>OZ037784.1:32852319-32877319 GCA_964035525.1 Porites cylindrica | reverse complement strand
ATTTTCAGTCTGTTCTCCTCCTTTGTTGCTTTCTTGGTCAACTTCATCAATCTTTTCGGAGTTTCCTTTGTTAACCTCAGCAGCACACTTAAAACACTCATGTTTTATTTACTAGTCCACATGTGAAAGGCAAAATGGCGAGCATGGTCGATTGCATCATCTATTTCGTACCCAGGGTTTCTCGATCTGTCACTGACGATTCCAAGATGGCGGAGATAGAAAAACGCGAAACTTAGACGTTTAGCAAGGAAGCTCACTTGTAATAACTAAACACATTCGTTTTCTTTTCTTTTTTATTTGGCTGTTTAAAAAAAAATACTTTCCCGCGTTGTCTAGAAGTAGTTGCCTGATCGGGCCAGTATTTTCAGTTCATTTGCTTTTTTCACTTTCCACTCAGAAATATTACTTTCCAGTGGTGAACGGGTAAGTGTTAGTGTCGAGCCCTGTTCACGACTGGAAATACTTCTGCGGTTGCAGGCGATGCACGTGTATAATTACATGAAAGCTCAAGGGCCTTGATTTGAGAGAAATTGCATCATTGCCAGAGATCAAAATGGTGTGTCATTTCGATAATCACCTAAAATAAACTGCATGCTCATCACAAGACTCATTTGCATACAATGAAAGTTTACAACACCTGACCAGTTATCCTCACCATCAAAGTTTTGCTACTTAAGATTCTTCGTTTTTTTACCACTGAAGTGTTCACTTGTTCCAAATTAATCAAGCTTTCAAGCAATAGAATTTGTGACCTGACCTGTTCTGAAAAAACTCTTAATCGCATTAATCTTTCCTAAGCTTTCTTCGCGAAACATGTGTGGCTTCGGTCATACAATGATTCTTATTCCCAGTTTCCTCACTAAGTCTCTGCTAGGATTACTTGGGACCATGATTCCTGTTTTGTGTACTAAATACGAAGAAAAAACAGCTTGCAGATTATGAGTCTCACTGCTATGCAAGCCGGACTAATAAATTTTCATCTTCATTCTAAATGTTATACTGTAGTCACCAACTTAATTCTCAATAAAAACTCCTTTTGTAGGCCACATCCGAGAGTGCAGATTATAGTAGGGTGTGAACTGATCCCCCTTTATAATATTGTCTTAAGTAGTCTTCATTAAACTTATATTAACAACTGCGTTGCTTAGTGTAGGTGGGTTCCTGGGATGTCCAGGGGTTTCCACTTTTGGCACAGCCAGCCCCTAGATAGTGTTACACCCCTATGACTGGCAGACCCATGCCCTCCAGCCATAAGCCCCCACGCCAATGGAACCAGGCACCTGTCAAACTGATTTATTAGTGGAAAAATAAAGGGGGGAGGGATGGGGGTAAAAGAATAATCCAAAGGCTAAACGAAGAGAGTGGCCACCAGAAAAATGCTGTACTGAGCACATAGAGGTGATGCAAGCAAGGCTGCCTGCGCTTGAGCCAAAACACTGACTACTGACCACACCCGCCCCCCTCCTCATTGTTAACTGTGTTAAATAAATTTAACTTCATTTAAACTTATGTTTATGACATTAATTCATTGTAAATAAAAGTGAAAAAAATTAGGTCTCAGAGCAAACAGTTTTTGTGTTGCCAATGTCTTCCTCCATTATACGTTGCATCATGTTAATGTCAGATGTCCAACACAAAAGCTTTGGCTACTTTGGTCACTGTGCACATATCAACAAACTTGTATATGAAATTTATTTTTCATTATTTGTTAACCTACTGATTCTGTAAGCCATCTTATACTGTATCTGCAGTTTATGTGCATGAAAGTACATGTATGACAGTGTATTGCCATCATCTCAAATATTCATATAATTTTATTCCTAAGAATTTTTTTTCAATTTATAGAGGCCCTGCCAGGGGTGGGTCCCATGTCGCCTGTCTGAATTTTAAAACGTCTCGTGTCGGTGTTTATAAATGCTTGTCGCTTATTGTGGGCTTTGCTGTCACTGTTGCGATTTGGCCAAGGGAGGTTGTCTCTTGTCGCGATTTCATTTTACGCACTGTCACCACTTTTTGGGCCATGTTGCTTGTTGGAATTTACCCTGGCAGGGCCTCTTTATAGCCATAATTATGGCTCATTTGGAGACTAACTATTTTCTGATTGTTTCAAAGCTGGATCCAGGAGTTTGGTGAGGATGGAATGAAGATTTTGCTCAAACACTTAAGAGATGCTTGTGACAAGGAGGGAAATGTGGAAAAAAGAATACAGCATGAATGTGTGAAATGCTTAAAAGCTTTCATGAACAACAAGGTAATGATTTTCGTTTTCGTTGATTTCGAGATTCTTAATGTTACTTTTTGGGGGGAGTGAGTGAATGCTTCAGTTCGGAATACAGTGACGATTTCTTCAATTAAAGAAGAAAATGAAGTTGATTAAGAAGGTGAATGAGACCTTGATGTAGACTGCAAAAACATCTGTTTCTCCTCACTCTTTGCAGCTCAGGACATTTCGCGCGGAGGAACGTCTGCGACTCAGCGCCAGAAATTCCATACTTATGACGCAAATCAATGTTTACATAATAAATCTGGTAGTCATGGGGTCCCAAATATAAATTTTTCCAATTTTATGTGTCCTCTGGTCGATTTTGGTAAAGTGTTGTGTTCATCTGCCAAAGAGCTCCAGCAAAACTCAAATACTTCTTCTAGAGAACACTATATTCCACAAATATTGACTGTTTTGTCAGAGATTATTTACATTTACATTTGACCTCTGTGGCCTTTTGTCTTTTTTTCTTCAAGACTGTCATTCGTAAACAATAGCTAAAACAATGTAACTACTCTGACCGGATTCCGAACAGATTTTACCTCATCGGTATGGAATTTCTGTCGCTGAGTCGCAGACGTTACTCCGCGCAAAACGTCTCTAGTGGCGAAGAGCGAGGAGAAACGGATGTTTTCGCAGGCTAACCTTGATGTTGAATAGGGTGATTACTATTATGGAGTGTGAAACATTTACATGGCATGTTGATTTAGCTTCTCTCCTGCTGCAATCACAATGGAAACACAAATTAATGAGAGGACTTTGAGAAAAATTTCAAGGGATAAAAATAAAGAATTCCATTCCTCATTTACCACAACCTGGAAAAGGCCCTGCCATTCATGTCTTGAGTTAAGCATGACAAAAAAGGTTTTTGCAAGTGGATTTTGTGTTTCTGGCATGTTGTTGTAGTTAGTCTCGCTTGTGTAATCAGCGAGTCTTATAATCTGCACGCGTTTTTTGTTGTGTTGAGGACATAAAAGGGGGTCATTGTGCCAGGCCTTCCTTGCCGAGACCATGGAAACTGCGACTAAGAATTGTTGCGTGATGGAAGGCATGCATGTTTAGCGAAAAAAAAACTTAGGAAAGATTGAATTTAGAGCTTTTCCAAAACGTGTCAGTCCACAAATTCTATCGCTTGAAAGCAATGATTACTTTGGAACAAGCGAACACCAATGAGTGGTCAAAAAAAGAAGAATCTTAATAAGCAAAACTGCGATGGTTGGGTGTTGTGAACTCCTATTGTATGCAAATGGGTCTTGTGATGAGCATGTGGTTTATTTTTGGCGATGATTGAAATGACGTGCCATGTAAATCACTTTCTTGATCTCTGGCAATGATGTAATTTTTCTGGAATCAAGGCCCTTGAATTTCCGTGTATTTATACTCACGTATAGCCTGCAACTGCAGATGTATTTTCGGTCATCGCTAACGCGCGTACTAAATCAATTCATAAACAAATAAAAAGTATTGGCGTCGATAAAGTAGGAAGTAAAAAACCTTAAGCGAGTAGATCCTATTTCTTGTAGAATTAATCGCCTCCTCATTTCTCGATCTTATCTCCAAACAAGCGAGACTGAATGCCTAGACCTGTTCTTGTTCAGATTAAAATGGTTTCATCATATTTTGGTTCTCAATTTCTTTTGTCTCCTAACCCTTATAATCAATTATGATTGTGAATTATCTCTGATTCCTAGTTTAAAACCATACTTATATGATTTAATTTCAAACTCAAACTGTGCCATTTGGATATGCTATATACAGGGCTTCTGATATTTCGCGTGGTCGCGGACCCGCGAAATCCCGCGAAATTCCCAAAATACCGCGAAATCCGCCAGAAATATTTAAAATTATGTTAATTACTTACAAAGTACTACATGATGGAGCTCCAATCTATATACAGGAACTCCTTCAACTGTATACACCCAGCCGCAATCTTAGATCCTCTAATAGAAATTTATTAGTTAAACCCTATTTTAATCTCAATTCGTATGGTAAACGAGCTTTTTCTGTTGCTGCTCCGGAACTTTGGAATAACTTACCTGAGGATATTAAATCTGCAAACTCAATTGATGATTTTAAACACAAACTTAAAACATTTCTTTTTATGCAAGCTTATGCATCGTGATGTTTTTATTTGTTATCTGATTTTTTATCTATTGGGTACATTTATCTATTTTGTAGTTAGCGTCTAGTTTTAATGTCAATTTCTTGTGATCATTTTTTTCTTTTTAGTTCTATCTAATGTTTGTAAACAGCGCCTTGGAATCTTGTAGAAAAGGCGCTATATAAATGGATTATTATTATTATTATTATTATTATTATTAAAATATATGAAAAAGAACCTTGATATAACGAAACCTCGTTATAGCGAACATATTTTGATGGTCCCTTGGCCCTTCGTTAAATCAAGGTTCCACTGTACAAGGTAAAACACTGCTTCATTTTGCCTTGTTTTTGATTGTTACTTATTGTTGATTTTCAGTATGGTCTTAACATGGTTTTTCAAAGTGAGGATGGTCTGACCTTACTGGCAAGATCAATGGATGCGAACCACACAAGCATGATGACTGATGTTGTCAAAGTTATGGCTGCCGTTTGCCTTGTTAAGTAAGTCACTCCTCACCAACAATTTGCTATGAAATTAATCAAAAGAAGTGTAAAAGGCCTGGCTCTTTGAATATCCATGCATCCTTGAGACCGTCATGTTAGGGGCATAGCGTCCATATACGCACATACGCCCATGTGTACATGTACAGCAGCTGAAATAGGAAAAAAATTTTTTTTTCACTTCTTGGAAAAGCATTCTTTATCATTAAACTGGCATGACTGATGTATGTACATGTATCAGTGAAATATGGATACTGGTGCCAGCCTTCACAGGTCAGGTGACCAACTGTGTCAGTCTTATGAACATGTGTTTTAATGTTAAAGAAAACTCTTCTGTACGTAGAATGATGAATACAAATAGCATAATTTTAAGGAGCCCTGTTCAGTGTAATGTTGTAGGTCAAAATGACATTCAAGTGGTAGAGTTGCCTGAGTGGGAATGAATTTTTCTGGAAGGTGGTAAATTTCATTAGTAGTTTTCATTAATTTTATATCAGTTTGCCATGAGAACATTGCAGTTCACTGTGGGGCCAGGAAATCTTCTTCAAAACTGGGAGTTCTGTGGCAGGACTGGGGGACCTAGCAAGTGTGTCTATGAGACCTTCCATGCGCTACAAAACTTCTAAATTGCACTTGTTACTAAAGCTATATGAAACAAGTGGCCTTCTTTTAAGGAAACAACACTAGTAATCAGATATGTGTTAATTCCAGGCACGCGAAAGCCTTAGAAGCGATCACCATTTGCGGAGAAGTGGAAAACAGGGGAAGATTTAGCAAAATAGTTGATGCTCTGAATGATGATCACACGAATCTAAAGGTAAACATATATCCTAAAAAAACATAAGTTTACTCCCTTTTGCCTCCTTTAACTGGTGTTGTTGTTGTTTCTTTTCTAACTTTATGTAATATATTTCTTCAAAAGTTGCTTGGCTTTTGAGTTTTCAAATGTTGCAACATTAGACAAGAATAGACATATTGGTGCAGCAGATGTTTCATGGTTATTATTATTATTATTGTTATTATTATTATTATTATTATCTCTCTAGGTAGCATGTGTTCAGCTTATCAATGCTTTGGTCAGTACCCCTGATGACTTGGATTTTAGATTGCATCTGAGAAATGAGTTCATTAGAGAGGGCATGACGGAACCTTTGCAGGTTTGTTTTCAACAGTGTTAAAAAAGCAAGGGTTGGAAAATGGTTTTAAGATTTTGGTGCAATTCATTCTGCTATTCTCTTTTGTACATGGTTTTTTCTATCTACATTGTAGGATCTTAGAGATCTTGAAAATGATGATCTGAATGTCCAGTTGGATATCTTTGAAGAACACAGAGATGATGATTCAGTTGAATTCCAGCACAGATGGAAAGACATTACAATAAATTTTGAGTATCCTTAGAACAGATTGTGGATAATTTGACTAGGGTTCGCACAGTCTTAAAAAGTCCTTAAATTTCTGTGCTGGTCCTTGAAAAGTCTTTTAATTTTCTTTGACTTTGAATGTAGTGGCCTGAAAAGTTTTTTAATGCTTTTTGGTTGTCCAAGACAGAATGTAAATCATAGCTTAGAGAATATAATATATCAGTACTACAGCAGGCTTTCCAAAGTTGTGGTGAACTGCAGGGCCTGCAAGTATTTGAAGAAAATATTCTACTTCGGCTTCTCTACGGCAGCTTAAAATTAATAAAGAGGCGCATAACTGTATATTCAGTGGAGGCATGTATTACCTTGAAGACAAATTCTTGGTAGTTGAGAAGTTCCGTGTAAAAACCTTAACAGTTGATTAGAGATCCAAATGAGATCTACCAGATTCTAGTAAACGTTGTTTCAGATACACAATCAGAGAGCATGTTCCTTTCCATTCTCCAACATCTGTTGCTCATCAGAGATGATGTTTATGCCAGGTATACTTTTGTGTTCATCTTAGATTTAGAATCATGTGTGCAGCAAATGGTAAACGTCAATTTGTACCACATGACCTAGTTTTTCTTTTTCTTGTCCTTTACCATTCATTTTTATAAATTATCTATGCAAATGAAAGTGGTCTCATGGCAGGTTCATCTAAAACAAATTGGAGAGTTTTTATTTGCTCATTTTCCTAATTTAAGAAATTGTTCACTTTAATCTGTTGTTTACCACTTACCGTCAGTTTGATTCTAATCTCTCTATTATTGGCTAAGGGCCAGTCTAAGCAAATCTTCCCTCAAAGGATCTAATCACCATGTCTAGTTCAAGTTCAAGGAGTCATGCTACGAATACTGTTGTTCTAGATTCATTGTATCTTTAGGTTACAATCTGTCACCCTCTCTAAGTGAGTTACAGATTTAATGTTGCAAGAAAAAGTTACTTGCCCAGCAAGAAAACCTACTTGTCCTGGACTACAAGATGGGAATTTTTTCGAGCACTGTCTTAGTATTTTAGTTCTACTGTGATGATATTTTCCTCTGCATATATAAGATTTTGTTTAATGTCATACCCTTGTTTGTTTGTTTGTTTTTGTTTTGTAGGCCGCAGTACTACAAATTAATAGAAGAGTGCATCTCTCAGATTGTGCTACATCGAAGTGGTGTTGATCCCGACTTCTCCACTAGAAGATTTCAAATTGAAGTAGATCCTCTCATAGGTAATTTCTAAATTTTGTCTTATTTGTTGTTAGATTATGACAAATAATATGGTAAATAATTCTTTTGTATCTTCTTCTGCTACATTTAAATAATATTAGTTGTTTGTTCTTTAATTCATAGTGTTGGTGTAAAGTGCATGCATTTTATTTTTGTAATTGCTGCCTAATAGTGTACCTTATGTTGAACATGAATAAGTTCATATTTTTCAGTTACAGCTTGTAACAAAGAAGTTTTATGCACGCGCTTTGTTATTTCACGAATACTAGTCAAGTTAGGCATCAAGTAAAATGCCAATTCTTTGAATTTAAACCTTGAAATTCAGAAGTACTGGTAATTGCAGTACTAAGTTTTTGATATATAGTAAGGAGCTTAAAACAAAGGTGTTTTTGGGTGATGGATGTCAACCAGAAGTGTGGTCTTTTCCCTTTTGATATGCCTTGACGGTATCACATTTGCATTGCTAAGTGTCTTTACTCTTATAGAGACTATTTGCCTGAAAATTTGGACAAAACCACTGCCACAATAGGGACCTTAAGCATCGACGACGAAAGAGACGACAACAACAAACTTTGCCGTGAAAAGACTGGGTCGAGAATGTCGTTCATGGTGGGAAAATTCGAGAGTTCAGATTATGATTTAGCATCTTTTTGACCAGTAAACCTTTTTGCCTTGCCAAAAGCTGGAAAACACAAAAAAGAAAGTTTCATTGCAACTCGCTGGTGCTTGTTCACAAACACCTATATCAATCAATTTTCTGGTGTTTTTAGTACAAAAATACAAGGACAAATACGTCAAAAGTCGAATACGCAATTGAGATGAAATTTCTTTCAGGAAAGTGGATTTGGGGGAGGGGGGTAATAATACGAGTAAATTACTCAAGTTTACTGCTAGACGCCATCCCGCAGGTTTTCACGTTCTCGACAGCATGTGGGTGATGAGCCGAGCATGTGCAGTAGCATTTAAGTTGCCTTGGCCACTCCGGGAGGTCGTTGTCGTCGTCCCATTCGTCATCAATACTTAAGGTCCCTAATGTAAAACGTCCACTTCAGGTTGACACTCATTGCTTAAAATGTCTAATAACTAGTTGTGGTACTAACTTAGAGTTTGAAATAACCAATTTGGATTTAGAGACAAAAAATATGATTTATACCATTAGTCCACAAGACCACTATAAAATTTTAACTTAGGCAAACCTTTTTACAGAGGACCTGGCTAAAGAAGCTCAGTACCAGGAAGCTGCTGAGAAGTCTATGCAGCTTGAAACCAAGGTATCTATAGACCCATTTTTACAGACACACCATTTTGTGGATACATGTACCTCTAGTCTCAACTACAGGCAGTTTTCATGGTTAAAAATCTCAAGTTTTATGATATAAAATACAGGAAATCAAACACAATAGAAAAAGTACTGTAGAAGTTTCATCTGAATCTGTTATGCCATAAGATTCCATCCACAGACTCAAAACTTATAAGTTATGACTGACTGGTCATGTTTTGACTTTCTGTCTCCTCTGCAGTCCAGAACAAAGTTTATCATATTATAATGGCATCAACCAGTATATTCTTGATTTTCAGCTTGAGCTTGAAACCACAATGCGACAGGAATGTGAAGCCAAATTAACATTGACATCAACCAATTATGAAACCAAGATAGCCACACTGGAGAAAGAACTGGAAGAAGTAAGCTAGATAATAAAATAATTTTATTGATCTTAAGTCTAGAGATTAGTGAAGAGAGCGAATCTATTCTTGTATTTCCAGGGCTGTCACTATTAGGGTCAGGGTTCATGGGCTGGGGACCTCCCCAGGCAGAAACGAGCATGGCCCCCATCTACTTTCATATAGTAAACATAAGGAAAATACAACCAAAAGAACTTCCTAGCCATTCATTTCACTGCCTGCTAACTACATATACCCAGCAACTGGAAATATTAGGCACAGCTCTGTATTCATCCAGTATTTTTGAAGGTGACTGTTGCTTTTTTGTCCATGATATTATAAATTATTATCAAGTGAAGAGATTAAATCCTCTTTGGAGCATTCTTAACAATTTTGTACAGTAATATGACTAATTCTATGATCTAAGTGAGTAGTAATGATAAGAAAATTGGTGAATTTTGTATTTCCCCTGTGTTTGAACAATACCAAAATGATAGAGTCAAAGTTAATCCAAATCACTGTCAAAATGGCCTTAACCAAACTGAGTGTGATCAAAGGTAGGCCAAGCTCTAAACGTTTGACCTTTACGAAATCTACACACCCGCGTCATGTAATTAATAAGTGTCAAGATGTTCCATTTATAATAGCAATAAATTTTATGGGGAAGGGGAAATATCCGTCTATGTTGTGGTTCAATTTTATCATTGGTTCAAATTTTATTTCCCATTGTTTTAAACTCATTATCATACATTACCATACCCCAAAACAAAGGGAAATAAAATTTGAACCAAGGATAAAATTGAACCACAACATCTACACTTGAGTTTCGTAGAAGATGCCGCTAGAGATGAAATTCTAAGGAATCGCCTCAAACACACAAAGAAATCGAAAATGGAGTTTAGGTTAGCAGTTTTTGAAATTAGGTGTAGTTTTCTCTCCTAGCAGACTGATTTTTGACCTAATTACTTGACACTGCATTCAGCATTATACAGTATATTCTTTGCAAGGTCAAACTCATAAAGCTTGGGTAACTTGTGGTGTGATAATGATGTATTAGGTGTTAGCAGTCAAGTGCTTAATTTCAGCTGTGCTGCTTATAAGATATTGTAATCTGTGCTGGTGAAATAGGCAATAATGAGACTAAACAATTTACCTAGTGAATGATAAATGTAAATGGATTGATTGGTTTTTGTTTTAGGCCAAGAAACGAGGTCCTGCAGCAGGTAAGTTTTCCTAAAGGATTTCTTTTGGTACATTAGATTAGATATCAAACATAGGAAAAACAGGAGCAGAATTCACCTGTCAGGTGACTAATCATAGGCAATTGAAAGGTACCAAACTAACTTCATTGTAAAAGGAAAATATTGCTAAAACTGTTACTTCTTAAAAGAAGTAACTTTTTCCTTTGTTGGTTGTTTTTTTAAAAGATATCTTAACGAGTTGATTCCTACTGTCCCTTGAAATCACGTGTAACTAATCTTGCACCATATGAACTGAAGTATTTATATTTAAGAAAGAAATAGAAAACTTGTCCATTGTTCAAGAATAATTTAAATTCTTGAGGTTCTCTATTAAAGAAATAAATAAGAAGTTGTCCATTTTCAGACAATGAATTTAATTCTCTTTTCTTGTTTCTGTATTAACTATCAGGAGAATTAACAACTACCCATTATAGAGTTTAATAATTGATAAAAATGTAAATGTTAAACTATCGTAATATAACCACTTGTTATTATACCATAAAACAATTTATAACTACTGATTTTAGTACAAAAAGCTTATGTAATAAAAAATTGAAACTTAAAAGCAAACTACCGTACATTTTACGTTATTAAAACGAAGAAAACTACAACAGTGGAGATTTTCATTGTCTTATAATAATGAAAAGTTCTAAATAGTTCTAATATATCTAAAGCCATCTATTGGAAAGGTTTTAAAAGCTGTTGAATAGTTTTTTTTGTTTTATATTGTCTAAAACCCCTCTTGTCTTTTTAAACGATGCCTAAAATTAGCTAACAGCAGTAAATTAATAGTATGTTGTATCCTGTGTCTTTCCTTCAGTCAGCCAATCACAGAGCAGAACCGAGGGAGTAGCTCCGCCGCGCTCTCGTGTTTGCTTTATTCCTTCTTCTTCTTCCTCTTCCACTCCTCCCCCACCCCCTCCCCCTCCTCCACCTCAGCCACCTCCTCTACTGACAAGTGAGTGTCTACTTGAACTTCTACTAGTCTGCTTCACAGCTGTTCTTTGTGTCGTCACGCAACGCTCAAGGAGGAGCGTTGCGTGTCAATACAAAGAACGGGTGTGAAGCTGACAATATTTTGACTAGTAAAATAGGAGTTGGTAGAATTTTTTTGAAGAAGTTTTTGCTTGTTTGTGTTCGATACTCGGTAAGGAACTTAAGTAGAAACGTGTCTCTTAGAATACTGCTAAATACTTTGGTCACTGTTATCAGAAAAATAAAATATCATGGAGGGAAGGACACTTAAAGAGACTTTTTGTGAAGCTTACATAAGGTCATTTCAGGACACATGAGGACGTTCTAAAGCTTTTAATCAGCCTTAGTGACACATGATTCTGAATAAAAAATGAGTTAAATTTAAACATTGTAATTATAAACTAAAGCGTAAAAGATAAATGAAATGTTAAAAAAACTCAATAATAAGTTGTTACGGTGAAAACTAAATGTAACACAGTCATCCATCTGGAAGCGGTATTTTTTTAAAACAACGTCTTTGATAAACAGCTTAGTTTGGGAGTGGAGGAGCTACTCATTTCTAACAAAAGCTCTCTTTGCTTTTCAGGCGGTCCGCCCGCACCTCCACCCCCTCCGGGAGGTGCTGCACCACCTCCACCACCCCCTCCACCGCCACCCGGTGGTGGTGCCCCACCGCCTCCTCCTCCACCGCCTCCACCCGGTGGTGGACCCCCGCCCCCTCCTCCACCACCATTTCCTGGCGGTGGTCCACCTCCTCCCCCTCCCCCTCCCGGTGGTGGTCCTCCGCCACCTCCACCACCCCCAGGGGGTGCACCCCCTCCACCGTTCCCTGGCATGGGACCACGCCCTCCAGGGCCTGTTCTTCCTCCCGGTGTGACCCCCAAGAAAAAGTACAAGCAGGAAGTACAGACTAAGAGAGCTAACTGGAATAAGGTTTGTAACATTCATTCTCTACAAACTTCTGTTACCTCTCCCTTAAGATTCGCATATAGGTGTGTGTCCTTTACACTGTGATATCTCTAGCTGCCTTTCCAGTTTGTTGGCGTGGCCAATGCGTTTGGCTCAACACAACAACTACAGTCATGATGGGGAGAAACTTTTTGACAATCATTTTAAATTGGGCCGACTTTATGGTTAGTGCTCCTTAATGAAGTTTGTTTGATATCTTCTTACGTAACTGCACAGGAGCATTTTGTGTTTGGGTAAAGGCGCTAAGTAATGACTTCAGCACAGAACTGACTTAAAACCACAATATATCCTCGTGACATGGCTCCTTTAAATCTACCCTGCATAGCAGGCACTTGGAAGTAATATGCGCCCACTACTTTCTAGCGCTTTGTACGTAGGCTACTCTAAATCTTAAATGATTATGGGTAAAAGCAATTTTTCTGTATTATTTTTTTTAATAAACTCGTTTGTTTGTTTTTTTTTCTTTTTAACAGATAAACATGAGGAACTTCACTGAAAATACTTTTTGGGCAAAAGCGAAAGAAGACAAGTTGGAAAAGCCGGGCTTATTTGCTGAGCTGACCAAGAACTTTGCCGCAAAAAGCGCTCCACAGAAAACCCAAAGCGGGGAATCACTGGATGGAAAGGCAGCTACAAAGAAAAAAGGAAAAGACCTCAAAGTTATCGACCCAAAAAGCGCACAGAACCTTTGTAAGTGCAACAGAAGTTGTTTGTTCGTGTGTTTGTGTTGCTTAAAGTAAACGAAAATTGGCTTTAGTGTTAAAGAAATAATGACACGTCAGTCTTAGAACATTCCATTCCTAGCAATGTGTAGGATGTTTTTCACGTGAACCTAGTTTAGTGGCCTTAGCTCCCACAAGTCAGCTCAGCTCAGTGATAGATGGACTTTGGACTAGTAACCAGAAGGTCATAGGTTTGATTCCTATTGGGAGTGTTCGGATTTATTATTGCGCTGCCTCTGGCCCAATCAAAAAATGAGTCGCGTCTATGTCGAAAAAAAGACAAAATGGCGGACAAATCTCCCAGAAGGCGTTGCTTGTCCTATTCTCCTTACAGTGGGACCGACTTCTGAGTGAAGGGAGCCACTACTTCTTTACCATGATTTTCCATTCATTGGAAGCCAAACCAAGTGTTTTTTTTATAGTTCATACTCGGTATAGGAGGAGCTATAAACTCAGCGTAGAAAATATTTTAAACCACTGCAGCACAAAACACGCGTAGTATGCAAGTCTTGTTTCTTAAGTCTCCGGTGTCACTGAATAAAGAAACGCCACTGTCAAACTGGGCCGGGTTGTTCGAAACGTGGACAGCGCTATCTGCTGGATAGATTTTTATCCAATGAATACAGTAATTGGTGTCCCAAATTCTTATCCGCTTTTGAACAACTGGGGTCCGAACTAAGCTTAGGCACCTATGAGTTGTTTATCAAAGTGTATGACTGAAAATCCACCAGGGAATATCCTCTGATGCAAAAGCAATCAACAGTCAACTTGAACATCACTAGGTCAGACCATTTGGGTGTTTGCATGCACGTACATTAAAAACCCGAGACCACGAACCCGCTTGACTAAAATTTGCCTGTCAGTTAGCCCCCCTCTATACAAGAACCTGTTGAGCCTAAAATTTGGAACAAGTTCTTATTTCTAAACCCTGTAAAAAAAAGTTCTGTACACTTGGGTAAATAAGATTAGTCAACATTCAGAATCCTCTTTGGATACATGTGTCTTATCCCTCCAACTGCAATATAATGGTACGCAGATAATATGTAAGGAATAAGCTGGATACAACGAAAAACTCTTAGCTTAATATTGTATTCTTTCCTTCAGAAAATAAGAACCTATCTAAGAACCTAAATAGCCTAAATTTGTGCTAATTAGCGTCTATGTAAGAACCTGTTTAGGGTAACTTGGGAAAATGCCGGTATTTAGTGGCGGGTTTTTGCTATATGTGCAAGAGTTGAGCTTGGATTAGCAGCTTATAGTGTGGGGCGAACAAATAAGCTAGGACTTCTGGCGAAATTCTGGGATGCTAACTGTTATTTCTTACTATTTCGTTACACAGCAATTTTCCTTGGCTCACTTAAATTATCTCACCACGAAGTCAAGAAGTTGATTTTAAATTGTGACCAGACCGTTTTAACAGAGAGTGCGATCAATTCGTTATTGAAGTATCTACCGTCTGCAGACCAGGTGAGCCGGCAAATCTAGTTGAAGTCACGAGAATTCTCCTAAAACGTTTTTGTTTTTGAAGGCACACCTGCTCAAAATGGCCTCTGGATTAACCTTAATTCATTCAAGATGGTTTGCAAACCATAATCAGTGGTTCTTGAGCGATTTTCCCATGTCCTCATCTAAAGACACCTTCAAACAGTTTTATTTGCTAGCGATAGAAACGCAAGACTAGGCCTCAACTACTACCTCTCCATTTATACATAGGTTTCTGTATTTTTGTGTAAGTGTATAGGTCCGCATGTTTTTTGGGAGGTAATAAGCGACCTTGCGAAACTACAACGGCGAGGAAGGAACTTCCAAAGATTGAAACTCTTTTGTGGGTTTCTTTTGCCTTCCTCAGTCACAACGAAGTGAATTTACCAAGATGTAAATTTCCTTGAGAACTTGAGCGGCGATGCAATAGAATACTGAAATGGGTCTCCACTTGAGACGAGTGGAATAGTCGCGAAAAAATTTGAATTGAAAGAAAAAGCGAAGTCAGTTTTCAGTGACGTTTTCTATGCCGTTGCCGTTTTCGTATCGTACCTCCCTTTGCTTGAGAGCAGACTTTCGAGCGCGAAACCACAACGGGATGAAGCAGCAGCAAATGACACTGACGTATTTTTCCTTTATTCCTCCAGATGCAACAACTTGGAAACATGAAGGATAATTTCGATGATCTGAGTGATCCTGAACAGTTTGCTTGTTTGGTAAATACTCGTCAATTTGTTTTTATAAATATAAAAAAGAAAATTTTGAGACTTAGAGGCATTGTCTGTTTTCTGTGGAGTACATCTAGTACAGTGTAAATCCCGTTTATCTGAAACTTGTTTACTAAAAACATGCATAAGAGCTCGTCGTTAGTTTTTGAACCTTTTTGGTGTAGCGAGCCCGAGACAGTAAAAACCTGGAAACACTGATAAAGCTTTGCATTTGACGTTATTTACATTATATATGATCAGTGCATTTTCCCCTTATTTCGGTTGAACTGACTTTTAAACTGTTGTCATTTTAGCTAAGCGGAATCAAAAAGTTGGAATCTAGATTAAACATGATTCTCTTCAAGATGAAGTTTCCGGAAGATATGCAAGATATAAAACCGGTAAGCTCGTTGCTTCCTAGCGTTAGGTTCGACACATTTCAAGCGTTGGAGCTTTCAGCAAAATACTTCCAGAGAGTAGTTGTATCTTGATGCAGCTTGCGTGCAGACTTCTACAAAAGAAAAACGAGACGTTTGCGGGCAGGCTTATCTTGAAGGATAATGAGCAAAGTTCTGTTTTGAAAACAGGCTTCGAATCGCTGTAGTAACTGTAAGCTAATTTCCCCAGCAACTCTAATCGATGTCAATATAATTTATTTTTCGTAGGAAAAACATTTTTTGGTTGTATTTGTTTTACCCATTGCTTCTCCTTGCTGTTGGCTTCGCAGTATATTATCCATTCAGAAGCTGAAACGCGAAAATAAAACAACTGTGACCGCTTTCAAGCAATTTCCCGCGCTTTCCGCTGGCTGTGTAAATTGCTCTGAACTCTCATTGGTTCAATTAATAGTTAATGAGATTTCTGATTGGCTGAAGGTATTACTTTGGTTTCAATTGTGTGAAACAGGTAAAAGAAAGGCATTGTAAACAAGAGTTGCCTTTTTCTAATAGCTCTTAACCACTAGAAAACAAACAGAATGACTTGAGCTGTTTTAAAAAATGTCTGAGGAAAAAAACCGGTAAAGCTGGTGGGCAACCACGTTTGGTCTGAAGAACAGAAGTGCGGCAGTTATCGCGAAATTTCTTTCGAATTTTGATTGATACCCACCATATATTAATCATATTCGTTTTATTTTTTTTGTAGAGTGTCGTCAATGCAACTGCAGCGTGTCGGGAGGTGAAAACCAGCCCTAAATTCGCCAAGTTCCTGGAACTAGTGCTTCTCATGGGTAACTACATGAACGCTGGCTCAAGAAACGAAGGCTCAATGGGATTTGAAATGAATTATCTCACCAAAGTAAGTTATTCACATCAACAGCGTGCAAAGAAAGTACTGTCCGATAGCCCGGGGCTAGTGGATTTTGCTATCGGGCTAGTGAATTCTGTTTTTAACTTGCCCGACGGGCAAGTGATGTTTTATGAGGAATTTGAATAAAAGAAGAACAAAAAGTTTTTGAGGCTAGTTGAAATGACGTCTGGGCTAGTAAATGCTAGCTTCAGCTTGCCCGAATGGCAAGCTGTAAAAATGATTTTCTTTGCACCCTGCATCAATCAGTCAATTTATTAATGTGATAGCGTAGGATAGGGCTGCTTCGAATATCCGAAGGCTCATTTGTAAACTGTATTGACAAAAAGTAATGTAATTAAAAATGAAATGTAAAAAGTGCTCAAATTTTGTTTAAATATAGGCTTTACAGTAACAACAGGTGTTTATTTATGCGCTTTTTGCCTGTACGCGTTTACATGATTCAAGCTCTCATTTTTCAGCGATTCTGCATAAACTCTCGAAAAAGGTCACTGAAATTTAACAGAAGGCTTCTGTAAAGCAGTTGCATCAATTTTTGGCGTGAAAAAGTGTTCGAAGCCTGTCGCGATCAACTCGATTGCCCTTCTTTTTGGCGATTGCACTATCAAGAAAATCCAGACTATTGTATGAAAGCCAAGTTTATATAGACCCGCAAATGATTCGGGCGATCGTCGTCCCGCATCACGTCAGAGAGTTTCCATACAATGATCTCGATCGCCTGAACATATTTTGAGACGCCTCGAGCGGTAGAGACTATCCTGGTGATCAAAATTATTCTTCTCAAACGTAAACAGCACAAGTTTGTGTGCGCTATAACCTTAATTTCAAGTATCTTTTGTGTTTGTATTTTTTACGCCACTTTCTGTCGTCATTTTCAGTTTTAATGCACAGTAGCATTGCAACGATCAAACATTTTTTTGCTTTGCAGTTAAGTTCAACGAAATCAGTAGACGGGCAGGCCACGTTGGTGCATTTTCTTGAAGATATAATTGAAACAAAATATCCAGAGATTTCAGGCTTTGAGAATGAGTTGACCCATGTAGAACAAGCGGCGAGAGGTAAGTCAACCCCACCACGTTTATAATTTTCGTCGAAGCAAAAAGACTATGATACCATTTGAAAATAACATGTTTTCAGCGTTTCCCTTTGTGAAACTGATCGCGATTACGACATCAGTCAAAAGGGCACTAATTTAGTGAATTCTTGTTTTTTTTTTTTTTTTTTTAATTTCTTCCCAATTTTCCTAACTTGCGAATTTCCTTGAAGTTGAATTGTTACGATTCATATGCAAAGTGGAGAATAGATAGGAAAAAACTTGTCGTCGTGTGTTCACACCCCCTTGTGAAACGTAGTTGTGCAGAGGAGTTATGCAGGTGCAGTTGTTTTGCTGATCAAGTCTGATTTGTTGTTGGTAACGTCGCTGTTGCTTAAGTCTTGTAATTCTGTAAGCTCCCACTAAAGCCACGAAGTATGCTCTTTGTTCGTCCGTCCGTCCGTTCGTTTGATTGTTTATTTGTTTGTTGGTAGGCCGTTTTGATCTATTTCTCGTAAGTAGTGCTACCAAAGAGATCGTCTGCCCACTAACTGATATTACCCAGCAAAGGCTGCACTACTGTGGACGTCAAATGTGTTAGGACCTTTTAAGTGATATTAGTAAAACTAATGACGTGCCTCCACCCACCCAAAACAATGTTGAATTTGAGCAAAAAGGGTGAAATTGAGTCCTTAGCGCAACATTGCAGGATTGGACAGTGTGTGTGTGTGTGTGTCTATGGGTGGGGGTGGGGATGGGGTCGAAGAGATGAACCCAAATCCGATCAAAGTATTGCCATTTGGAGCAGAGTCCTATATAAGTAGGCAGATTTCCACAGTGTCTCAAGTTCTTTTGACTTTCATTGTAGCATACCAATTTAGTATCCAAACACATTTCAGCCACAAGTATAAAAAACTGAAGGGTTCCGGTTAACGTCCTATAACTAGGCTCCCATATTTCCTTCCTTTACGTTTTCATGTTACAGCCAAAGTTGATTTTCATATTTTTTTTGTATTTAGTGTCGGACGAGATTCTGCAGAAGTCGATCAATTCCATGCAAGGAAACTTAAAGAAGCTTGAAAAAGAATTAGAAACTTACAAGCCACTTAACGACCCGGAGGATAAGTTCCTGACTGTTATGAAGATATCCTTTCTTACATTCTTTGACTTTCTTTGAACGGTTCTTGTGCACCACATAATGACATTAAGTGAAACAGAAAAGTACAGCTTAGTAGCTCCAATTTGAATGGTAGCAGCTCAAGATTTCAGCCACAGACTCAAAAGGTAGAACCACCTTGCACAGCATAATATACAGTACCACAGGAAAGTATTGCTCAGAAACTTTCATTTAAATGGTCACCCTTTAGGATTTCATCCACAGAGTCAAGAGATAGAACCACCTTGTATAGAATAGCAAACAGTACCACAGGAAAGTACTGCTCAGTAGCTTTCATTTGAATGGTCACACTTTAAGATTTCATCCACAGAAAAAAAAGGTAGAACCACCTTGTACAGAATAATAAACAGTAGCACAGGAAAGTTTCATTTCAGTTTTTCCTTTATGCCCCTAAATGCATGACATGATCAGATGCAAGTTTTTTCCTTAACTGCGCGCACGGTTTTTATAGCAGCGCCAAGGATCAAATCGATGTTCTTGTTGAGATGCACAAAAACATGACCACAATGTACAAGGAACTCGTCGAATTTTTCTGTTTGGACATTAAGAAGACATCCATGGAAGAGTTTTTTGGTGATATCAAAACCTTCTTAGACGCCTTCGAGGTAAATCAATGAAATTCGAGGTGATATATTGGCATGTAACGCGCGTTGACCTGTGGAAACATAACTCCTTAAATCTGTTTTCTTCGCCCGCACAAGTACATGTAGGTGTTATACACCGTGTTGTTCGATTTCTTCACAGAAAGCGAAAAAGGAGAATGCCAAAAGAAAGGAAAAAGAAGAAAAGGATCGAAAAGCGAAAGAAAGAGCGGTAAGAAAACAATGCCCCTAAGTTTTCTTGTTTAGTTGATTTTTTTTTTCTTTCCCTTTATAATTCATCAGGACTAAAATAGTCACTCACGGAAAACGTTACTTCACCTGATTTGCGGTAGAATATCGCAACGCCTGTACAATGATTTTCTTAGGGAAATTTTGAAGTTTATTTTAAGTGGTTGTGTGTACTCTTGAAAACTATTGTCATTTTGATATTGTAGGAGTAATTGCGAAAGTAGCTCGTATCGTTTATGTAGACCCTTGTACACTTTCCCGCGTTTGACTGACGTACGTTCACGTCAAAATATGATTGGTTCGTTAAAGTGTTTTTGTGAATTACAAATGTAAGTACTTAGCTCAGCTGTGCACCAGGGTTCTAAGAGTCTTTTTTCCGCAGGAAAAAGAAAAAGAAAGGAAAAAGCGCATGGAGGCAGAGAAATCCAAGAGAAAACCTGTTGTCGACATGAGTGCAGGTTCGTAAAGTGTTTATGTTCGTAAAAATCTCTATGGTGAAACAGGTGCTCTTTCATGATCGGTAAGGTTATCGGTCTAGACCAATTGTTTTGGTTAACAGTATTGTATTGTTGTCCTACAAATTGTTTTCTTTTGTAGATGATGACCAAGAGGGAGTGTTGGACGGACTAATGGAAGCTCTTAACACAGGATCTGCGTTTAGAGATCCCTCAAGACCCGCAAGGAAGAAGGCAGGAGGCAAGAAAGGTGAGAGCCCGCTAGTCACGCAACCTGTCTCTCGTCACGCGATACTGCTACAAAATGTGCAAAATTTAATCAGTTGTCTAAAAGTTTGTTTCTGTTACACAGAGCATTATGTTATTATTTTTTTTGCAAGATTTTTTTTTCCACAATAGGACATTTACAACTTTCAAAAACCCTCACTTTAAAACCTAGGCCAGGGGCAGAACTTTTGATGTGAAAATGGGTCAAATCTAAATGAGGGAGGAAAATAGTTTTGATAACAAAGGCATCGCACTTATCCTGGTGATCGTTTAGGGTAACTCGAAAATAGCCCAGGGTTCCACACTGGTTAACACTGAAACACTTTTTTGACCTCAACAGCTCGACCTGTTGACTTGATGCGCTCGCGAACTCGCACAAATATACCAGTGCAAAAAATAATGGAGGCCCAAGACATGATCGATCAAAAGCATCACTCGGTTAATATTCCCGTGGATGATCAACCAGTTCCTCCCTCGAGAAATCGTCCAAGAAGAGACGACAGGAGAGGTGGCGAAAAAAATGAGGTACAATTAGAAAACGAGGCTCACGACATTTTGGAGAGATTAAAGAAGTTATGAGCTTTCGAGGTGTGGTGTCCAGTGGGTCTAAATAAGAAACCTGCGCACGCATACTACCGCTGTATGAAATCAGGGATTTGGTCAGAAAAAACTGAACAGCGACAGACAATTTGCAAGGATCAGAAATGTTGGCTTTAATGGTGCGTAAATTAAATTTTATTGTAACATTTTTTGTAAGTGATTATCATCAATCCCTGGATCTATTATAAGAGCTATTTAAAGTAAATATTACGCCAAAGGCGTAACTGACTAGACTTTGACAGCGGTCAAGCGTGCGACGCATGCCCAGTAGCTAAGCCAGGCGCAGTAAGTAAAATACCAGATCTAGTGAAGAATTCTCGCTAAGGTGTATTGCGACTCACACTCACAAAGAATACTCCTAGATTTTAACTTAGGTTTAGTAACTGTTAGCAAGCTTGTCTGTTCTTAGTTAAAGATATGGTGATCATCTTTTCCCATGATTTTGTTTCTTGCTCGTCGTATTTTATTTTTAGTATGAATAGAGCCGTTTGCACCAGACGTATTGTCCAATTTTTTTTTTAAATACCCTTTTTGCGGGTAATACTTCGCGCGACAAATCACCATGAAATCTTCGTTTTACTCGTGAGATTTTTAAATAGCGCTGAAAATCACAGTAAAAATGAATCGGAAGTGGCATTGACTGAGGCGTTTGACCGCTCTGTGCACTGACTGCTCTCAGCTTCGTAATTTTAAAGTAATTTCTAAAGTGGGCCAAATAGACACCTGCTTGCAAGAGCAAGAGTTTATTTTTAGAAGAAATACACGGTGTTAAAACTACTTATCTGTCCAGACCAACATTGAAAAGACTACATACTTGTTAAGTATTTTGTGAAAATGTAGCTTCTTGTAATCAAAATTGGCTGTATTGAGTTATTATTTTACGCCATAGGAGTGTAAATTTCTTAGTGGCAAAATAATTATACTGTCTGTATGGGTAAAAATCTAAACCGGAATTGTAACGTAAGTGGGGCAAAAATACATCTTTTATTAATAACTGATAAATCGCTGGCAACTTATTGTTGTTGCTGTAAAGGAAGGTGTAGGAAATAGTTTTAGAAATCAAGGTTTTTTTTTTCGTTCGTACTCACATGCAGAAACGTTGGTATTCTTGACATTTTATACAGTAAGAACCCGTACCCATTTAAGGACACCCAAGTTTCGCTAGAGGCTAAAATCGCTCTTTACAAGGATAGAGAGTTGCTCTTAAAATTCTCTCTTGATCGTGTATGTTCGGCCAAATTTCTGCTTGGAGGTCCTTAATCCCCAGTTTCTTGTGTGCGGGTTTTTACTATGTTTGTGAATATTTGGAAGTTGCGTAGTCCTTGAAAGATTGCGATTGAAGCGCAGCCGTATTTTTTTTTAACATCGACAGCTGTTTTAGTATTTATTTGCGTAACGTATTCTTCACTGTTTAATTTATGGAGTTACTCCATGGTTATAGTCAGGATCTCAACCTTAAGATTTTAACCCATGATTGGGTTTCATTTCTTGTGGATTTACGTTCTGTAACTGGATCTCTGGGTAAAGATTCAACAATATTTTTATAAACTCCAGTTACCTATTCGGCCTAGAAAAGAAAATAGAGAAGTTAAGCATCACGTTTACGTCAAACGGCAAACACGAATTTGTACCACGTGACCAAGTTTCCTCTTAACTTGTCGTTTACTGTTCATTATTTCTACACCTGAATTAATAGTTTCACGCAATTTCTTATCCATAAGAATTGTTTTGAGCTGTTTTTATCTGCTTTTTTTCGATTTTGAGAAATCCTCAATTTGAATCTGACGTTTGACGTTTGCCGTTTACGTGAAGCTTAAACTCTCTAATCGGAACACGTGCTACCACGCTATCTTTTTTAACCCTAGGTTAAATGAAGTCTTAACACAAGTAATCCGGGCGGGCCCTGTACTCCTATGTGACTATCTCACAGGAGGTCCCCAGGTTCCTCTCTTTCTCTATTCCTTTCCTTCTTTGCCTTCCTCCCTCCCTACTTCCCAGTTACAGAAAACGGCAGCAATTAGTTTTCTGTGCAGCTGTTATTTAAACGTCACGCAACGCTAACTTTAGAGAGAAGCGTTGCGTGACAAACAAATAGATGGCTTATGGTACTTTATAAAATAACTAAGATAGTACGCGCGTTTTGATTGGTTAAAAACCAATGGTTTATTGTGCCGGTAAACTCATAGTTTTAATTAAAGTTATTTTATAAAAGCAATAGACCACACTTTCTAAGGGTTTACCAGCGTGATAACGCACTTGGGATGTTGGGAGAGCACTCGAAAAGCTTGCAAATCACTGGCCTTCGGCTCGTGATTTACAAACTTTTCTCACGTTCTTCCAACATCCCGCGTGGGTTATCACGCCGGTAAACCCATAGAAAGTGTGGTCTATTGCTTAAAGGAGAGATCCCATATTGAGGCTTGTATAGGAAAATGTTATGTTGCAGCCTTCTTTTTTGTGTTAGGGAGCTTAAGCAAAGTGGAAGGTTCTTGGTGTCGCGGACGGATGCTATCACCAAATGACTAAATACAAATAATTGAAAAGACACTGAATAATAAAAACACCACAAAACAAAAGCAAACGAACAATGGTTTCCGCGACACTAAGAAACACCGAGCAAAGTCGTCTTTGAACGACGCATGTCAACTGGAAGCGTTCCTTTTTCATTTTTAATGACTTGATGCTGCCAGTTTGTATTGCAAAGTGTCTCTACTCTCATAAGGAGGATTTTCCGGAAAATTTGGACAAATCGACTGCCTAAGAATGTAAAAAATGTCAATTTGCGATTAGTTCAAGAGAAGCGTGACGTCACTTTACCATGTTGGCAAAATTTCTGTATCTCAACAATCTTTCTTGACAGAGATGACATTTAGCATTGTCAAAACCATGGAAGAAAAAGTATTGGTTACCGTTTTGTTCCTGAGTGCAATGATGCACAGGAAAGTCATTCGTGTCATATTTGCAGGACCACGGTTTGTTGAGATCCGGAAATTTTGCTTCCATGGCAACGTGACGTAACGACTTCTCTGTATGTAGAGCAATGAACACGTGACACATTGTGGTGCGCTGGTCGTAGGCCACGATGTTTTATCAGTTTTCAGTTTATCACATGACAGTCTTGAGGGTGGGGGCTGTCACGGATCAAATTGTCAAGGAATCAACATGCCAAATGTTCGTTAAGAATATGCGGTTCTGTAATTCTATGGCTCAAATGAGTCTGTCCTTGTATACAGTATTTGGAATTATGGACATGGAATTGTGTATTAATAAACAGTTAATGACAATAAAGTAAATGAGAGTTATTCAGCTGTTAGTGTGCGTTATAATCATTTCTCTTTGAGCTCAAAATTATTTTCAAATAAAGGTATTGGAAAGAATTGCCCCACAGCCCACTGGGATTTTATAAATAGTCACTGAATGTTTGTTTGGGGAACATTTTGGGCTCTTAAAACGAACGATTTCGGAGTTGCACCCAAGTTGCAGCCTTAATCGCGCGAAAAAAAATGCCTGTGTAAGTGGTTTGGACATTTTTTAGCTTACTGGCTTTATAGCCAGCGCCTGTGTAAGAGTGAATGTAAGGTCATTTCTTTTGGGCGTAACATGGGGAATGAATGAATGAACTTTATTTAGGTGTCTGAGCATTTAGCTAGATATTAGCTAATTGTGGACACTAAAAGAACATTCCAAATATGATTATCCTGTGCTATTCACCTATTGTACCTGCGTCCGTGACACCCCACAGTGTGATTCCTCAATGGGTCACATTCCAGCGATTATACATGTTATGCGTTACCTTATTATAGAGAACTAACGCTTCACGAAATTAACGCAAACTTCAAAACTTAACGTTAATTTAAGTCGCGTTCATTTTAGCAATACCTTAATTTCATAAGGCGTTAATTTCCTATTTTAGCGGAGCTCTCGCGTGCGTTAAGTGCGCTCAGCGGAGCCCCCATTATACAGAAATAGAAACCTATGGATGCGACAAAATTAGTATTCACGTGACCGTCCGTCCGTCCGTCCCTACGTACATCTACCCCTACCTGTAAGCCGGGGTGAAATTTCGTATTCAAGCTCCCGCGCACGCG
>OZ037784.1:32817319-32847319 GCA_964035525.1 Porites cylindrica | reverse complement strand
AAAATACTGGAATGTGACTATTGCAATATGGGTGTAACTCTCACTTTGCAGATGTATATTTTCAATAAAATATGTTAAAGCCTGACATTGCCTTTTCTTTAATCTGCCAAACGCTGGGAAATTCGGACAAGCAATGTCTAACTTTGCGGGGAGGAAGTCCAACACTTGGGAGGAACCTGGGTTCTAGATACGACCACAGCTTTTTTGTTTGAGCCCGGTTGGAGCCTAGGTTCCGCTCGTAAAAACTTGAATAGGTTACCAAGCTTTTGGAAAAGTTGTCCCAAAAAATCTTTTTGCTGGTACCTTACCTTTCTTTAATGGTATTGAATTCTCCAGTGAGCTGGTAAATCACTTGTGCAAATCCGCCACGATAATTTTTCTTATTTTCATGCACGCAAACCCTTAGGTAGCAGTTAATAAATTTCCTCAGTTTTATTGTCATATTCGCACTTGACAATCTCAAAACAGAAGCCTAAGGTCTGTGAACAGACTACCACCACCGGGCAACCCAACCGGGTTATCTGTTAAATTCTTGGGAAATAATGGAGTTGTTTATCATTCCGTGATTCTGAGGTGTAAAAGCCCAGGTGTCGTTGTACTTGTTTTCGCAACCCTCCCCTCCCACTGGTTGATGAATGGTCTCACTAGCAGGTCGGTCAGTGCATCATGCTTCAAAACTCATGAAAACTATACAAAATGTCAGCAAGTCCACGGCAACAAACCAATGACTGGCTCCACTGATCCCAAGGCAAACCTTAAAACAAGTTAAACTTGACATTCGCGGTTCAAATTCCCCACCCTACGCAAGCAAAGGTCAAAATCCTCACTGCCCCTTTATAAGTGATGGTCAAATATCCGGGGTTTGCCCTGAGGGCTAGGGGGATGTTGAAGTTTCGAAGTGATCGGCGCATTTAGCTGCATTTGTTAGATCGTTACAAAGTGCCCGTACAGTCAAATCCCTCTTTACGGACACCTTATTACAGATTAGGGACAGTTTGTTTTGTCCCTGGGGAAAGAAAGCCCTTACACTTTCTCAAACTTCAACCTGCTTAATACATACACCCCGTTAATACGGACACTTTCTATAGCCCCCTACCATCAGTGTGTGCATAGCCTGCGTAGCAAGCGTTTCCTCGCGAGTTCGTCGAGAAAGTTGGGACGAGAGCAAAAAAAAAAGAAAGGACGGGGGAGGGGGCGTAGTAACTCGATTGGAAACGCTTGCTACGCAGGCTAGTGTGTGCATGTCCATATTAACTGAGGTTTAACTGTTGAGGTGAAGACAAGAAGAAATTCACGGGAAAGGTGACCATTTATAATTTACTGGAAAACTAAAACAAAATTTTACGACATGGAAGCTGTAGCTTAGGACTGAATTGAAAAAGGGAAGGTAATGATGAATGGTCCTACAAAAATAAGAGCAAAACGCGCAGGAACCTTCGCGCTATCCCGCGCTATCAAACTAGCGATATTTGGCGGGAGAAATTTTGACAACTGAGAGGAACCTGGATTCTAGATACCATTGTATCACGCCATCACGCCACTAATCTCAATAAATATGGCTGCCAGATTTGCACGAAACGTGCGAACACGGCGAAACAACAGTGAAAGTTCCAGAGCATTTTCAAAAAACCCCTAATGGGTTAAAATGGTGAAACCCGCGGAAGATGAAAGGTTAACGATTCTTCAGAGCCTTTTCTGTGGAGGAATCGCAGGCGTGCTTTCAAGGACTCTCACATCCCCTCTCGAAGTTGTCAAAGTTTTGGCACAAGTTGGAACACCGGAAACGCGCTTAGGTTTTGTCAGATCATTTGGTAGAATTTACCAGAGCGAAGGTCTGAAGGCTTTCTGGAAGGGTAACGGTATCTCATGCCTGCGTCTCGTACCTTACAGTGCTGTTCAATTGGCGGCCTTTCATAAAATGCTGGTAAGCTCAACGTTCTTCATTATTACCTAAAACTGGATAGTCCAACGGTGAAATTTTTGTGATGATGGACGTGTTTATTTCGCAGGCCCTGCTGGAAGATCCGCTTACCCCAGGAAATCTCAATGGTACCTACTCGATGGCGGCAGGATCAGGAAGTGCCCTTATTGCAGCATTTTTAGTGTATCCAGCAGACATGCTTAAAACCAGACTTATTGTTCAGAATGTCAATCCTTCAAAATCACATTATCGTGGCATAGTTCATGGCTTCAGAAAAGTTTGGAAAGTAGAAGGATTCCTAGCACTGTACAAAGGCTTGTTGCCAACATTCCTGGGTGAGTGTTTTCGCTCCTCGAGGAACTCACAGGGCCAAGTCAACAACAATGCTTGTTGTTGTATGTATTGTCTAGAAAACATGGCATTTTTTTAGGCCTTCCCCATAGCATGTTTTGTTTCCTATCGCCCAACCAACCTATTTGGGATCATGTGTCTTATACAGGGTCAATGACCGATATACCGGTATCAGCCGACATCTGGGTTGACTGTCGGTCGACATATCGGTCTCTATTTTGGTCAAGCGTCGGTTGAGTCTTGGATAAGTCTTGGTCAAGTCTCAGCCGGGTCTTGAACGAGTCTCGACAGAGAGTCAGCCGTGACATGTTGGTCTGTATATTGACTAACTCTTGCCAGACTCAGCACTCGACCATACTCAAGCAGTATAGCGACCGATATGTACACCAACAGACAACTAAGGTGTCAACCGATACATGAAAATAGCCCAGAATTTTGTAACTGATCAATCTGGTATCTGATGCAGCTGATATGTGTAATGAGCAATAGTGTCCACCATGTGTCAGTTGACAGTTACCTTGTAACAAAGGGAAAAGCCTTAAAGATGAGGTTGGAAAAACAAGTTGTACAGGTTATGTCATTGACAACCAATACACCACTGATACCTTACCAATTCTTGACTGACGGTTCCCTGATACATTGCCGACACACTACCGATGCTATCACAACCGACTGTCAGTCGATCTGTAGACCAATACTTGACCAACAGTGAAATGCCATTCGGCTGATATGTCGACCAAGCTCCAGTTGTTGAAAAGATAGACAGTGCTATCCACTGGATAAATCGCTATCCAGCGGATAACGCACTTACTACTTATCCGCTGGATAGCAATTTATCTGGTGGATAGTGCTATCCAAATTTTGAACAACTGGGGCCAACTCTCCACTGACAGTCATCCCACATTCAACCAACACTCGACTGATATAGCTACTGATATGTCAACCGACATTCAACTGAAATATTGGCTGATACGTCAGTCGACAGCCCCTACAAGACACGTGGTCTCCCATTTGCTTAGAAAATTAAACAACAAACCAGATACATACTAGTCTAATAAGCATAATTATTTCACTTTCTAACCATAGTGAAGCAAGAGCACAAAACAGTCTGAAAGTACCTACAAAGCATTGTAAAATCGTGCCTCCCTACTTTGCATCCTGGCTTTTCCTGGACTCACGCCCCTTTGGTTACTTTTATTTTCTTTTTTTCCAATGACTGACTGACCCACCTTCATGAAAGAGAAGGCGACAGGAAATGAGACGTTTTGTGAGGATGGCCGTACAATAGAGTTTCAATATCATGGGCTGCAGAGGCAGGTCCTCTGATTTTTTATTGGAGGGGCCAAAAAGAAAAACTTTTGCTAAATGTTGGAACGGTTTTACAGCCAACCACTTTAAGCTTTTTTTGCCACTACTCATTATTTTCTAGTAAGCCAATCTTGGTAGACTTCAACTTCCAAAGCAAATAGGTTTTAATTTATTAAAAATTTATTTGGTCTGATGAGTGTATTTTTGGGGCTTTTGAACCCCAGCAATTTCACCCTTGACTCTTCACTGGGTTGAAATGATATCTAGACTAACTTTTCTTTTTGATTAAACATTTCTTTAAACAGTGCTAACAGAGCTAACATCTTCATTTCAGGTGTGATACCATTTGCTGGAGGCTCGTATTTGGCATACAGTCTTTTAGACAGTTCCATAGCTAAGCCTCCAGGAGACCAGCTAACTCCTGTTTACATGTTTGTTAGTGGATGCCTGGCTGCTGCTTTTGCGAAGGTTACTTATTTGCTTGTTACTTGTGTACACAAATCTTGTAGGCAGTGAGGAAGTTTTTGCCTGTCAACAAATTTTCATACATCAGCAGCTTTTTTAATTTGCCACTGAATGATCAGAACACATACAAAGTGGCTAAGCCAGGTCTGAAAGCACCTACAGTAGGTAGTGGTCAATTACATATTAGGGAGCGTAAGCAACTACGATGGTGATGGCAACGAGAACAGCAAAAAAGCGATAGTTTTAGTTTAGCAAACAACAACTTTGCACAAGCATCATGCTTTTTCATACATTTCTTTGCCATTGTTGCACAACTACGACTTGAAACTGCCTAATTTCACGTTTTGTGGAGGACGTGAAGAGAAGACAGCGACCCTCCTTTTCTTTTCCTGAACTTTGATATAGTCCTTTAGTCCGAAAAATTCACCAACATTTGACGAAATGAATGAGATGGAAGAAGTGCAGTAAAGTTTGAAGCAGCTTGAACACACCTTTTAAGTGATGTTTTCGTAGCCATTGTTGTTGCATAAGCTCCCTATTATCTAATAGAGTTCTAATAAGAAAGAGTGCACTCCCTGATAGAGCACCCCTTCCCTCTTGGGAGTTGCCTTAAAAGATCCTGAGGTAACAAATACCAAATCTTCAGTGACCCAGCTAACCACAACAAGAATTTTAACACCAGGCTACATTGAGGTTTGCTACAACCATATGTACCAACCAGGAACTTACAATCACAGTATCTGCATCTGTAAAGGTAGTTACTTAATACCTAAGGTCTTTCCCTTAGGTGAACGTTCTCTACTCTTCCTATTCTTCTTCTTCTTATTGTTGTTGTTGTTCTTGTCATTATGTATGGGTAAGATCATTGCAGAGTTCACAAGAAGAAAGGAAGAGACCCTGAGCTTTTTCTAGGCAATCAGAATAGTAGCCTGTTCTTGACTCTCAGACACTAGGCAGAGTAGGCATGGCGTATAAGTGAAAAGCATGCAAAAATATGAGCATGTGATCTGGGAAAAGGGAGTCGTTTTATTTTCGTGTTAGTGCTTTTTCAATTTTGCCGACCCTACCATCTCGGAGCCTGGAACAGGCTAATCAGAATAGGGAATCTTGATGCTTCAGGAACTGGTTTGGTGAAGAGTAGGCACTGAGGGAATATGCCATTTTTCCAATAAACTAAACCTGCAATCCAGGTGAGATCATCCCCTTCTGGGTCTCCAAGAAAGCTGAAATAACCAATCTGTCACACTGCATTTATGTGTCAAAAGTAAATAATTATGGTTATGTCACTTAAGTTTCAATTTGATGGTATTTTTTCTTTTGCAGACCTTGTCGTTTCCTTTTGATACAATAAGAAAGAAAATGCAGGTTAGTTTCAAGCATGCTCTTGGATTCAATGTGTGGGCAAGAAAAGATTTACCGTGTGCTGTTTGACAATTAATTAATGTTAGGTGGGCAAAGTTTCCCAGTATTATTTAAAGGTCATTTGAAATAGTCAAAAGCTTTTAGAACAAAAGTGCTCCTTACTCTGACTGAAAGTACTGGCCTATGGGATACAGTAAACACCAGCATATATGAACCTGTGGATTAAGAACCTCATTTTTTGCCATTTTAATACCCAAAAATACAAGAACCTTTCCACCTAGGCAAGATCAAGTAGGCTCTTATATGTGGGTTATTGTGATAAACATTTTAAACAAGGAGTGTAACTTGAGATTGTATATTTAAGTATAACGAGAACATACTATACCGAACTGCATATAAATTACGTAATCAGTTTTGTTACACCTATAATAGTACAATTGTGAATAAATAATCTTCATGAAAATTAAGAACCTGCTTAGCCTAAACTGGCAATAAATACCTCAAAGTACAAGAACCTATTTTGCCAGACTTAAAAAAAAAAGTAGGTGCTTATATGCATGTGTTTACTCTTTCCTACAGAATGCAATTTTTTTCCTCAAATGGTGTCCATGTTACAGGTCAAAATTGAATTCAGGTTAAAATTTTTTAACCTAAGTTGATTCTCAATTTTCTTTGTCTCCTAACCCTAAATATTCATGGATAATTAGAGCTAGGAGACAATGGAAATTTAGAATCAACCCAGGTTACAAAATTTTAACCTGAATTCAATTTTGACCTGTAACATCCACCTTTTAAAGTTTTGGATTCCAGGGCAAAGTTCTTGAATGCAAGTCACGTGCCACCCAACCCCAGGAGTTACATAACTATGTTAAAAGCAACTTTGTTACCATAAATCTTCGCTCTCGAGCTTTTCATATTTTAGGTTTGACAGAATTTTCTTAAAACTCTGTCAATACAAGAGATACTTAAGAATATATTTTTGTTGTTTGGTTGAAAACTTGTGATTTGCAAAATGTATTGTAGCAAATTACTTATCAGTGGTATGAAGTAAAAGCTAACTTGGATTTGTGTGGCAGGCAAGAAGTAAAAGTCTTCCAAATCAAGGTGGTGTTGATATCCAGTTCAAAGGAATGACCAGTGCTTTTGTTCAAACAGTGAAAATAAATGGAGTTACTGGCTTGTGGAGAGGACTAACAGCTAACCTTTTAAAGGTGGACATTTTTATGTATTTTAATTTGTTTGGTTTTGCATGGTGCATGAGAATAATAAAAACTGTTTGGCCTAAGAATTCTGCCAACCAAACATGATGTATCTGCCAAGGAAAGATCCAATATCATTTCCATCAACCACACTTCAAACTTAAACATTCTTTTGGTGTCAGCTTTGCTAGCCTGCAAGGAGGTTGGCTGTCATTTTTAGGGATGTCATGAGAAGTCACACACACAAGCAGCGAACGCTTAAACCTCACTTGCATGTTCCCTCACAGCTTACTTCACTCACCACTCAAAATGGAGAGTATGCTCATAGACTATAGCCTCCCTTGCGGATGTTTTTAGGGCTTTGTCAGACGTTCCTTCCCCGTGTTCATTGGGGAGGATTGTGTGACAAGCCAAAAGAACCTCGGTGTGGGAGGCTACACGGGCTTAAGGTTTTTCCACCCTCTGCCTACTTATGTTGAGTGGATACCAAAATCAATGATGGATACCATTATTCACTTTTGAGTACTCTCTTTCCTCACATTTCAATTCAGATTTTTAAACAGTCTTCTTGAAGTACCAGTAGGTGAGGATATTAGAGACCTTAAGATCCGATGACAGTGACAGCAACAAGAATGTCAAAAAAGCAATAGGGTTAATAACCAAAACAACAATTTTGCATTTGCATCACACTTTTTTGTACACAACTACGATGTGAAAATGCCTTATTTCACTTTTTACAGAGGAAGTATACAAGCGACAACAAAATTTCCTCTCTCTTTCCGAACTTGGATATGGTTCTTAGGAATTCAGCTTTAGGAGGGTTCACCTACATTTGACAAAGTTAGTGACTTGGAGTAATAATTTATTGCAATGAAGATTGAAGGAATGCAAATTCACTTTTTCAGTGATGTTTTCCCTGCCGTCACCGTCCTCGGAGCTTAAGGTCCCTATTTTCAGGAAATGCACTGTACAATCCCCTTTGCTAGCACTTAAACCTCTTGTGCAAATTAGTAAGTTAAACCTCAACAGGCAGCTGGTTTGCTGCTTGCAGGCTAATGTCATACCGAAATTGTCATAATTTTTAGACAAAATTCATGAGTAAGTTGCTCTTTTCTTTCTCTTATTTACAGATTGCCCCAAATGCTGGGATCATGTTCCTCTCATTTGAGTACACCAAAAGAGTATTTCTATTCTACAATGGTTACACTGAGTCACCATTTTCAAATGTTCCAAAATCTCATGTAGATCAGAGCATGTCCCCAAATGAACTAAGCCATCATTTTGCGAAGAAGAAAGGACCCAGGAGATGACAATAATCCAGCTCAAAGTGGAAAATATCATCAGGGATGATTGTGTCTGATAGCTTATTTATTTTTGTTATTAGATTTGTTGAAATGAATGTGTCTTATAAAACTGGCAGAATCTTGGACTGCCTTAAAATAATGTACAGAAATAAAATAAATGACATCTGTATTTCGACCTTGAGTAATACTGTCACTTTGGAAAGTAACAAATTAATCTTGCTACTTTACAGCCTTCCGATTGTCTTTAGCCTTTGTCTTTCGCTCTTTTTCTCTTCTCCTCAAACCCTTCACCCACTAGAGAGCCTTCGTATAATTATTCTTTAAGGTAATTCCCTTGAAAAGGATGTACTATCCAGATTTCTTTCAAACTTGGCACAATTGTCAGCCATATATAGAACAATCAAAAACTGCAATAGAAAGATGGGGTCACTGTGCTTGTTTTCGCTATGTCTGCCCATTATTCTGAGAGTCTTTTTCCAGTTGCGCACAAAATAGTCAAAACTTAAACAACCATCAATTTATGACATGGCAAAAAATATGAATCTTACTAAAACCTAAAACCTGTTTTTTTGTATGGGCCATTCAGTAAAATGACTTCAAATCATCTGACCTTTAAAAAATGGAGAGAAATGGACAGTTTTAACATTATCTCATACTTCTCTGTGGTTCTAGTTGCAGAGTTTTACGTCATTCATATTTAAAAATTTACAACTTTTACTATCCAAAGTTTTTTCTCTTTAAGATATATTTCGTGTGTGGCCGTAACGAGTAAAAAACACAAAAATAATATAAAAAGGGGGTCACCATTCTTATTTCATCACAAAAAGACATCAAAGGGACGATTTTGGCTTCAAAATTAATGACCTTTTCGCGCAAAGGGACTGGGGTGAGTTTCAAGGAAAACACCTTTTTAGCCATGTAGAGTTATCAAAATCGCTACTAAAACCATTTTGATTACAAAAGGGGGCCTTTGTTCTTTTTATGCAACCAGTGAGATTCATTGTCACCTTTGAAGTCACAATGTTATGCACAGTAGGTGATGTATAGTGCAAAACAAGGGAATTACCTTAGAAAATCCCTGTTTAGAGTCATTAAACTAATACAGTCAACGTTAATACAGACACTGAGAGTGCCACAGAAAGTGTCTTTATTAACGGAGTGTCCATATTAAGCGGTTTGAATTTAGAGAAAATGTAAGGGCTTTGTTTCTTTAGGGACAAAGCAAACTGTCAATAAAAATGAGGTGTCTGTATTTAAGTGGGTGTCCTTAAAGCAGGGTTTGACTAATGTGTAGCCCCTCTTAGTCTATACGAGCCACATGAAAGTTACTGTGTTTTGACAATATGAGAGGGAAGGTTCCATAATTATAGCTTGTAGTAGGGTCAATCTGAGCAGAGATGTCCAAATACCTGCACTGTAGCCTCAATTTCAGACACTACTTTGAGCTGATTACTGAATACTCCCTCAAAAGTGACTCAAAGTAATGTCTGAAATTCAGGCTACCTGCACTGTGGCTTTTGACATTCCCTCTTTGGTGAATTGTCATGACTTTTGCTTTGAAATTGTGAGGAAAACAAGATGCTGGGTTGGTGAAAGCCCAGAATATTCAAATGTTAGGACGATGGAAAAATAATGTACTCTGATGTCACAGGGGTAGGTTATATTGGGGTTCTTGTCCACAAAATTTACTATTATAATGGGTCGTGGAAAAAAATGGAGGTAGTTTCATTGTCGTTTCACTGTCTTAAGGCTAATTTACACAGTACAACTTTGTTGCAGACAAAGTGCTTATGGTGAGCCAACAAAATTATGTTCAATAGTGTTGTAGGCTTGAATTACACATGCTGATCTGCACTGTACACCATGAATATTACATGCAACAAAGTTGTAATTTTTAATGGTTAATGGTTAGAAGAAGGCCAAGCCACACCCATTTAGAAACAAGCCTACAACAACAACTGAAACTGCTGTGTTTAATGTTATTGTATTTTCTTTGTATTTACACCAAGTTACATCATCCAAACAAAGCTAGCAGTGTATAATCCCACAGAACAGAAATAATGATTAAGTGCTCCTTGAAATAAATCTTGCTGATGTACAAAATTCTTCCAATAATTCTAAAGTATTGTAAAATTTACATATTAGTTTAATACCTACACCTGAATAACAACTGCTCAATTTTCAGTCACCTTTGCCATAACATTGTTACAGCACTGAAGTATTGGAAAGATGCAAACAAAACTGTTAAATTAAGAGAGAGAAGCTTGCAGTGATTGCAAAGAAATGCAACCTTTGAGATGGAGTCCTAAGAGTTGGCTGTTTAATATCATTAAGCATTTATCCAGCTTTGCTCCACGATTGCAATCACTTTCTTTTCATACTCGCGTTTGTTCTCTTGGTAAAGTTGTGCTGCTAAACTATTGGCTGGACTATTTGGGTTGGGCTCATCTAAAAGAGACTGTAAGATGAAACAAAACAATCACTTCAAATGTAAGCTGTGAGTTATAAGCCCAGGCTAAGGGCAAACAGGATGAATTGGTGAATGGGAAAACTATGAGCTAGAGTGGATATAACATGTCATGTTATCACTGGCAATCACCTTAAGAATAAAAGTTTAAGAAAGGGAGTAGAGGAAATCAAAAATACTGAAATGGATATCTGACAATTTACAAGCAAGCAACAGTGGCATGACAAAAAAACCTGTCTAATGAAATATTTTCTGGGCAATCAAAACCAGGGAATTCAAATGCTTCTGGAACTAGCTCAGAGGAGCAAGTACCCTTTCTTCTTACAAACTACTATAAAGTAATTTTGCCAGTAAATGCTTGTCCCATATTAGCTTAACCTGTGCCTTATAGGATAGTTCCTAACAGGATAAATAAATAAATAATAAACAACAATTTAGAAGAAGCACAAGCACATAATGGTTCTTTGTCTAACAATTAGTTCTGGTCGCATTGGAATTTGATCTTCGAGGAGAGGGGGAAACCAGAATACCCAGACAAAAACCTCTCTCAGCAAAGCAAGATGCCAGGATTTGAACTCAGGCTACACTGGTGAGAGGCAAGTCCTTTGACTACTGTGATACCCTTGCTCCCCATAATACAGGCCAAGACAATAGAATGGTTCTGTCATACCAACAGAAGATGTCTGCCTCATATTTGAAGTGACTTTCAAAACATTGATATGTGACTGGTAAGAGGTGTTATGATAATACATACCTTATTTCCTCAAATAAGCACTCAAGCTCTAATAAGCGGCCTCCCTCAAATAAGCACCCAGCCCCAAGGCCATTATATCAAATACGTGCCCCCCTTCCCCATGATTCAGTGCCGCCTCCTTTCCCCCTCACTTTCTTAAAAAAGTAGCAGGGATACAAGGAAAACCAGCTGCTATGGTCACCTTATTTTTAACTTTTTAGGCTTCAACTACAACCACTGGATCAGCGTGGGAAAATGGTTTCAACATACAGGTATTTCATTAAGCCAAATCCAGTTATTTCTATATTTATACGCGTGCTTGCAGAGTTCCTTTTTGTGCATTATCTCTTCTTTTAATTTTTGTTGTATTGCCCACTCTCTTGGTAAATGCTGTAAACTTCCTGTAAACAACTAAATCATTCTCTAGTTTGTTTAAAGGAAAACATAATAAGCACCCTCCTTTGAATAAGAGCCCATCCTTATAGCTGCAATTTAAGTGGGCGCTTATTCAAGGAGATACTGTGCATGATGTACGGCGCTGATATTAACTCTAAGTGAAGTCTGTGCAACTAAATGCAAAAAACTAACCTGTATTGATGTAAGAATAGAAGACACATCGTAGGTTGGGCTCCAACGATTTTGAAGAATATCTAAGCAAATCCCACCATCAGCATAAACTGCAAGGACAAGTTATAATTGGTTGGACCAAGAATTAAACCTTTTTAGGTTGAACATAAATCTCTTCAATACATTACACTAAAATTAATTATCTATACAGCTACTGAAAAAAAATGCAACATTATATTAGAAAGATCACGCAGAATATTGATTATGTAACTGCGATCTTGAATGACTGAGGATTTGTTAGCCATCTTCCCTGAAATCAACTGTGCAGCTTTTAAGGAGACATCCACGTCTGAGTCATTTCTCTTTTGTAAACAAATAACTAGCTTGAAGAAATGAATTTCATGTCTGAGTGGCAAGAAAAACTTCATGTATCTTCTGTCGCCACCATGTAATATCCTCTATCTATCTATAGGTGTCTGAACAGAGAGGTTTACCAATACTTTTGGTACTTCGGTGCTTCAATGGAAATAACTGTTTTTTAACAGTAAAAGGTCTGTAATGCAGGTTCATGGTGTGCTGATCATTGATTTTCATCATTGATCAAAAGCCTTAGTGTAGAGTGACACCAAGGAGATCTTGCCAAAACCACCAAAAACACAAAACTGAAATGAGAAAGCCAAACAAGGACTGCTGGAGGTATGATGTCAGACACTGCTTTGCATCACGCCAGGCCACTGGCAAGTTGTAACATTTAACTCTAGATTATCTTGCTAAGAAATTTGCTACAATGCTGAAATACGCTTATTTGATTAGCCCCTGTGGCAGGTGCTGGTTAGTTTTTCTGGCAAATTTTTATAGAGCACGCAAGATATTCCGACATATTCCATTACGCTGGACGCATGGGTGGCAATCACGTCCATGAATGACATACATTCAAAATTTCATGCTGGTCATTTAAATAACTAGACTGGAAATAATTCAGTCCCCAAGTGTGGCCCCAGCCAATTAGCATTATGATTTGAGTTCTCTGGTGCAACCAACCACAGCCACAGGGTATTAAAATAACGTTGTTGTTAAGACATTTACTAGTAATAGGGTTAGGGTTAGTAATACTTGTACAGCCCCTGCTCTGTATATTGTCAGTCAATAGTATTCTTGGTCGTTGTGTAGCTCTTTGAAATATACCGATCCACAGTCAAGATTTTCACACATATTCCATACAATAGGTGAGATAAAAACAGGAAACACAAGATTTCATGCACTGATTCAGTTCGATTTACACAGCTTTGATCAAAACATTCTCGGTTTTGAGAATAGTTTATTGTAAACCATATGAAAAAATAATAATTAGAAGTTGGAATTTTTCACCATATCTTTCACTTTTTAAGGAAAGTAAGCCTTAGAAATTCAAAGGTTTCATTAATTCATGCTCGCACGTTTTAGTCTTTCTTAAAACTTTACAGAAGGACATCTGTGAGCGGGGAATAAGTCAGCACAGAATTTAATTGTTGGCAAATTTCTGTAATCATCCATCCTTATGCTAGTGATAAGCTAGCCATTGATTCACTTGTCTTGCTTGTTTGTGGACTGAGTCTTACTCTGACCCCAAAGAGAGAGAAAGAGTGTCTGGCAAATTGTTTCCAATCAAAGATTTGTGAACTCATGTCTGGTAAACTCTCCAAGAGTTTATATATACACAGTTATACACACCTTATAACTTCATCTGCGCTTAACGAGTGTTTTTGGGTCCATAACTTTCAAAGGAGATGCTCCACAGAATGTCACTGATAACTCGTAACGCAAAAGAGTATTGAAGTCTGACTGTACAATAAATGTCACAAAATCTACCTAATCTGTCCCTTCGGGATTTTGTGTTTTACATAACCCAAACCATCTCTTACTTGCGGGCATGAACAATGGAAACGTCATCATTACCCAACAATTCCATGCGGCCCCTGTCGAGATTTTTTCTGGCATACTCACTATTTTTTTTTTTTTAACTGTCAGTACTTTACTTAAGATACGTGCAAGCTACTAGAGTGCCTCCTTGGGATTTCACCTTCTGGGCGAAATCCCTGCGGGGGCAATTACATCTCGGGGTAGTTTACATCAGGTGTCAAAGAATGCAAGAATGCTTTCCAGTAGAATATGGCCCAATAGAGTGTTCAAGTGTAAACCAAAACATGCACTGTCTAGGGAGAGGTATATCATGGCCCTAAGCAAGGCTTCATGCCCTCACTTACCGTTGGGGTGAAACATCTTTGATATGAACTTAACAGTCGGTGGTTTATTGGGGTATTCTTCTGTAAATTCCATTTGTAATTTAAACGTCCCTATAAAAGCGAAACAAAAACTTATCCAATCAACTTTGTTTCTCCTCGCATAAAGGAAGCAAACGTACATAAGGCGAGTTACGTAAACCAAAAGAACAGCTTACCGTCTTCAAATGGTGTGTCTTTGGGTCTAGGAAGAAACAGAAAAAATTGTTGGAAAGGTTCTTTTATGCTCCCTAAACGGTACTGGTTGCAATTGAAATGTTTTAGCTATTCAAGTTCATAGTAAGCTTATTATTATATACTTACCCGAAGATAACAGCGTTCCAAATCATAATGTTGTTATCACAAGGAGCTCCGCTAACACCGTCTGGGGGCTCGTCTGAAATTCTAGCAAATTGAAACAAAAAGCACGGTCACTCAAAAACAACTAGCAACACGAACGTTCTACGTATTAATGATCCGCTTACTCTCAGTTCTGTATCGCTATTGTTACTTACTTTGGCTACCTACTACCAGTAATTTAATTTAATACCCAAAGAGAAACTTTTACCTCTTAAAATCCCTCATCAATCGTCTTCTAGCGGGAGTAGACATGGTAAATTTTCGTGTCGAGTAACAACACAAATTCACCGAAGAGACAACACTGCAGTTTTCGACCGGGCGATGTAACGACGTGTGACGTCACTTGCAGAGTCATCTGATGATGCAATTCGGTCCGCTGACCGGAACACGATTCCTTTCTTGTTATTGCTCCCCTTGCTCGAGGTTAGATTGTTTGATTGCTCATTGCTCTTTATTTATCCTTTCTTTCGGTTTCAGTGTCTTCGCAGGTGATGATGTCACGTGTAGTGGGCAAAAAGCGGGTTTCAGAGTGCAGTATGGATAGGTAGCGCAAGAGGAACTATGCGCGCGCGTCCGCGCGAGCCTCACCTACTCCTGCTTTTGAACTATTTCTTCCTTGTGCTGTGCCCTTACCCTGACCTGACGCCCAAGAAAAAAGGAAAATTGGTTTGAGAGGTGCAACATTGGGAGAAAATTATTAGATAACTTAAAAAATGATATCATAGAAACAAAACCCCTGATCGGAAAGTGTGAAAAGAAAGTGGTCGTAAAACACAACCTCGTCCCCAGGGCTTTTCCCTTAAAAAATGGGTGGGGCGCCCCACCCATTTTTTAAGGGAAAAGCCCTGGGGACGAGGTTGCGTAAAACATAGACGTTTCGGGCATATGACCGTTCTCCAGTGTGAGAGAAAACTGTTTAACTATGCAATTCGACGGTTTTCTCTTACACTGAAGACTTCCTGTTATACAGCTAATTTTGGAATAGATCCTTATTCATGAATGATAATAATAATAATAATAATAAGAATAAGAATAATAATAATAATAAGAAGAAGAAGAAGAAGAAGAAGAAGAAGAAGAAGAAGAAGAAGAAGAAACAGCAATAACCATAGAAGACAGAGGAGATGAAATTTAATCTATTGACATATTCTTATGTAACCTCTTTGTACAAGTTTTTATCTATTGTATTCCTCCATCAATCACATTTTATTTTTTATTTTTGTATTATTTTATACACTGTAACCGTTTATTCTATTCTCACTTTGCTTTTTCAACTCCTGATGAAGACTAGTTTTGTAAAGTCGAAATATTGGGCAAATAAATTTGTAAACCTTAGCAGTCCGATCAGCCTTGCCTTCAATTTCAAGTGTTATTTTATATTGCTGATCCTGATTTACGACAAGATCCAACTTTCCCTCACCGCTGTTTGTCAAAGTAGTCCTTGCAAGAATTGTTCACTAGCAATAACTATGCCGATCGTTTCACTCTGTAGTACTGCGAGAGAACATGCGAGAAGAAGTATCGTTTCCCTTGTCTGCAGCGTATATTCGGTGCGGGGGGGGGATGGAGTGTTTAGCTCGCTCTACTCTCTCGAAGGGACCGGTCAATATTTATGTAGAGGGGGAGGGGGGGGGGAGAGGGAAATACATGTTGGAAAGATCAAAATTTTTGTAAGGCCCCCCCTGCAGACCATGTAAATAGCAAGTGGCCCCCCTACTTTATTCAATATTTACGTGATGACCCCCCCTAACACACACACACACACACACACCACCACCACTTCATATCTCCTCTTATATGCTCCTCAAAGTAATTATTAAAATGCATGTAACATACTAATTAAAAGATGATTAGTTACTTTGCATAACAATGGAACCAACCTTCTCTATTACAAAATAAGGGTATCGCGTAGACCAGTGTCCAGCTTTTCGTCCACTTCTTTTGGACACTGAGTTATGTGTATAGTGTGCATGCCAGTATTATTAACTCATAAAAGTTTTGCTTTTTTAAATATAGGAAACGTGATAGATTTTTACAAATCGTGCCTTCATGGTGAATGCAAACTGATGTAATAACCATGCAAAATATAATTCTTTTCAAATGATTTTCCCGCAGTTGTAACTTGAAGGACTACTTTCTTGTTGTTTTATCACGTTTATCACATCATTGTTGTTTTGTCATGTTTTTCTTAGGCTATTGAAGTGACAAGCATTTTGTTAAAAGAAAATTCAGTCAAACCAAATATTAGAGCAGATAGGTCTGGATTCTTTATTAGATAAAATTTGAAATAACAATGAAGTTTAGAGCTCAAACAGAATTTCTGTCAAACTATGCAAAAATGACTAAGTTGTACAAAATAGTGGTGCTTTAAATATACAAAAAGCAATAGGATTAGCGTGAAATTGTACATTTTAGCATTACCTATCTTGACCAATGGGCCCCTCTTAAAATATACCTCGCAATCAAACTGCTGATCCCCCCAAACTTCTTTATAAGAAAGCTTAGCCTCCCCTTCTTTTTTTCCTTCCCCGCCTCCTACATAAATAATGACCGGTCCCTAAGTAAAATAAAGACAAGGTATATTCGAAAGCTATCTAAAAAGAGATTTATACGCAGTTAAACTGCACTCTGGGGACATTTTTCACATAGCTGCATGAAGGAGAAAGAACTCTAAGTGCTCAAAAATAGTGAATGTTTAGCGGTATTTTTTCACGTCACGTTATTATTTTTTCCAGTGGAAACACTAACAGGAAACAACAGTTTACGTAGGATTGCTATTAAAAATAGAAGCTTGGTAAAAATATCAGCTGGTAGGTTTTAAAACATAAACAGTGAAGATGTGTTTGAGCTCCCATTACGAGCAAAATCGACTTTATTTTCAGAGCTTTAACAAACTTTATAATGGTGGCTTTTATTTGTACGTTTAGTTGACTCAGTTATTTCCAGAACCGAGCATATCATCGGCCAAATACTTGTAAATGTAATAGTTTATTTTAATATTTGAAACCGAAGAACCTGAAAAAATCAACGTCATTGGTGTCCACGTGACTGGCTGGTTGACTACGGCAGGTGCCGGATGGTTATATTTACGCAGTTGTTGTTTATAGTATTTGTCAGATGAAAACTGCCGTTCGAAACCGTTCTGTCTTTTTCAGTTTAAAATGTCTTTCCAAGACATCAGGAGACAAAAGACTGTTTTGGCAATAAGAAAACGAAGTTTGGATGTGGGAAACGGTGATCCCAGGCGCCATCTGCGGCGGTTTCCCTCGGATTCAGATCTCTACAGAAAAGTTTTGCACAAAAAAGCCATGTCACACACCAATTTGCATAAAAAGTTCGCATCCTGTACGCAGTTAAACAAATCGGCACAAACTTCACAACATCAAAACTGCAAGATTTTCAAGTACGAAGAAAAGTTGACCATCGAACTAAACAAATTTTATTCTCAACAGGTTAAAGAGAATAGAGTTACAGTTCGGCGGAACAAAAGTCTGGCTTTTTCTGTCGTTTTTAAGGCCTTAATTCATGCACAAGTTGTGAGCGACCGTTTCACCCTGGGGGAAATTTTGCGCAGTGGGTCAAGGCAAGGTAACATGGTGGAAAAAGAAAACGACCGATTCGAGTTTGAAGTGCCTGTGTACCTAGATGGCAACGAAAATATTTTTATTCACCGAGCCGAGGAGGATGGCTTCATAAGACTGCAACTCCAACACTGTGAGACTTGGAAAGATTGCCTCGACTCGGAAGGATTTCTTTCAGCAAATCTTGTTCGCTCAAAGCTTCAATTAACCATGAAAAATGCTATTAAAAATCTAAATCATGACGTAGAACAGGGAGCTGACGAATTTCCGGGAGGAATTGAGAGTCTGGAAGTTCTCTGTGAGGGTTCGACCATAGTTCTGCACATCAACGATGGTTTCTTGGTCGTGGAGTTGATTCCGACGATTCCAATTCCGAAGACAAGTTTAGAGTGGTGTCGTCGATTTTCCGCCAAATCCGAGCCTCCTTCTGATGTCGTCGGAAAACCCTGTCCGCTTCCCATGAGCGATCCCGAAACCCTCTGGAAACTGTCCTTTAAATCCGCGGAGAAGAAAAAGTTAATTTCTCTCGGCACCACGAAATACCGTTTGCTGCTATCTTTGGCAGAAATGCGAGAGCGAGACAAAACACTGAGGGAGTTGTCGTTGTATCATTTACAAACAATTTTATTTCACGCTGGAGACAAAATCACTGATCCTCTGAAATGGTGCACCGACAAAATAGGAGACCGCTTCCTGGACGTGCTGGGCGTATTGGAAAGGTTCTTAGAGAACAAAACTTGTCCTCATTACTTTCTTCCACAAGCTAATTTATTTTCAAGCATGAATTCAGTTACAGTTTCTACTTTGAAAGACAGAGTGCGCAGAATGTTAAAGCCATCCTGCGTAGCTTGTAGTGTTAAGACGATTTGTAAAAAAGTGTAATGATGCATTAACTTTAAGCATAAACCGTATTTCTTTGAATACTCCGAGACGGGCTTAGGCTAAGACTTTTCATTTCATGTTTGCGTCTTAGCACGCGCTTGCGTAAATCAAACTGGCTCGGCCAATGTCAGAGCGGCAAATTTGGCACCGTAAGTCGCGTTTAGTCCTTTCTGCGCGCTTTGACGCTCCCGTTCTGTTGCTAAATCAGAGCCAAAAGTTTAGCCCCACGTAAAACCCAACAAAAATGGCTTCAAGAATGTAACTACTCAGAAGAAGAAGAATCATTTAATTGAGAATGGATGAAACGTCGCCTAATTTTGCACATTTTCTACGCCTATTTAATTCAAGATCGATTATAGAGAAAAAAACAGGGGACACTAAAAAACGGAATTTTCTTACAGATAGCTCTAAATATAGCTCTGGATATGGATTACTTTCCTTTCCCCCGACGGACAATTACTAAAAAATATGTAGACAGATTGTATATTTGTTTATAACTAGATATAACTGTTGTTAAAAGTTTATTGCTCCAGTCGTACTTAGGTAGTCAAACTGTGCTTACTTTTACTTCCTGTTGTTGTTAGTCTGTGTTGCAGTTTATTATTTAAAAAAAAGAGAAAAAAGATATCATTTAATGCGGACAGCCATGCTACGATACTGCTGACCACAGGCCAAATGGGTGTAGAAGCTTTTGCGTAAAGGCTTTTCGTAGAGGCGAGAAATAATACCCAGTCCCTTTTCCACTTTGCCTTACCTAATTTAGAAAAAGTTTCATCCCTTCCAAAGTCAAAGGATTCTTTGTAATCCTTCGTCGCACACGACGGGCAACAGACTGAGAGGCATTTTTAAGGATAGTAATTACTTACTTGACAAACCTTTGGTAAGTACAGCTTAAAAAACGCTAAGTTATTCATGCTTTAGAAGTTATTTTCTGGACTTCTGTTTTACTTGGGTAAGTTTGGTCGAAATCTGACGTTTTCTATGGAAGTATTAAGTCTTGATTTCTGATCATGCAACGCTTCAATAATCGAGAGTAAGCAACTGTGTGTATAGGCACTTGTTTTATTTTCAATTTTTGAGCGAGCCCCTGTTCTTAGTATAGTATAACTTATATTTCTTTCTCGTGATTATTTAAATTGGTTGTTTACTGTTACTTTGCTCTTTTCTACTTTGGGAAATGGTTTAAATGTTATCCTCACTTTACCAATTAAGTCTTTTTAAGTGGAAGTAAAGGATGACTTTTGCTTATTTACTCCTCAAGCATAACTTGTCAAAAACGAAAATTTTAACAATAAACTCAAATAGATATCGAAAAAGAAATATAGTCAATTGGCAAAAGTTTCAGTCTTAGAAACAATCCGCGAGCTTCACTTATGAATATAGTTTCGCTTTCAATCGGGGAACGTCCCTTCCAAGCTTTAGAAACGGAAGTTTCTAGAATATTACCGCGGCGATAAACTTGACTATTTAAGCCTCTTGCAAACGGACGCAACATTGTTGACCAACAACTCCCAAAATTAGTGGATGTTACATGTTGCGTTCGTTTGCACATACTGTTGCATGTTGATACGTGCTGTTGGGAGTTATTGCGCAAAGTTTCAAATCGGTCAAGCGTTTGACTGCCAACAATATCGGGATCAATGCGTCTGTTTGCACGTACGTAGCTTTAAGCTAACCAGTGTTCCAACACTTCAAAGACTTCTGAATTTGAAAGCAAGCGTTTATTGTCTGATGCTGTCTACTTTCTGAAGAAGTTGAATTTAAAAGGTAAATCTCATGAACTAGGCGTGTGCGAGCCGAAGCGCAACGCTTGAAAAATTCTGCATATTAAATTTTTCACGGGTTAATCTGCCAAAAACAAGAAGGCGGCCACAAGCGGTGGAACTAGTCTGGCCATGGAGCTCAAAGCTAGAATTCGGTTTGCAAATTAGAAGGACGATTTCTGAACTTAAACAGTATAGGAAAGATTGGTTTAAGGCCCTGTTTATAAGTCGCGCAATCGTAGAATTTAATTCAGACGAATTCAATTCAAAGCCTCCAATGCAATAAAAGTCGACGATTCTGCGACGTATAAAATGAATTAAATTCGTCCAAGACGTTTTATCCGTCTTGCCAAGACGGATAAATCAGTGAATGAAGAGTCGTGTATGAGAGGACAACAGACGTGCCCTCTTACAACACATTTTAACATGTGAACAGTAAGCTCGGACGTCAGCATGCAAAGGCACCACTGGCAGCCGCTCTCAGTCCATTTATGAGCTTATTGAACCCACCCAACCCATGATGTGAATGATGTGATGAGTGTAGGTTGACCACAACACCGGGGTCTACGTCCCCTACTCTTTTCGAACAGTGGTGTGGGTTCTTTTACGTCCCACAAGAACCAGAAAAGTATAAGTGCTGTGAGACGAGAAGACTAGAAAGTCTAACCGTTTGCTGAGTGTTGGTCTGGCCGGGTTCGAAACCGTGGAGAACCAGCAGACCGGCGCACTCCCAGCTGAGCTAACCAGGCGGCGGTTTGCGCGTTTTTTTTTGTCTTTTCCCTTTTTTGTCGAATAAATTGGTTCTTTGGAGAAAAACTTTGCCTTCCAGCTGTACAATGTTTTAAAGACAAAATAAACATGTGTGAAAAGCTGTGGAAAGAGTAAATGTGTCCGATTCGAGTGCTCGGTTGCTGAAAGTAACGAAGATACGATTGGATGGGAGGAAAACAAAAACGTAGGCTATGGTGACTAGCTGTGAACGGTGACTGTGTTTTTCTCAATGTCAGCTCGAATCCGCCTCAACACGATGGTCAGTTGCTACGGCTTTTCCTCCCACAACTTCTTAAATTCAATTTTTGGCTCACAGTGGGGTAGTCTATATTCCAAATGAAGCAATACATAAGAACATCTTAATTAGAGAAAAATTTTCTTTAAATTCTTGCCATTGTAAGGGTATTTTTGACGTTCCTTGAAAGTAGGACGTCAGAAGTGACACCTATTTTTAGTAACAACATTAAAATTTTGAAAAGCAGTGTTCAAAACGTAACAGACATTTTTCCTACGCAAAAAAATATTTATCGTGAAAACTCGTAAAAAGTTACAGCTAATTAAAGAAATTCAAATTTACCGCCAAATGACCATGTATGGTTAAAATTAGGGGCATTTTAAAGGCGAGAAAAATGAATGTATTGGCACAGGAGCAACGTCTAAGTTACATAAAATCAAAATTGTAGTTTTTTTACTTAGTGTATGTGGTACTATGACGCGTTTTTCGTCACGAAATACGTCATTGCGACGTCATAATGACGTATTTCTTGACGAAAAACACGCCATAGCACCACATACCCTAAGTAAATCAAAGGGTGCCTATGGCTAACTTGTGGATTAATTATTTTAGAAATGAAAACCTGATAATGAACTTTCAATTAGTCTACCGGTATATTTTAAGTCTGTCAAACAATGAAATAATGTTTAAAAAAAAAAAAAAAAAAACGACTGAAAAAAGGGAAAAAAAGGCCTTCTCCGGCGGGAGTCGAACCCCGGTTAAACAATCTGGTTAAATTAATTATATTTAACATTTTTCGCCATGGAGTACTGCCAGATGACGCTGTTTGAAGCTGGTAGAGCTTTATTTATGAAGAATTAACCGTCGCATGGTCTCTTGCTGACGGCGTTGTACAGTTTGCAATTTTCGGCTTTTACATGACAACAGTCAATTACGGTTCAGCAACAGTAAACATTTCCGTTTTTACTGAACAAAGAAACGTTTCATTTCAGAATGATATTTCACTAAAAACCATGAGATTGGGAGTCGTGTGGTGAGAAAAGTTAAAAAATCGTGAGACTTACGGCGGAATCGTGAGCTAGCGCTTAGACCAGCTTGGGAGTCGAAGAGCAATATTGCTGATGTTTTCGTCATATTTATCGCCTGGACGAGTCAAAAAGCTTCAAAAGTTCATACTGTCTCAAAGTTGGCCATAGTGCTAATTTGAAACATTCAAAGTCCACATGAAGACAACATATCGTCCAGTGAAAAGTACAAAAGCTCTGGGCACAATGCACACTCAGCACTTCTTGATCGCGGAACAGGAACGATCAATCTACGACAGTTGTCGATTTGGTATCGGGCGCTTTCGTGCGGAGCCGACTAATTACAAACAGTGTCTACACCCAAGTGATACATTTGCATATCGCAGTGCCCACAATAACTTGTTCCTTACGCTACGCGTAATCCAAAAGTTAAAAAAAGTACAATTTTGATTTTATGCTACGCTGTCCTTGCTCCTGTGCAAATACCAACCTAGAAGAGAATCCTGGGAACGAAGTTGTGCCAATACATTCATTTTTATCGCGTTTAAAATACCCTAATTTTGACCATATGTGGTCATTTGGCGGGAAATTTGAATTTCTTTAATTAGCTGTAACTTTACGTATTTTTGTCCGATTGAGATGGGGTTTTCACCAGAAATCATAGAATTCTATACAGAAAACTAGTATACAATTAGTTACCATTTCTTTCCTGAATTTTTATTCTAATGCCAAATTTGGACATCATTTATGACGTCTTAATAGCATTCACATGGCTAAAACTCTCAGTTTTGAGAGGTACGGGAGGAAAAGCAACCGACCACCGCGAAATGAAGTCAAATGTTTTTCTTGTCACTCGAAAGGTCTTCTTGAACCTTGCTCACTGTATGGAGTTGCCCAGGCTACTTCCTACCACCCTGAATTTCTTAGACAAACGACGACAACTACGAAAACATACACTTTCATCTTCAACTGACTGCAACAAGAAACATAACAGTAAACAAACTCGGGCAGTCAGTGGTAGGATGAAATTTGTCGTCTAAATCGGACAACACTTTACGTCGACTAATCGACGAATTTTAATGTGAATTAAATTCGACGTATCCTGAACTAGGCCTTAAGGAGACACAAACGTATTTTATTAGTGGATTAGATATTCCAGTCGTGACTTTGTGAAATTGGAGGCAGGATATGAAGGTTTCAGCAACACATTTGTCCCGGGGGAACTCCCATATGAAGAGGGGATGCTAGTTGGAAATTTTGAATTAAACCCCTAAAGGAGACAAATCTGGGCATGGCCAAACCTTTTTTGACCTCTAAGAGACCATATTAAACTTTGATTATATGAATCCAGTAAATAAAACGAATTAAAAACATATAATTTTTTTACATTTCTTCGGCTGCAACCCTAAAAGAGACTTTTCCGGCTAAAGATAATGGTGTTTTGCCCAGAACACCCTAAGTGAGGCCAAAATCCGAAAATAACACCCCTAAGCGAGACGACGAGTATCCCCGCCCCTTTCATATGGAAGTCAACTCCGGGACATTTGTATATTCTCATTTTTGAATATTTTCAGCCCAAAATCTGCAGAAAAATAAGGATATTAAGCCTGGGCTGGAAAAAATCCTTACAAAAAAAGAGTGTACCAGTGAAATTTAACATCCTACATAGAACACTATAGCAAGTTGGGCCCAGCGTGAAAAGACATTGCAGGAAACCATCACATTCACGGAAAAAGGATAATCGACTAGGTATTCAGATCTAGAAGGCAGTGAGAAGGCACTTTGGCGAAAATTAAAGAACGGAAAACCCTTATTTAGCCTCGCAATAAAGAGCTCTCGTTTCAAAAGAGGTTAAAGAAAATGAATCTCCTTTGAATGAATTTCCTTTGATACCTGCATCGCGCTCTGCTAGGCTGAGGCGCTCATGTACAAGTGTATTACCCGTAAATGTAATACTAATCATAAATGTAATAAAAGTCAAAAATAAATGTAACACCCACCATTAATTTAATAAAAATCAACTATAAATGTAATAAATTACCAACCATAAGGGTAAAAAAATTTAATTTTAACCATAAAAGTAATAATCTGGCTCAACATAAATGTAATAAATGTTAACCATAAATATAATAAGTGTAGAAACTTGCGTCAAAGCGAGTTGGTTTCAAGTCATGAGAACGAGTGATGTTTAAGAGGTTCTTCAAATTCCAGAGCCATTGTATGTGATCAACAAAAACTTTTTCCGGCAATCTGCCTCTACCCCTATAAGCCTTGCGATCACCTATGCGTTCCGCTTTCTAGAGCGAAAATTGTTATCAATTATTACCAAAAAGATTTGGGAACAAAATTTAAATAGTGTACTTTCTTTTTCCGTTTCTTCTTCGCGCGAACAATAGAAAAAGTACTTGCCAAATTTTTTTTTCTATTGTTCGCGCGGAGAAGAAACGGAAAAAGAAAGGCATTTTTCTTTTCCTCATCCGATCTAGTTTTGTACCGTCGAACGCATTGCGACAAAATCCATGCCACATATCAAACGACCTATTGATGTGGAAGCAATTCCATTTCCAACGTCAAGTCATTTCCAGTTAACTGCTAAATCCAATTCCCCCGCCTCACAAAATGACGTCAAGTCTTGTACAAAAGTAATGTATTAGCATCAGAATGATGCCGTTTCCAGTTGACAGGCCACCGAGGTTTTGCAGTTGTTTCCCACTGGCAAATAACACATTTAAACCTGAGGCAGTGACCTGTTTCGTGAGTCCTAAAATTAACCTATTTCTTACTTCCTCTTATTAGAACGACAGTTTTCTAGCTGCTCCGAGTCGAGAAAATGCAAACTCTTACCATCCGAATCAACTGAGGAACAAAGGGGAAAATCATGTGCAGATAAATTCCAAATTAGTTAATAGTAAATTTTCAAATAAATTATACGTTTTTCTTCTTCCAGTTTGCCTTAAAAGTTAATATTTTGAATGTACTTTTTGCTTGTTCCCGATTAACTAGAAATTTTTTGAAAATTTTAGATTGTTTGAAGTTGAGAACGCTTGGATCGCAAAATTTAATTTTCACTGACAGAGTTGAAAACGACATCCCTGCAAAACACTGTCTGACCAAAATCGCGAAATTAAGTAATTATAGTAAGTAATAGTAATACATGAAAAGCGGATTGGTAATATGAACAGAAAGCTACCTTGAAGGAGTATGTTTTATTATTACCCAATCTTCTCTTGTTTTTATAACAAAAATTAACCTTCTACTACTGAACAACAAATGACAACCCTTTGGCAATCATAAGCTTCATTGGTAATAACATTATAGCGGAGCACCAAGGGTAAGAAAATTCGGTAATCTACGCATCCAAAAAGGTTTGGTTCTGAGAGAATCGTTCGTACGGAGTACGTCCGTACGTACGTCCACCCCTTCATGCAAGCCGGGGTGAAATTTTACATTTCAAGTACGCGAGCGTTTCGGCGGTACATCGCATAGCCACCCGGACTTTCAGAGATAAAAACAACAACAACAAAGTTCATTCTTTGTTTCGACTTAATTTTAATGTCTACAGAGAAAGAGCTAGAGCCAGAGATAAAAACACAAAGGAGACCAATTTCGTTTTAAGACTAACATGAAAATTTTATAGAGGCAGTGAGAAAATGAGAAATGCTAGCGGCCACCAAGGTGAAAATGAGCGGCAGCGAAAAAAAGTGAACAACAGGACCACATACAACATTTCTTCCATAAAACGTGCAACTCGGAAGTGTCTGGAAGTTTCACGTTGTCGTCGTGCAAAACAACGGCAAAGAATTGTCCAAAAAAAAGTGTTCTGCACGTGCAAAGTTGTTTTTTTGCTAATTAGACCTACTGTTTTTTTGGCTGTTTTCGTTGCCGTCGCTGCTTAGCATTACACCAGTTTATATTTTGTTTCAGTAAACTATAGATACTAATGAGAGCTTCGCTTTTAGCCCTGGCTAAATCTATTTAGTAAAATCAGAAACTCATAAGGGGTTGAAACGTGTAACTATCATGTTTGCTTTGTCCGATGCTCGTGATTATTCATTTTCGAAAGTACCATATTTGGAACGAGAAGAAGAGATAACTAACCAATCAAACTTCGTAAACAACATGACGTAATTTTACTTCAGGTTCCCACGCCAACTTAAAAAATGGCCAACAAACATGGGAAAACTCCCTAAAGCCGAGAAACCTTTCAAAGGTTGAAACCAGGAATCTTACCGAAACACTGAGCAGGATATTATTGCCTTACCACCCAGGCCAAACGTAACATTATGAAACCCACTGACTTCCTCGCAACTTCTTGAAGTTGTCACTTCAAAAAACGATGCCTCGTTGACCCTCTACACAGCAAACTTTTGCCGCAAATAGGCTTTTAAAATTCTTATATTAAAAGTCTAGAATAAACAGTAAAAAATAGTTCGAATAAAATTCATTAGCTGCGTATCGAAAAGTGTCCAAAACCTGAACCTGGCATCTTCGCAAAATGTGATGCGTGTAATGTCTGTGAGAAGTATTTAAGCTTAAATTCAGCTTGGATGTTGTAGTCACGATCGTGTTTTGAGCTAATTTTATGAATGAACAAACTCAAAACAATAGACAGAGAAGCCGTTTCTTGAAAATTTTTATTCAGAGTCCAAAAAGTTAATCCTTTAAAGCAATTCGGATAACACTATATCTGGATCGTGGATACGTTCACGCAAGTGAAATCGGCTGAGCACATGGCAAAATTCAAAACAAAATCCATCTCAAATCGGGGTCACATTTTGTAATTTTTCTCTGAAGCGCCGAAGAGAATAATTTATAAAACTTCTATGAAACATTTAAAAATACACAAAAATCCCTTTCAAAAACGTAATTGTCTTGGCCATAGAGTGCAAAATGTACCTGAAAATTCAGCAAAAACTTCACTGCCTTGGTTGTATTTCAAAAAAGACCAGAGATCCGTCGTGAAGAAAACAAGGTTGAATTCTTCGAAGGACGATTTCTTGTAAAGCTTCCCTTCCTCCACAAAAAGAAAGCTGAACATTCTTTTGAACTTCCTCTTTCCATTTTTTGTCTTTTACAGTCAAACCAGGTCAAGCGTTCCCGTCGCTAACAAACTAATGAATTCATTAATGGAAAAATGATTTCGTTTGTTGATTCAATAATCCATTCATAAAATGAATAATCCAACGGTCAAATTGTACCTCGATTCAATAATCAAATGTTGATTTGGTTTATGAACAAAATCTACCTGTTCTTTATTCTTGTCTGTTGTGTTCAATCATATTTGCTTCCCTTTTCCTGCCGTTTACGATTGCGTTTTTCATTGCCTTTAATCAAAATAACAGCTAGAATAGACAGACCGCAAACGCAAAGAAACTGACAAAGGCCGAGGATCGAAATCCACCAATCACCGCACATACACTGACCTCAGTTTGACCGTCGTGTTTTCTAAGAGGTCAGGCCTAGGTCTGTTGCACTGATTATTGGCAGCAAACTGGCGTACATGTAACAGTTTGTTTGGGTTTGAACTTCAGAACTCGCCAGCACTCGACTCTCAGAAAAAAAAAACGAGGAAAAAACAAAATTCTGAGGTCAACTTGTGGAAAGTGTAATTTTTCAAAAAACAGTAATCGAATCAACATTCGATTATGGAATCGAGGCTAAATATGACTATTGGATTGTTCATTTTATGAATGGATTATTGAATCAACAAACGAAATGATTTTTCCGTGAATGAATTCATTAGTTCGTTAGCGACGGGAACGCTTGACCTGGTTTGACTGTAACGGTGTATTTTAAACCTGAAATGCACAACTGTTGTCTTAAAACATCTGCATGGTGATCGCGCGGCAGCCATTGCGTTGAAAATGGATATCTGTCAGTAAGATTTCACGAGTTCCACGTTTCAACCTTTTTCAGGGCGGAAAAACGTAATGAGCATGCGTGAACTTTTTCGCCCAGATCCCCTGGCCAGGTTTGAAAAAATGGCGGGATTTCAAATATTTTATTGCCTAAAAATAAAATGTTTCCACTCATAACCTGGAGAGGACAGGCAATTTGTCTTCAAAAGTTGCAAGCTGTGGTTATAACCTTGTCGTTACTTAATTTTCTCGAAGAATACCTCATAGTAAAACGGAATTTAACGACATTAATTTCCTTGCCTTGTACTGGAAATCTGCATGCGTAGGTCCGATTTTTTTCAAGATGCATTCACAAAATGTGTTCATATAAGGAAGTTCCTGGATATATAAGGTCCAGAGCTCCACTGTGGATACAAAAACAACATATCTTTGGACAGTGATTTGCCCAAAAAAATTAATGCTTGCTCACAATGTGTTTGAAGTCACTGAACTTTGTCGCACTCGAGCTGATATTTTAAAACCCTCGCTCGATCGGACACTTGTCGTTTCGCAGATCACTAAAATTCAGGCCCGTAACCAGGATTTTATGTGGGGGGGGGGGGGGGGGGGGGGGTGCTAACGAAGCGAAAGTGGACCAAACTACCGAAATGTATTTTTTAATGTCTGATCCGTTTATTTAGGAAGGTAACAATACATGAGAAATTGTAACGGCAAAGTACACGGTAGGAACCAAGAGAGGATAAAGGGAACAGAGAAGGCATCCCCCATACACACCCTATTCCATAGGTAATTCGTCTCGAGTTATTTTTAGAATAGGGATAAAGTTACTTTGGGCGCTGCGTGGATGTTTCGTGGAGGTTTCGCTTGACTAAACGCCGTGCAAAACATTTCGGGCGAAAGGCAATGAAAGCGTAAAGAGATAGAGAGCATTTCTGAATATTGAAGCGAAATGAGTCAGCGCTCACCTGGGAAAAGGGAATCGCTCGACTCTTTGACAACCCGTGAAATCAGTTTAACTCGAAGTTATCGTAACCTCAGTACTTAATAAAATGAGAGATTTCGCCGGTCTATTGAAACGGGTCGTTTGTACAATAAAGCAAGTAGCAAGTAATATTCATGTACATGTAATTAGTTTTACAAATTTGAATTTTATTGTAGTTTTTTTAAGTTGTTAAGCGCTGTTGATCAGTGAATGAAAATAGCGCTCTAGAAGTTATTAAATTATTATTATTATAGGACGCCAACTGTTATTTTTGTTGAATAATAAAAGACTAATAAAAGAATAGATATCAAACCAGAAATTGCTCTCTTCAAACTGTAAATTATAAATGATTCTGAGAGAATATTCACTGTGTTAAGGATTTCCCTGCTGTACTGTTAGCTCTATACAAGACAGGAAGGGCAATTCTTTTTTAATTTCCTTTTCGCTGACACAGCTTTAGCAGAGATCTCTCTTTAATCGTTTTCGTCGACAAAACGAATAGCAATATTGCTCTCCGCGTCTTCCGCCATTTTTTCTGCCTCAATTCGTGAAGGACGCGTGGCTCTGAGCGTGGGTCATCCACAGAACACATTCGCGCTATGTGATTG
>OZ037784.1:32769819-32812319 GCA_964035525.1 Porites cylindrica | reverse complement strand
ACCGCGTTCTAGAAGTCGTCGCGTCCCAGATCTTAAAGACCCTAATGACTCAGAGGCCACGAGGGCGAGAAGAATAATTGTTTTGGTAAAATCCAACTAGTTGGATTATTTATTACATTTATGGTCAAAATTTATTACTTTTATGGTGAGCCAGATTATTACATTTATGGTAAAAATTTGTTTTCACTTATGGTTAATAATTTATTACATTTATCGTTGATTTTTATTACATTTATGGTGGGTATTACATTTATGGTTATTGATTTTTATTACATTTATGGTGGGTATTACATTTGTGGTTGATTATTACATTTATGGACGATCTCATGGAGGTTCCCTGTGGTGCCAACAGTCCACATTTGTCACGGTTGATTCTTACAAGTTAATAATTTACTCGTTGTGGTCCAGGCAATCAGAGTTGCGGACGCCAGCGGCTGCAAAAATGAGCAAAAGGAAGTTCTGAAAGCGGTTGTCCCTTTCATTCTCTTCCCAATCTCCCTTCTCTTTTATCCTTCTCTTCCCTCCCATTTCAACGCCTGTTCCTCATGGAGAAGTACAAAGAAGTTCAAAACTAAATTAAAGGTTCTAGATGATAGATGAACAGAAGTGTTTTTCCTCGTACTTGAAAGGAAGTTAGGGGCTTATTTATTTTAAACCATTTAAGGGAGTTGGGCGGGGAGCTTATTTTGGTATCATTTTTCCTTAAATAACTATCATAAAAAGTGGAAGTGCTCGAGTACAAGAATTTGAAGGTCATACAGCCAGAACCAAAAACAAATCCGAACTTCCAGTTGGTGAATAAACCATCTCGGATCAGTCCACCCGAAGTTTTACAGTCGTGATCGATATGAACACAGTCCATCATTTATTAATGAAGAATAATAAGGGGGAGGGAAAGGGGGCTTAAAAGAGGGGGGGTTAATAGAGGAATTATGGTAATAAAGCCTTTTTGAAAATGATAATAAATAAAACAAAAGCACTTCGCTTGAATGCATGTGTAGACTGGAAAACATGTTTTTCCCTACCTACTTTCTTTTCATTTTTAGATACTATTGGTACTTATGGTTGTAGTTTCACTTCACGAACTATTCAAACTGGTCAAAGAAACTTCCCAGGGCAACAAAAATAGTCTTTGGAAGGCGTCCGACAATGACGACATTTTCCTCTGATCAGCTTAACTTTTTCAAGTTTTCCACTGTTGTTATTGACGAATTTACAGACGCCCTGCGCAAAGTCTTTGAGGATTTGTGGAATAACCAAACCCCTCCTCCACCCGGTTTTCAATTATGGGATGACTCAGCAAAGGTTCGGAACTTGTTCCTCAACCAAGAAAGAGGAAGAAAAAAACTAAATGTGCCAACCAGTAAATCCTTTATGGAGTGGGACTGTACAGCTCTGTTTGACGCCACACTCTATGCTCAAAGCTTTGCCGTGCCAGATGGGACAGGAGGGCTTGCTCCCCTAGGGAAAGTGTACTTGAAACCGGGGGGCTTGTCACCAGGGACATTTCACCACTCCGTTATCAGCCCTTTTGGAGACCAAGCTGAGACATTCGCCTTGGCTTTGGACCAGCTTCGCTTGCTGCGAAACTCTCTTTGCCACCAAACAAGTACACAGAAGATTGACAAGGCAACATTTGATAACTACATACAGCTTTCCAAAGATGCCATTGGGGCACTCGGACAAAGTACGACAAAAATCGATGATGTGGGAAAGCTTGGTGAGAAAGATTTTCCAACTTCCAGAGTTCAACAGTTAGAGGAAGAATTGAGGAGAGAGAGATTTAAACAGATTGAAGATAATCAGGCCCAAATGGACGCGAAAATAACAAATCTCGGATCAGACATGAAAGACCTCATTTCAACAGCCAATGTTTTGAATTCTGGAGTTGCAGACGTAAAGAGAAGTTTGCAAGTTGCTGAGTCAGATGCAAATGCTGTCAAATCAGGAATAACAGATATTGATACAAAGCTAGAAAACGTCAAATCGGACGTGAAAGATGTCAAAACTGAAGTAATTAGTGTAACGACCAAAGTGGCAGGAGTAACGTTGGACGTGAACTTTGTCAAGAACGAGGTCACAACCCTTAACCCAAAAGTAGAAGAAATGCGATCAGACTTGAGAGGTATGAAACCTCGCGTAAAATCAATCGAGACTAGAACGAAAGATGTCGGATTGGATGTCAAAGATATAAGAACAAGAGTAACTGACATAAAGACAAAAACAGAAGACATCGAAGCACTCGGAAAAGAAATAAAGATTGGTATGGCAGATGCTACGGCAAAAGTACAAGATGTTGGGTCTAACGTCAAAGGACTCTCAACTGGAGTAACAGCGGTGAAGACAAAAGTAAAAGAGACCCGGTCAGAAGTAAAAGAAGTGAAAAATGAAATAACAGGAATGAAGACAAAGGTGGAAGATATCGGTTCTGACGTGAAAGGAGTGCAAAGTGGTGTAACAGATGTGAGATCAAAAGTGGCAAATCTAGGGTCAGGCATGAAGGATATGCAAAGGGACGTGACAGAGGTGAAGACACAACTTAAGAGTGCGAATGAATCAGTCAAATCTAGAGTAGCGGAAATCGAGAGGAACGTTATTAAAGACATTAGGTCTTACGTGAAACCTGTAAAGGGGGAAGTGACAGATTTGAAGACGGATGTACAAGAAATCAGATCAGATACGAAAGATGTGAAAACCGGTGTAGCAGACGTAAGATCAAGAGTGGCAAGTCTAGGGTCAGGCATGAAGGATATGCAAAGGGACGTGACAAATGTGAAGACACAACTTAAGAATGCGAATGAATCAGTCAAATCTAGAGTAGCGGAAATCGAAAGGAACGTTATTAAAGACATTAGGTCTTGCGTGAAACCTGTAAAGGGGGAAGTGACAGATTTGAAGACGAATGTGCAAGAAATAAGATCAAATACGAAAGATGTGAAAACCGGTGTAGCAGACGTAAGATCAAGAGTCAGCAATGCGGCATGGGACCTTAAAGATGTGAAGTCTCGAGTAACAGATATGAATACAAAATTGCAAGATGTACCCTCGGAAATGAAAGAAGTGAACAAAAATGTAGCAGGTGTAAAGACAGAGATAAACAACGTCCAGGACCAAGTAACAAAGGTGAAAACAACAGTGGAAGAGACGCGGTCAGACGTAAAAGTTATAAAACCTCAATTAACCTCAATCGACACGAAAGTGACTGGAGTTGGGTCAGACGTCAAAGATGTAGAAAACAGAGTAAGAGATGTTAAGGCAACACTGGAAGATATAGAGTTAAAGTTACAAACAGAAGTAAACGATGTTAAGATAGACGTGAACGATGTTAAGATAATAATGGCAGAATTCAAAGAGGAAGTAAGAACCCGGATTGATATCATAGCACAAGCAATGCTTCCTGGAATCACAAAAGGTAAGTTTTACTAAACAGCTCAATGCTTGGGCTATCGAGGAGAAGCTAAGAGAAAATAAGTAGGTCGACGTTTCGACAACCTGTGCGGTAGTCATTTTCCTAGTCAAAGTCTTTGTCTTTTATATAGCCTAAATTTGACTACCGCACAGGTTGTCGATACCCTCACAAAACTGACGTTAGTAACCCCCGCCCCCAAGGTTAGGATTTTACGGAGGGTTATAACGCAAAAGTAAATGTCAGAGTATATGTCCATTATGCCTAAATTTGGAGGGCTGGATAGCCCCTACTTACACAAGACTTTACCAAGTCATCCCCCGGAATTGAAGATACTGAGTTAATAATTGATAGTGTTCATTTTTCGACGGAGAAAATCCCATTTTATGAACAGGATCTGACGTTCAGGCAGCCTAGTTACAAGGCCCCCATTGAATAGTTATAGCAAAGGAGGACTGGCTACCATGCTTTAGATTGAACTCGATTATCTCAGTCGAATATTGTGGAATTTTGAGTTGGCGCCTAGCCAAATACGATAAAAATATTTTTAACGGTTTATTCAGTTCTAAAGAAAAGCGTTTTGCAAAAAAACTTGTGCCATTATATACTAAAGGTAGTACCTCAGACTTACCCTCGACAAAAAAAAGTGAGCTGAATCGATTTTTTGACCGTGGCCACAAACTTTTGATATTTCTTTGATTTTTACAGACATTCACTCTTTAGTTAAATCCTAATCCATAGCTGGAGAAAACAACCGATGAGTTAGTTGGTAGCGTCGGCCGTTTACTCAGGTCATATATCCTGCCCCCAAAACTGGACTCAGTTGAAAACACTCTTAAGTGCTGTCTAAACAAAATGAAGCGACTATTAAAATAATTCCCTAACAAAAATGCTGGGATATGCTGATTTATAAAATATCTAAGATAGTACACGCGTTCTGATTGGTTAAAAACCTATAGTTTATTGTGCCGGTAAACTTGTAGAAAACTGAAACATTTTCCGTTTTACTTAAAGTTATTTTATAAAAGCAATAGACCACACTTTCTATGGGTTTACCGGCGTGATAACCCACTTGGGATCGGCTCGTGATTTACAAGCTTTTCTCGTGTTCTCCCAACATCCCGCGTGGGTTATCAGGCCGGTAAACCCATAGAATGTGTGGTCTAGTGCTTAAGTTTCTCATAAGTCTGATTTCCGTAATTACACTCTCGGGCCATTCTGCCGTGGAGAATGATTGAAGAATTCGTTAAAGCAATAACTACTAAATTTAGAAAAATGCTTTTCTTGAAGGTCATACCCTTGTTAACTCATGCCAAACGGAAACTGTACCAAACTGCTCGTCCCCTGAATTAGAGGAGCAAGAGCAGAGATACAACAAACGACCCTTGGATCATTTGAAAAGCGAAGCAGACGTACCTTCCGGATCGAAAGTGCTTGGTCAAAACGAAGAACACAGCAACCACATGCGTGGCTTAAAACTGCTGGGCCAAGGAGACTACAAAGGAGCTTTGGAATATTTACAGAAAGCTGCCGATCTGAGTTCACAAAGACTTGTTAAGAATCAAGATGTCGCGCGTACGTTTTATTATCTGGGGATTGTGCAACGCGACATGAAGAACCTTAAAAGTGCTACAGCATCATTACAGATAGCAGCAGACATGAACTTAGACCTGCTTGGTGAACATAAAGACACAGCTCGTTGCTTCTTTACCCTTGGAATGGTGCAAAGTGACATGGAAGACGACAAAGGTGCCTTAGTTTCCCTACAAACAGCTGCAGAGATGACATTCAGTCTGCTTGGAGTACATAAAGACACGGCTTGTAGTTACTTCAACCTTGGTAGAGTACTGTATGAAATAGGACACCGCAAAAGAGCATCAGAGGTTTTACACCAGGCAGCAAACATGTACTCGAGCCTGGTTGGTGACCATGTGGACACAGCCCTCAGCTATTTTTATCTCGGTTTAGCGCAGCTTTCGGAAGGCCAATGCAAGGATGCTTTGGAATCTGTACATAAAGTGCTAAATATGAAGAATTTGAATTTTCAAGCCGATCACAAACAGACGGTGTATCATAGTTACCTTGTCCTTGGCTTAGTGCATCGTGACTTGGGAGACTACGAAAGAGCTATGGAGTCTCTACAAAAGGCAGCTGTCATGATTTTAAGCCTCCTTCAAGATGACGGCCAAGATAAGGCAGATCACCAAATTGCACTTGGTTTTGTGCAGCTTTTAATGGGAGATGACAAAGAAGCTGTGGATTCGCTACACAAAGCCGTAGACATAAATGTACATCAGCTTGGTGTACACACGGAAACGGCAATTAGTTACTTTAATCTCGGTTTTATGCAGTTTCTTCTTAAGGACTTAAAACCAGCAATACAATCTCTTCAAAAAGCGTTAGACATGTACCAAAACCTGCTTGGTGAGCACAAAAGCACTGCGTCTTGCTACCATTGGCTAGGAATGGTGCAGCATGCTTTGGGGGATCTCGGGCTTGCTGTTGAGTTTCTCAAGAAAGCAACAATTATGAGCTCAGACCTCCTTGGAGATCACGAAAACACAGCCTCGAGTTTCGAAAAGCTTGGTCTTGTGCAGCTTGATATGGGGCAAAGCAAAGAATCTTTGGAGTCTCTGGAGAGGGCAGCAGACATTAGATCAAAAGTGCTTGGAGATCACTCACATACGGCGCGTAGTTTCTACCAACTAGGGATCGTGCAGCAAAAGATGAGGAAACTTAAAGAAGCTGTCGAGTCTGTAATGAAAGCGGCAGACATGAACACTGGCGATTATGAATTCACGGCTTCTTGCTTCTTTGCCCTTGGTATAGTGCAAAGTAAAATTGGTGAAAATGAAGGCGCCTTAGTCTCTCTACAAATAGCAGCGGATATGAGATCAAATTTGCTCCAGGAACTCGAAGACAAAGCATGCAGCTACAGCAATCTCGGTGCATTACAGTATAAAGTGGGGGACCGAAAAAAATCGTTAGAATTAGGCACTGCAGACAGTTACCAAATCCTTGGTGAATTGCAGCATATAACAGGAGACCACATAAGAGCCTCAGAATCGCTACAGAAAGCGGCAGACATAAGAACGAATCTCCTTGGTGATCACAAGGACACAGCAGACAGTTACTTTACCCTTGGTGTAGTCCAGCGCCAGTTAGGAGATAGCCAGAGGGCAATGGAAACTCTAAAGAAAGCGGCAGACATTCAGTCGACACTGGGTAGTGATCAAATAGAGGCGGCAAGCTGTTTCTTCACTCTTGGTTTACTACAGCACAACATGGGAGACAACAAAGGAGCCTTAGAGTCTCTACAGAAAGCCGCAGACATTAACTTAAATTTGCGTGGTGTCCATGAAGTCACAGCACGTTGCTTTTACGTGCTTGGGTTAGCACAGCATAACATAAACGACAATAAAAGGGCAGTGGAATCGTTGCAAAAAGCGGCAAACATGCAGCTTAATGTACTTGGTGAAGATGAAAACACGGCAGAGAGTTACCACAAACTCGGTGAATTGCAGCATATAACAGGAGACAAAAAAGGAGCCTCAGAATCGCTACAGAAAGCGGCAGACATAAGAACGAATCTCCTTGGTGATCACAAGGACACAGCAGACAGTTACTTTACCCTTGGTGTAGTCCAGCGCCAGTTAGGAGATAGCCAGAGGGCGATGGAAACTCTAAAGAAAGCGGCGGACATTCAGTCAACACTGGGTAGTGATCAAATAGAGGCGGCAAGCTGTTTCTTCACTCTTGGTTTACTACAGCACAACATGGGAGACAACAAAGGAGCCTTAGAGTCTCTACAGAAAGCCGCAGACATTAACTTAAATTTGCGTTGTGTCCATGAAGTCACAGCACGTTGCTTTTACGTGCTTGGGTTAGCACAGCATAACATAAACGACAATAAAAGGGCAGTGGAATCGTTGCAAAAAGCGGCAAACATGCAGCTTAATGTGCTTGGTGAAGATGAAAACACTGCAGAGAGTTACCACAATCTCGGTGAATTGCAGCATATAACAGGAGACCTCGAAGGAGCCTCAGAATCGCTACAGAAAGCGGCAGACATAAGAACGAATCTCCTTGGTGATCACAAGGACACAGCAGACAGTTACTTTACCCTTGGTGTAGTCCAACGCGACTTAGGAGATAGCCAGAGGGCAATGGAAACTCTAAAGAAAGCGGCGGACATTCAGTCAACACTGGGTGGTGATCATATAGAGGCGGAAAGCTGTTTCTTCACTCTTGGTTCACTACAGCGCAACATGGGAGACCACAAAGGGGCGCTAGAGTCTCTACAGAAAGCAACAGACATTAACTTAAATTTGCGTGGTGTCCATGAAGTCACAGCACGTTGCTTTTTCGAGCTTGGGTTAGTACAGCATGAAATAAACGACAATAAAAGGGCAGTGGAATCGTTGCAAAAAGCGGCAAACATGCAGCTTAATGTACTTGGTGAAGATGAAAACACGGCAGAGAGTTACCACAAACTCGGTGAATTGCAGCATATAACAGGAGACAAAAAAGGAGCCTCAGAATCGCTACAGAAAGCGGCAGACATAAGAACGAATCTCCTTGGTGATCACAAGGACACAGCAGACAGTTACTTTACCCTTGGTGTAGTCCAGCGCCAGTTAGGAGATAGCCAGATGGCGATGGAAACTCTAAAGAAAGCGGCGGACATTCAGTCAACACTGGGTAGTGATCAAATAGAGGCGGCACGCTGTTTCTTCACTCTTGGTTCACTACAGCACAACATGGGAGACAACAAAGGAGCCTTAGAGTCTCTACAGAAAGCCGCAGACATTAACTTAAATTTGCGTGGTGTCCATGAAGTCACAGCACGTTGCTTTTACGTGCTTGGGTTAGCACAGCATGACATAAACGACAATAAAAGAGCAGTGGAATCGTTGCAAAAAGCGGCAAACATGCAGCTTAATGTGCTTGGTGAAGATGAAAACACTGCAGAGAGTTACCACAATCTCGGTGAATTGCAGCATATAACAGGAGACCTCGAAGGAGCCTCAGAATCGCTACAGAAAGCGGCAGACATAAGAACGAATCTCCTTGGTGATCACAAGGACACAGCAGACAGTTACTTTACCCTTGGTGTAGTCCAGCGCCAGTTAGGAGATAGCCAGAGGGCAATGGAAACTCTAAAGAAAGCGGCAGACATTCAGTCAACAGTGGGTGGTGATGAAATAGAGGCAGCACGCTGTTTCTTCACTCTTGGTTCACTACAGCGCAACATGAGAGACAACAAAGGAGCCTTAGAGTCTCTACAGAAAGCCGCAGACATTAACTTAAATCTGCGTGGTGTCCATGAAATCACAGCACGTTGCTTTTACGTGCTTGGGTTAGCACAGCATGACATAAACGATAATAAAAGGGCAGTGGAATCGTTGCAAAAAGCTGCAAACATGCAGCTTAATGTGCTTGGTGAAGATGAAAACACTGCAGAGAGTTACCACAATCTCGGTGAATTGCAGCATATAACAGGAGACAAAAAAGGAGCCTCAGAATCGCTACAGAAAGCGGCAGACATAAGAACGAATCTCCTTGGTGATCACGAGGACACAGCAGACAGTTACTTTACACTTGGTGTAGTCCAACGCGACTTAGGAGATAGCCAGAGGGCAATGGAAACTCTAAAGAAAGCGGCAGAAATTCAGTCAACAGTGGGTAGTGATCAAATAGAGGCGGCAAGCTGTTTCTTCACTCTTGGTTCACTACAGCACAACGTGGGAGACCACAAAGGAGCCTTAGAGTCTCTACAGAAAGCCGCAGACATTAACTTAAATTTGCGTGGTGTCCATAAAGTCACAGCACGTTGCTTTTACGTGCTTGGGTTAGCACAGCATGACATAAACGACAGTAAAAGGGCAGTGGAATCGTTGCAAAAAGCGGCAAACATGCAGCTTAATGTGCTTGGTGAAGATGAAAACACTGCAGAGAGTTACCACAAACTCGGTGAATTGCAGCATATAACAGGAGACCTCGAAGGAGCCTCAGAATCGCTACAGAAAGCGGCAGACATAAGAAAGAATCTCCTTGGTGATCACGAGGACACAGCAGACAGTTACTTTACCCTTGGTGTAGTCCAACGCGACTTAGGAGATAGCCAGAGGGCAATGGAAACTCTAAAGAAAGCCGCAGACATTCAGTCAACGGTGGGTGGTGATCAAATAGAGGCGGCAAGCTGTTTCTTCACTCTTGGTTCACTACAGCACAACGTGGGAGACAACAAAGGAGCCTTAGAGTCTCTACAGAAAGCCGCAGACATTAACTTAAATCTGCGTGGTGTCCATGAAATCACAGCACGTTGCTTTTACGTGCTTGGGTTAGCACAGCATGACATAAACGACAATAAAAGGGCAGTGGAATCGTTGCAAAAAGCGGCAAACATGCAGCTTAATGTACTTGGTGAAGATGAAAACACTGCAGAGAGTTACCACAATCTCGGTGAATTGCAGCATATAACAGGAGACCTCGAAGGAGCCTCAGAATCGCTACAGAAAGCGGCAGACATAAGAACGAATCTCCTTGGTGATCACAAGGACACAGCAGACAGTTACTTTACCCTTGGTGTAGTCCAACGCGACTTAGGAGATAGCCAGAGGGCAATGGAAACTCTAAAGAAAGCGGCAGACATTCAGTCAACAGTGGGTGGTGATCAAATAGAGGCGGCAAGCTGTTTCTTCACTCTTGGTTCACTACAGCACAACGTGGGAGACAACAAAGGAGCCTTAGAGTCTCTACAGAAAGCCGCAGACATTAACTTAAATCTGCGTGGTGTCCATGAAATCACAGCACGTTGCTTTTACGTGCTTGGGTTAGCACAGCATGACATAAACGACAATAAAAGGGCAGTGGAATCGTTGCAAAAAGCTGCAAACATGCAGCTTAATGTGCTTGGTGAAGATGAAAACACTGCAGAGAGTTACCACAATCTCGGTGAATTGCAGCATATAACAGGAGACCAAAAAGGAGCCTCAGAATCGCTGCAGAAAGCGGCAAACATAAGAACGAATCTCCTTGGTGATCACAAAGATACGGCGTGCAGCTACTTCATCCTTGGTGTAGTCCAACGCGACTTAGGAGATCATCAGAGGGCTTTAGAGGCGCTGAAAAAAGCGGTAGAGATTCAGTCAAGTCTGCCTGGTGATCACAAGGACACAGCAGACAGTTACTTCAAGCTTGGTGTGGTCCAGCGTGACTTAGGAGATCACCGGAGGGCTTCAAAGTCTTTGAAAAAGGCGGCAGACATTCAGTCAAATCTGCCTGGCGATCATGAAGACATTGCACGCAGCTACTGCATCCTCGGCGGAGTTCAGCATTTCTTGGGAGACCTCAAAGGAGCTTCGGAGTGTCTAGAGAAAGCATCAAAAATTTACTTAGATGTACTTGGTGATACCAAAGACGCTGCTTATTGTTTCCTAACTTACGGTGAAGTACTGTCTGAAAGGGGAAATTACAATTGTGCGTTGGAGCCCTTAAGGAAAGCAGCGGAGATCATGCTGAATGTCCCTGGTTTTCACAAAGACACAGCAAGGAGCTTTTACTTACTTGGAGTAGCACAATTTCATTTGAATGATTTCAGAGGCGCCTTTGAGTCTTTCGAACAGGCAAGCAAAATGAACCTAGATCTGTTTGGTGCACACAACCCGGCAACTGTCGCTAGCTTAAAGTGTCTAAATGAAGTAAAGAAAGCTTTGAATCTACAAAGTCAGTGAGGTCCGGTTGGGTTGTTCATTAGAAAATTGTTCCGTAGGAGTTGGTAATGTCATTTAACCAACACAACAGGAAACAAAAATAGCAGGAAAAGAAACAAGCAAACGAAAGTGGCCTTGGGATCGGTACACTCACACAGGTGAGTTGTGCCAACCACGAAGTAAAACGACTTTTTATGGCTTTATTTCCTCTTTGATGGGTATATGTACTTTCCTTCAGAACCTGTGTCAGGCTCTGAAAGGGTAGGGACGTCGCGAAAACAAGGTCAAAGGAAAACAGGACGAAACTTGAACAGATTATTTAGACAAATAAACATATATATTAACTCCGGTTATATGCTTTTAATACTTAACTAATAGTGACCTTTAAGGGACTTTTAGTGACCTTTTAGAGGACGAGAGCGACTACGAGTACGAGATTAAAGCTTCATTGTACTTTTTTTCACCAAAAACGTTAGCACTGTTTGTTATGATAGCCCAGAGACAACAAACTGGTTAACGCAACATCAACAAGCATTAATCTGTTTGCATCCAAGCGCGAACTTCGACCACGAGGTCGGTTACATAAGAATAGATCACGTGACGCATGCAAGCCAAAAATAACATCATGATACATGTATTATCATAACATCCTCCCCTATATACAGTTATATAAAGAACTGGAAAGTAAGTCTTGTAATCTTGAAAACGGACTAGAGGCCTTACCGTACGGCCACTCCTTGTGAAGGTAGAACTGGATGCCAAATCAGCAGGAAGAGCTGTTGTACTTGGATTGTTTAAAACAGGTCTGGGTCCTGCAGAATTCTTAGTGGGTGATGCATACCGAGTGAGGACCTGACAACCATCCTTAACATGTGACTGCTGCGGTTACCAGAAACAACAGCATAGGATTGTGGTCCAATTATTTTCTTGCAAACAGCTTCAGTCCAAATATTTTCATTTAGCTTCTTCATCTTAACAATCTGACCGAGCTGCAGTTCAGGCAGTGCTTTCCCTTTGAGGTTGTCATAGTACGCCTGCTTTTGTCTGGAGGCAATTAGCGTTTGTTGTACGTCTTGCGGGGGCACTGTCACAGGGTCAAGCTGCTTGGGTGCCAGCGGTAGCAGGTTGCGCGTTCTTCTGAAAAGCCTTTGGGCCAGAGAGGAGTCAACATCCGTAGGTGTATTGCGATAGTTATGAGAGACAGATAAGGATCAAACTTTCTCCGAGCTGCCTTCTTCATGATGCTTTCGCAGATTTTTACTGCACTTTATTCCTTTCTATTGTTTTGTGGGTTGCGGGCCGAAGAGGTTAAATGCCGAAAATTCCAGTCCATAAATCTTCAATACCGGGGCCTTGCAAACAAGACTTTTGATATTCTGGACAGCTTCATCATGAACCAGAAGCCAACACCACTCAGCATCTTTAACCTCAAGTCAACGCAGCGGCTCAGATACACTCGATAGGTTTGGAAGGAACTTTGAGAGATAGTTGACCATTCCAAGAAATCTCTTAAGTGACTTCTCATCTGTTGGGGTGGGCATTTCCTTGATAGCGCGGACTTTGTTTGGATCTGTAATGATGCCATCAGCAGTTAACAAAATGTCCCACAGCTTGACCTTTTGAGGATTGAGTGTCAGGTTTAATTTGCGGCACCTTTGGAGGAGTGCGGTTAAATTCTGATCATGATCCTTGATTGCCTAGGCGGCAGTGTCTTCAAACCCACACACTAGTGAATCATCAGCTATGACTTGTTCCCCCTCGAAGACCTTCAATTGGCTCTTTCATTTTGCGTTGCCACACCTCGGGCGCAGAACTAATGCCAAAGGGCATCCTCAACCAACGAAATCTAACAAATGAGGTATTAAACGTGATGTAATAGCTGGAACTCTCTGTGAGTTTCACTTGCCAGAAAGCACTTTTTGCATCCATTACGCCGAACACTTTCGCCTTGGTAAGTCAAGACGTAACATCATCCACAGTAGGTAAGGAATAGTGTGAACGCTTATTTGCAGAGCAAATCTTTTGGATCCAAGAAATTGCGGACAACGTTGCGCGATTTCGCGCGCCTTTGAAAGCGCGAAAGTCCTGCTGGGATTTTGTCCTTCGCCATTTCCTTTCCGCCTTCAGCCTCGTCCTTATAGCACACTTAATCTCACTGTTAAACCACGGCAAACGCTGCCAACAGACAACCACTTTCTCCTTCATCGGCGCATGCTTGTCCAGAAGAGATGTTAGTGTCGAATTGTAACTAGACGTTAGCTCATTAAGGTCACTGTATTCTCTTGTGCAAAGTTCGGATTTTTCCACTTCCTGGCGTAAAGCATAAAAATCAATTGCCCTGAGTTGACGATAACGAATAATCTTTGCAACACAATCAGGCTTTTCGCTGTTAAGAGAACACAAAACAGATGCGTGGTCTGAGAGATATCGGTCGGCCACAGGAACGCTAGAGATGACTGGATCCTGCTCACGCGTTATCATCAAATCAAGCGTATGGCCGCTCACATGAGTTGGTACATTCACATGCTGCTTCAGTCCCATTGACGCTAGTAAATTCAGAAATGCTCTGGCATCAGGGTCGCCTTCGGCATCCACATGGAAATTATAGTCTCCAGTTAGAATAAGAGACTCCGGGGATAGAATAATTGTCTCGAGATAAGAGCCAAACTCCCCTCAAAAAACACACGAGGCGTGACGGGGTGTGCTTCAGAATACGGTGGGCGATAAACAACAACTAGCTTAACCCTTAGTAATCATTTAGAGTTACACAGTAGCTGAGCCAGGCGGTCCACTTGTAATAATACCTTGGGTGAGGTACTTTAGGAATTTCTGGGTGGGGATGTGCCGCTGGCACTCTGGAACCCTTAACCTATACCACAGCTAGATCAGCTAAATTTTGCTACCCTATACTAGAGTAAACTCTCCAAATCCCCCCTATCCTAGAGTAGCTGTTTCCCTGGTCTAGATAAAATCTTCAACCAACTGATCAGTTTCCTGAAAAATGATACCCTATTCTAGACCAAATGTTCTGATTTATATACCCTATCCTAGAGTAAACTGCTTGAAAACCATACCCTTCACAGCGGCACATACCTATATAGCCCATATATGGCAGTACCCCCCCCCGGTAATAGTACTCCAAAAGACAATTTCGAACGTTGAAATGCTAATTCAAAATATTCTCGATAAGGTGTGTTCACCTGTTGTGAATTGTACTAGCTAAAAAAAGGTGTTAAGTCAATAACTGGTATTTTTGATAGGAAAGATCCTAATAGCATTTTAGTGTTTATTAAAAAGTGTATTTCTTAGGGATTTTAACAAAGGAAGTTATTAGATACGAGACTTTTTGTGTTCCCGTAGCCGGACGGGTACGGACGCTTACGGCTTGACTTAAATTTTATGGCTAAAATAATTATGTAGAATGTTCAGTTGATGTTCTTTTAAAAAAGTCTCGCCAACACCTTCTTTCGGAAAGAAACTCATTTTTGAGTTTGTCCTGTTTGATTAGAGGGTGTAAGTTTATAAAGTTGTTCGTATGAAAATATATCCTGTGAATTGTTCGTTAAGATTGTAAGATATGTATTGGAATAGTGATCCGTTCAGCTGTCTTACTCTGAGGAAAGACCTCCTTTTTCCATATTTAATTTGTTTACTACTTGAAGCAAATGTTGTAAACTATTAAGGAAAAATGTGAACCTTATTTTCAAGTTACTTCTACTGAACTTGTAAGAACGTTTTTTACGACCAAAGTGGTCACTGTAATTTTTCCTAAGTCTCTGGCGTTGTGTTTTTGGAAAACAGTCGGGTTCCAGTATCGAAAATATCGGAAATAGGTTGATCTTGTAATGACGTATCAACTTAGCGCAGCTGCTCCCTCGAAATTCATGAACTGAATTTGAGTGGCAGTTCGAGCCTAAAACTGTGAACTATGTGTGCCCATAAAAACGCAGCGCTAGAACTAAGATCAGAGAGTTGCCTTACACTGAGCTATAGTGAACGTGTAATAAGAAAAAGGAAGGAAATACAGGGAACTGATTGAACGAGGTATTGAGTTTTTTCATAACATTTCCTGAAAGAGCAGCACAGACGGGTGTGAGCCCTTTAGATTTGTTTTCAGACTCGAATTACGGATTAAACTAGTATTAAAATGAGTCACTCACGTCAGAGTGGCTCTGTGGCAGTAGGCGAACGGAAATGACTCCAAGTAAACTGATGGATATTAAGAAATCGAGCTTGCTAACACTTACTGGAGGCAGTTTTGATTTACGTTGCGGAGTTTTTAGAAAAATCAACACGTGTTCACGAACAGTGTTTTAGATTTTTGAACTTTGTCTCTTTGACAATATATACGTTAGTCTCCAGGAGCTGTAGTCTCCAAATAATTGGCGGCAACGCAGATTTTTAATTGCTGAATAGCAATTTAACTCTCAGTGACGTATTCTCCGTCGCCGAAATGAGTCAACCGCGCAAGTCAACAGTGATAGACTGGCAACAAAGAATCCCGACTGACTCGAGCCCTCTTCGAGCCAACGATCGCAAACCATCATTTGTCTGTCTCCTTACAGGAGCCCATATGGGCTCCTGCTCCTTATGATTACCTTATACTGACGCTTACGGGGAGCCTCCGTCCGAAAAGTGGTTCTTTCAGTCAGGCTTCCCGTCTATAAACGGGTAGGAATTTTGTGAGATCATTTAAGTGAATGAAAGGATACCCTGGGTGCCTAGAGGTTTCTTCCTCGCACTTCCCTAAAAAAGTATAAGCCGACGCATCTTATAACAGCATCAAACTCTCCGTAATATGACGAGAATAGTTGCTGTCAGGAGCTTCATAGTGAAAGGGGCACAATTTTTAGTTCAATGCCGCAGGTACAGATGAAAGGGGTGCTTTTTCTGTCAATGAATGGAATATACAAGAGTAAGCTGAGTTGGACCTCGGGGCGGGGTTTCCCAATGAAACGTTGCTGAGTAGCCCCCTCTGGGGGAAGGGGGGGGGGGGGAGCTGCCTTTCTTTTTGTCTAGAGGTGCTGCCGGACCGTTATTGCACCAATTTTTTTTACTTTTAGATTTCCTGCGAGTCACTTAAAATGAAGCTGTTTCAAAGGGTTTGGTCATTGTCCCGATTCAAAACGATCCAAACCGCAAGAGAGAATGTCCAAACTCATCCCAATACAATCTCATGAGTTTGGAGAAGAAGAAACCGCTCATAAGACAGTGTTGTGACCAATAATTTCCTTTTCATGCGAGTGGAGGTCTTGACTGTTTTCCGCAAAAAAAATGTCCTCTTTCAGTAACAAGCGGAAAACTAATTTAACCTGAGACTATTGAACCTCTTTTAAATGATTGCTAGGTAATTCACAAGAATTAAACATTCTGAAACAAGGCAACAAAAAAAAGAGATTTGATTTGTTGTCATGACAGGAATGACAGGGATTACGGCAGCGCCGAAGAGAACAAACAGTTTAGAAAAAGGTTCACTTTTCCAAAGTGAAAGGATTCTTTGTCAACCGGCCATCATTAAGGACTTTAAAAAGCGTAAAACAGAAAAATAGCGCATTCTTATTTTGTATTAAAATGAAAAACGACAGCCTGGAATTATAAAGATGTTCTAGAGAAGGTCATTGGCCACTTTAGCTGTTTTTCCTTTCAGTTTTAATTTTAATATACAAGTTGGAGGTGTGGGCGCACGAAAAAAGTGTTGAAACAGCCGTGGAGGTACCAAAATCGGAACATTTTCTGAATAATATCGCAGACGGGCATGAGTCCTTCAAAGACCACCATTGGTTTTATAAAACTTTATTTTTGTTTTCAGACCTCGAATTACAGATTAAACTAGTGAAATGAGTCACTCACCGCGTCAGAGTGGGTCTGAGAACGTTTGTGGGTACGCGAGAGGATATGACTCCATATGAAACTGATGGATGCTAAGTCGAGCTTGCCTCTGGAGCCGACATCTCAGTTCTGATTTACGTTGGGTAGTTTTTAGATAAATCGACAGATCAATCCTTTTAACCAACAATATTTTAGATCTTTGAACTTTGCAGCTTTGGCACCACCGCTTAGTATCCAAAAGGCAATTTTGGCAGCGACGCACAGATTTGGCGTAACCTGCGCCGCCCAAATGAGTCAACACCGCAATTCAACAGTGATAGACGGGCAACATAGAATCCCGACTCACTCGAAACCTCTTCGAGCCATTGACCTCCGAGCATCATTTGTCTCTCCAGTGGAGATACCCCCTATAATAACCTACATATACGCTTACGGAGAGGCTCCACCCGAAAAGGGCTCTTCCAGCCAGTGTTCCCATATATAAACGGGTTGGGATTTTGTGAGTTAATTGAATTGTATGAAATGGGAAATACATTAAGAATTCTGCAATGCTGATCGTACTCAGTCAGGAGCCGATCGACTGCTGTCGTACAACGATTAGCATAGTACGTAGTACACACTGAGTACATAGTAGTAAGATCAGCATTGCAGTATTCTGAGTGTGTCTACTTCGTATATTTTTGCTGATCTGGTCTTCTTTAGATCCTACGTTTTGAGGCACATTCGTTTGGGGTTCCTTGCGGTTGATGTTCATTAAGTACTATGAAATAGTACCTTGGATGACAGAGGTTTTTCCCCTCTTCTTCCTTAAAATAGTTAAAGCCGATGCACTTTATAACCCCATGAACTCTCCTTAAAATGACGAGAATAGTTACTGTAAGGAGCTTGTTAGTGAAAGGGAAACATTTTCAGTTCAATACGGAAAGTAAAGATGAAAGGGGTATCTTTACTGTCAACAATGGAATATACAAGGGGAAGGGGTTAGACTTCGGGGTGGAGCCTCCCCGATGAAACGTCGCTAAGTATCCCCCCCCCCACCCCCCTCTTGCCGGGGGCTGCCTTTCTTTTTGTCTGGAGGAGCTGCCGGACCGTTATTGCACCTATTTCAGTTTTACTGTCACATTTTCTGCGAGAGTCACTTAAAATGAACCTGTTTGTAAGGGTTTGGTCTTTGATTTGATTTGTTGTCATGACCGTGATGACAGGGATTACGGCAGCGCCGAAGAGAACAAACAGTCAATTCAAAAGTTTATCTACTATGTTGTTGTATTGTGTACACTATTGAAAAAAGATCACAGAATTTTCATTTCCCGTGAGAAACTAGTGCGCGATCTTTGTCTACTATACACACAGTTGTGAATATTCAACCTGCGAGATAAAATATATATTTTTTATGAAAAAGATTTCGACTCTTATCCCCACTAATCAAGTTGACTAAAAAAGGAAAGTTTAAACGCTGCTATTGCTAAAATCGGATTGTGGTTCATCCAAATGATTTGGGGGTCAACAACATGCCTTAAAATAGCGCACACAAGTGCGGCATAACTTTCACAAGTATACACTTGCGAAAAATTAGTGATCTCCTTGTGCTTTATATTACAGACGTTATACCACGAGTCTGACAAACGATTTTAAAAAGTTCACTCTTGTACAATGCTCTAATTTATGTAATTCTAACAGACAGATGATAGACTAGGATATGTGTGAAGATGACCGGAAACAAGATCTCTTTGTCGCTATAGAAACTTTAGTTTAAAGGCGCTGAAACATGACAAATCTGCTAAGCTCATTGGTCAAAGACTTAAAAGACAATGAATTGAAAAGCCAGATAGATCAATCAAGAGTCACACCATTTGCGTAGACTATTATCTGGATGACTGGATAAAGGAATTTATGTTTATGAGGTCCCCATTATCTGTTGCGATAAATCTTTCGTTCTCTTTGGAAAGTAATTATTTTAGCTGTCACCCGTCGAAGTCACTTGGACACCGGAAATAACTGAAATTTGTGCGTTTGGCGTGAATGGTACTCTGTTTACTGCTGGTTCAGTGTCTCAAAGCACGCTACGGACAGCGTCACATCATAGTCTAACTCACGCTAGATTTTGCAAGCAACCGCTACGTTTGTCTGACTTAGAGCAAAAGCGCCGGTTGGTAAACAAAGAGTTGTATATTGATTACAGAGTTAACCACGAACGATTAAATGTTTAGCAGGAGCGGAAGAAACAACAGAGGTGGCCAAGTTTTCGACGAAAATGGCCAAGACATGCCAAACCCGAATCTTCTTAGCCCAAATTCCTCGATGAAAAGTCTTGACGTGTCGTCGGCTTCGGACAATGAATCGTGGGCGTCTGAAGATTCTTATCCCGACGAGTTACCTTCCCCACCAATTCAGTGGAAATCTGAAATTCCGTTGACACCTGATCGTCGTCGAAGCTCGATCAAAAAGCCACAATTCCAGCTCGACCCCGTTGCTGTTCAGCTGAATGAATTCTACGAGAATCGCGTCAGGATAAGCTTGGAGCGTAAAGAAATCTGCGAAGAAATTGCCTACAACTCAGTGCATAAATGCCTTCGAAAAATACAAATGGTGGACAACAGATTCCGCGCAAACAGTTTAGTGTCGCAAGGGATCCCGTATGACGGTCTGCAGGCAGAAGAACCCATTCAGATGGACATGCTAGTGCAGTTATCCCCGGGCACCAGCTCTGCTATGTACACCGCATGCGACGAACGCACGGGCGGTATTCGCCTGCAGCCGAGCTCTGAAGACTACAGTGTTTGGGAAGACTGCATCACCACTAATGGTTTTTTATCAGCTGGAAAGATCAACTCGCTTTTGCGAAGGTACGTCAAAAAGGCGGTAAAGATTTTGAACCTTCACATTAAAGATAAGTGCGCGGAAAAGCTTCCGAAGCATCTGAGTAGCATTGCAGTCGAGAAAGGCCCTGTAATTCGATTAACCATCAACAAGGACATATCCGTTGATATTCTTCCCGCCTTCGTTATCCCCGATTCGCGGACCGATCCTTCCCGCAGGGACTGTCCCTCATCCTCTCACGCCGTTTGCAAGCCTCATATTCAAAACGAGATGATCTGGCGGCTGTCGTTCTACGTGGCGGAGAAAAATCGTGTGCGTGCTCTTAGCGATGGTTGTCGCGTTCAGCTTCTGCGGATTCTAACGGAAATCAGAGACAACGAGGATCAGCTCAAAAAACTTTCATCCTATCATGTCAAGACCCTTCTCTTTCACGAATCCGACAAATATCCGGACTTTCACGAATGGAGTGCCGACAAGATCACACAGCGGTTTTTTGGCCTCTTGGAGCGCCTCAAGAAAGCGTTGAAGGACGGCAACCTACCACACTATTACATGCAGCCGCCAGATTTTGAGCCGGTGAATTTATTCGCCGATCTGGACGGCAAAACTTTGTCGGACATGTTAGATGTTGTTGAAGACATTATGGCAAATCCCTTGGACATACTTAGCACTGTTGGACGAGAGAGAAGGCAGACGATGTGGCCATGGGAGATGGGACTGTTTTTGCCTGCCGGACTGGCCTCGTAAATCGGGTAAGGTTCTTTTCAAATATTACTCTTTGTCAAAACATATCATAAAACTGCTAACACGTAGAAAGTATGGTCAGTAAGAATTTTTTTCTTCATTTAGTTCTTACGTAAAAAAGTGAAGTAAAATATGAAACTCTCCTAGCACAACCCCGAAGAAAAGTGCAATCGTTGTTTCTTATTTGAGCATAACCGTACCTCAGAGTACGGTAGTTCACGGGGAAGTTAAAATTAGTTAATACCCACCAGTCTGAATAAATCAAACTTTCCTTATCCCTTTTACAGACTATCCTTATGACTTGATTTTCGCTGTGGCCGTTATGTAGTTTGCAAGTATTTTTCCGTGTAACCATTAAATTGTAATAAATAAATAATAAATAAACAGATAAACATAAAAAAGAACGCCATACGATGACTGAAATTCATCAAGCCAGTATTACATCTTTAGAACATCGTTTTAACTAAAATTTTGCTACGTTGACCTAAAATGAAACTGAGAGTAGTGCCTTAGTAATATAATAGAATTCGTTGCTTTTCATTAACGATTATTGATATTGATCAACTTTTCGAAACTTTGGAGCAATTTCCATCAAGTGAACTGTTATTTACAAAATACCCAACTAAAAAAACCCGGACGAAATTTTTCTGGTTAATAGCATAAACACAGTGTACTACAGCAAGGAAGCTTTTCACTTTTTAGAAATGTTCATTCATTTTCATGTTCGCCTAACCTAAAGCTTAGAATTAGCAACAAGAGATTTTACTCGAGGTAAATTAAGCTCTTGCCATATCGTATCAGACTTGACCTTTCATCACTTAAAACAACATAAAACCCGTAAAAGAAAATAAGTCATTAATTACGTTTATTGTTTTTCTAAAATAATCTTTCGCTCTACAGTCGCGAAGCCGAAGGCAATTAGAATATCCTCGTAATCACTTTAATTTGAAATTTCTTGTTAGCTTCTCATTTAAGAAATACGTTAGTGATTAGCAGTTAAAATGTGCATTTTGATGACAAAATCGAGCAATTACAAAAGCTATTATGATACGTTTAAAAGCTGTTTAAAGGACACATGTTTTTGTCATGAAATGCGGCATTTTGTTTATAAATTTGGGAAATTTAGCATTAGCGTAATTTGTACGAGTAAAGAGAAAAGAGAAGTAAAAAATTCATACGTAATTTGCCAATTGTGCCACCTAATTAATGAACGATTGTTACTACATTTCAAAGTACAACTTTTGTGACAAGGAGTTCCAATATTGAAGCAGCACCAGTCAGACAAGTCCAATATCTTTAGTTTGCTTAGAAAACAAAATAAAGAATAACCCTAATTGACTTAAAATTTTTGACATGAGTGGCATATTTCTCTGATATGGAATTCAAAAAATGGGATTTTTGACAAAAGGTTTCTTTCATAAATTTTGGCCAAAGGTCTGTGCAATCTGTGTCTCTTTATGCAGACAGGCAAATGTATAAAGCTATTTCGAGAAGAAAAATGTGCACGCGACAATCCCGAAATGTAATATGTGATATGATCAATACACTGCCCCTGACACTGTAGCTGTCGAACCTACATTTGTTGCTTTCCTTTCCTTTAGCACTCACAAACATATGTCCATGGCCTCTCGTGCCATTTTTTCAAATTTCTTTGAAGAACAGTGAACTTCGAAACCACCCACAATACCTTTCGGGATTGTCTCTGCACTTTTTCCGACAACCTTTTTCAAAATAGCTGTACATGTACTGCAACAAAGTGCTTCTCTCTGTGGTTGGCGTCACAAACGTTCTATTTGCTTGTCACATGGTCACGCAATTTTCATCTGCAGTAACGCCAATTATGTCTTTACCACAGGTCATGCACATAATTGAAAAAATTGAACGGGCTTCAACTTTTTTGTGGTTTATTATACTATGCAAGATGGTTGTACTGGACACTGCGCATTGTACAAGTTTGGGTCTATATGACCTTTAGGTTATACAGTGAGGTTCTATATACAGTAATACTGTTTATAACTCTTTACATTTTAAACATAGATACTTTTTTCTCAGTATATTAATTTTGCCTTCGGCTCTGACACCTCTTGTACAAACTACTTCACTACTTAGTTTTTCTACACATTACTCTATTCTAATTTTCTCTGGTATTTTTTTATCTTTTCAGAAATTCGAAAAGACACATCACAATGGCTGAAATGAAGACCTCAGTCTAGTAACAGAGAGTGACGCAGTCAGAGCTGAAATTTACACCACTAAATGAACAAAGGATTTTATTTCTCATGGACTATTTGTAAAGAAACACAACATAGAATAACTAGTTGCACTAATAGTGTAGTCAACACAGAGAGGTGGAATAGTGAACATTTTGCTGAAAACATTAAAAAAAACATCCCTTAGTAAGCAACTTACTGAAACCTCTATTTATTGTTCAGACAAGTCCAGTCCATCCCTCCTGCTCAAAATCTGTCAGGCCTATTAAGGCTGAATAAAGAGTGCAATCTGTTTCCATAACCTGCCCTTTGCTTTAAAAGGCTGTTTAAGAAATGTATCCTTCCCTTCAAAATATTTTCAAGAGGTTATGGTAGCAGTTACCACGTGGGAAAGCATTCTTAAAACAAAAGTCATGAAAGGTGGTATTCCTCATAAGCCAAACATTTTACTTCAGGATTTATAAAGAAGAAAATATATATTTTTAAATGCCTGAAAGAATGGATCAGTATAATTCCGGGAAAATGCTCACCCACCCCTTCCCAAACTTAGCATTTTCTCCCAGAGTTAGTGTCAACATTAGATTAGGGGGGAGGGGGAAGGGCAGCTTCCCAAAATCCTAAACGTCAAAAGAATAAGTAAATAGCTAGTCTGCCAATACAGCCATCATTCCACACTCATTGCTACTAGAGATGTTTACTGTGAGGAGTGTCTGCACTTCAGGGACAGGACTTCTCCCATGAAACATCCCAAGTGGTGTGAAGCGAGGAGAGGCAGCTGTATTCACAGGCTAATAGATATCTCACCACACTGCAGACTGTTGCCAATGCATGCCTCAATGAGAAAACTCACAAACTGAAAATTGCTTAAGGGCAAGGCGGAATATTCAGTTTTTGAAACTGGCTGTCAAATTAGCTGCTTGTTTTGTTGCTTTGAATTATTGAGTTCCGTGAAATCACAAGTTAACCCTTCCTTAGATAGCGCATGTAAAACTCTACTGGGAATTTACTTCAACTAATGTACTCTGTTTCATAAAATTAAATTCCTTTTAAATTTTCCATATTTTTTCACAATATTAACAATTTAACCTAGTAAGAGAAGGATATAGTGTTTCTGGAGTAAAATAAATTATTATGTAGACTGAAAATATTGTTAGGTTTTATATCATGTCTGGTCTTTGTGGCATACACATGTTGTAGTGAACTTGCTGATTCCAAAAGTCTGCCCCTTTCCATCCACACCAACCCTTAAAATAAAATAAATATTTTAATATTGTAAGAGTGATTTTTATGTGCGAGATAGACTTTCTAAAAGTCCTTTATTTTTTTCCCTGGTTGCCATTTAAAGGACTTGTCATATTTGTTTGGCACAAAATTCACCAGTGGAAAATTCCACAGGTGACATCATGACAAATGACCAATAGGAGAGGGAGTGATAATTGACGCCAGTCCCAACATAGCATATATCAATCATTTATACGTGACTGCGTAAAAGTTTTAACTAATTCAGGGTTGTCACTAAGATTTCAAGTTGCCCGGTAAATACAACAAGTAGGCGGGGAATCAAACGGCTAGGGATTTCTTTTGGCTCTATTTTCTCTCAGTTTTCCAATAAAAGTAGCTGGAGGCCACTCTCTTAGTAGCCGGGGAAAATCCCCGGCCCCCAGCTCTTAATGACAACCCTGTAATTATCAGAACAAGCCAGCAAGACAAGTCCAAGGATAAAGAGAATTCTACTGTTTATCAGGATTATCTAGCCAGATCAGTCTCCTCCTAAATAATAAGCATGAGAATGATGGGTTTAAGCAACAATTACTAGAGTAATATTTCATTTTAAATTATCATTCTGACCAGCCAGTTCTGACTTATGGTAAGTGCCCCAAGTGACTAAGGCTTGGACTGAATACAAACGATTCTACATTAAATCACCTCCAGATTTTCAGCCCTTAATTCCGCCACAATGGAGAGATCTATACAGTCAAACCTCCGATAAAAGAACAGTTCCCTTTGGCAGAAACTTAGTCATGGTAGCAAGATTTCCACCATGAATACACAAGGATAAAAAGAAAGCACTAAGTGTGTCATACTTCCCCTTTGCTTCAGCTTGTGTTGTTCACCTAACACTCCCAACTCTTTACCTACAAAAGTCATTATTTTATTTAATTTCCTCTATTACTAACTGACCTTGTCAATTACGACTTTGAGATCCTCCCCACCAGTGTAATGTGGATCAAGGATTAAAAATCTGTGAAACAAATTAAATAAGTAACACTTTCAGCACTTTTGTACTTAATTTAGTTCATGGCATTTCACTATGACACCCAATAACATCACTGTTGCCACTACCCATTAATCTGTTTGCTTCTATACCACATTATAGTTCATTATTATTATTATGGTTCAACATTATTACTCTAACTTTTAAATCAGTGGAAGAAATCCTATGGTGTTAGTTTCAAATGGCAAAAACTCTTGGGAATAACCTTTACATGGTACAATTTTTTTGCTCCTGTGATTTGAAAGACCCATGTACACATACTGACGTTTATTTCTTAACTTCGTAAACTTCCAATTGAAACCGTGAGAACTTGGGGACATGTTTATTGCTAGAACAAGGACAACTTAGTTTGAACTGCTTCTTGGCTTCTTGAATTGACTTAAAAAAAAAAAAACTTGCACCAACTAAAAGCAAAACATAAAGACTAAACTTTAAAGCACCTAAATAATGTAGTGCTTTTGCATGTGCCCTTCTAGTTAGATCTAAAAATGACAGTGTATTAATAACTATAGCCTGTGAAAAAAGCTGTCTCTTCTCGCTTCTTGCTGCCAGGGATCCATTGCTTTGGGAGGGACGTCTGTGCCTCAGCGACAGGAATTCCATATTGATGATGAAAAAATCTTTCCAAAATCTGGTCAGGCAGCTCTGATTGGTCCACAGAGCTGTTGTATTGTTTTAGCTATTGTTTACGAATGACATACAGAAGACATGGCCACAAAGGTCAAATGTAAACACAACGATCTACTACAAAACAGTCAACATTCAAGGAAAATATTCTTCTTCATCTTTAGGGGAAGCATTTGAGTTTTGCTGGAGCTCATTCGCAACAGAACACAAAACTTTACCATAATTTACCAAGAGAAACAAAATCGAACAAATTTACGCTTGAAACCCCACGACTACTGGACGACAATGACATTGATTTATGTCATCAGTATGGAATTTCCATTGCTGAGGTACAGATGTCCCTCCTGGAGCAACACCCCCAGTGGTGAGGAGTGAGGAGAAATGGCTGTTTTTGCAGGCTTTCTTAGGATTTAATTGATTTTTTTGGTGAATTTTTTGGCACCTTTTGATGGTTGCTCAGTCTCATGGACAAGTGGCAGCTCACCTTATATCACCTGTCTGATCATTAAAATCCACTCCTAATATGGTATGCGCAAGAACACCTCCACCTGACAAGAGAAGAGGATGATAAAGTAATAATAATAAAATAATAATAATAATAAGTAATGGTGACAGGACTGAATGGAGTCCAATTCGGTCTGTAATCATATGAGTGATTAACAAAATTTGTTTAATCACGAGTACGATTATAATAATAATAGAACAGCTCAAGTACAGTGTTAAAAGGAAGTGAATTACTCCTTCCCAGACATCAGACAAGGAAAGTTACAGTTCAGAAACAACCAATTTTTCACACACCTCCAATGTTTCAATGTATTTTCAGTTCCGGCCCCTAACATATAGATTTAGCTAGGCCTAAATGCGAAGTTGTTCAAAGGGCAGATAATGCTATCCACTGGATAGTGCAATATTGGTTTTCCTAACACCTATTTGCTGGATAGTAATATCTGGCCCCAGAAGTTCAAACGGTGGATAGCGCTATGCACTAGATAAATCACTATCAAGTTGATAAGGCAATATTATTAGTTTTCCTAATACTTATCCACTGGATAGTGATATATCTGGTGGATAGCACCATCCAATGTTTGAACAACTAGAGGGTAATATCAGCTGATCACGATTTTCATGTGCTCATATTTTCAAACTTTTCCTCTTTGGCTATAAAAACTATTATTATACATGTTACCAGTATATAGACATGTTCCGTACAAAAATAGCCAGCTGCCGGCTAATTCTTTGTGCCAGCAACATTATACTTTTCATTGCAGCCTACAGTTTAAAATAAATGAAACTGGGAAAATTTGAGTTTTAACTTTTGAATCCTGGGGTGTTGATATTCAAATGAAACCTCTTCAACAGTTCCCTTTGGGCTATTTGTTTAACATTTCTTTATGGCATGAAGTTATTTAATAATTTTTCTTTGATGTTTGGTGTGTCAAAATAAAGAGGTATAAAATTTATGCATTTAAATGAAGAAAACTCTGCACATTTTTAAGGCTAAAATATCACTCAATACTATTACAGTAGAACCTCGATATAAAGAACCTATATAACAAAGTCCTCGGTATAATGAATGCTTTTCTTTACTCCACTAATATTAATTGAACATGGAACAGAACCTCAATATAACAAAATCCCGTTATACTGAAGACCTTAGTCCCTTGGCCCTTCATTACATTGGGGTTCCACTGTAGCCAGGAAAGTTAGCCTACCAATCATGACAGGAGTCCCTTGTGTCTGAAAATGATGAAGCAAATCACGTCCCTTGCTGCGCATTTCTGCTCCTGAACTCACAAACATGATTTTTGATGTGACACTAAGGAGATGTTCCAAGCACATGCTGACCTCAAAAGAGCCAATCCATTGGCGTGATCCAACAAACTCTTCAGTTTTATCTTGGAGATCAACAAGAGCTTGTTGGATTTCTTTATGACTTGGAACAGGTTTGGATGTGTAACCTTGGTGACAAAACCAGGAAGCTATGGTTTGAAGTGAACGATAGGCACAACCCCACCCCTGAGACAAACAAAGAATAAAATCTTGTGAGGTGCTACAAAAAACCTAAAAATTTACATTATACAAGACAGTAAAGTAGATGATTAAAGAAATACTAGCTAGGAATGAGCATTGTACTACATTTCTTCAACGAGCACCCAACCTCGAACCCCCAAAGGAAAACTGAAGTACGCAAAAGGAGTATTATTTTTTCACTGACCCAAAGCACAGGGGAGTTCACTAATTTACCTGACTGTCAATGAGAATGAAATTGACTAAGTATTACTAAGAGACTTCCACCAAAGACTGAATTTTTTTAGCAACAGCTAAAATTCTTCTTTAATCCTCACACTTTGCTATTATTTCCTGTTTTGTTGTAAAACAAAATTATTACTAGCCGCTGAAAATGGTGTGAAGTAATAAGCACCCACTCTCAAGGTCCAGGGCACTTCATTGAAAAAATATAGTTTTGGTCAATTGATAAGAGTGCTTGATGAAGTACATATAATCAAGTCTATATACTAGACAGTTTGACTGTACATTAAGGCTGGTTTACCCAATACAAACTTTTGTAGACCTGATACTAAATTGTCCCAATTTTAAGACGATTTTTTATCTTTGTCATCCCTTTGAACAGAGAGATCGGCTAATTATTTTGTGTGTAACAGCCTTTATTTAGGTAGCTAATGAGGCCTTACATATCTGAGTGCAAAGGGGTGAGGTGTGAAGGTAAAGGTAACATGTCAAAGATAACGATAAATATCACACATCTATAAAGCATACAGTACATCATCATTGAAGTTATCCTGCATGTAATGATGGTAGGTATATGTCCCCTCAACAATTGCCACTGTACCACAAGTACCTGAAAATGTACACAAGATCAATTTATATGTCAAATTTTGTTAACTAAAAAAAATTCTCAAATGAAGGTTATATTTTCCTGAAAATTTAGGCTGTTCCATTTTAGAGAACTGTCTTAAGTCAAGACCAAAGCAAACACAGCTTCCAGTCCTTCTGGAGGTTAAATTAAAAAGCACATCTGTGGCTGTATCAACTCTTAACCTTAATCAGTGAAATGAGTGCTTATTAAAAACCCGAATCAGTGATTTTTTTCTAAATCCTTATCAATGCAATGTATTAATTAAATTAACCCATATAATTGAATTTTTAACCTAAAGGTTAAAAAATTTCCCAGGTTGAGAATATAAAATAAACATAATGTAAGCTGAAAATATTTTTGACCTGTTACAGATATTTCAGTAGCCAAATAGAAATGTATAACTACAACAGGGGTGGATTCCTAACTTATATATTTTTTATTTTGATAAATACAGACAAAAGTTTTTATTCACCTCCAGTTAATCCAGCATGAGGGTTTGTCAAATAAATACCTGCAGCATAAAAGACAAAACAATTTTAACACAAATTACATTAATTTTTATATTGAATTCAATACAGTGTAAAAAAGCTTTTTCAAACCAAGGATAAATGATTAGATTCCCCAGGTGCAAGAGGTTCTTTTTTCAGTAAATAGCACATGAAAATTGAGCAGAAAGCCCGCATGACAACCATGGATGTCAGCAGACTATCTAAAAGTCCTTTAGTTTTTTTTTTCCTAGATGGTTATGCCATTTGAAAGGACTTTTCATACCTGTTTGGCGAAAAATTCACAGGTCAAAAATTCTACCAGTGACCTCATAACAACTGACCAATAAGACAGTGGGTGATATAATAATTTGCCACTCTACTTTGCCACTCGTGACAGAGCATAATTATGTCAATCACTTTATTTCTCGTGTGAATTTATAATATAATTTAAATCCATTCAGGGTAAACAATTTGACCTCGTGACTTTGTCGCTCACTCAGTCCTGTGCGACCTTATTCATTGAAGCTCGCTTTAAGAATTTACGAGAGGTCGACTTGTAGCAGGTCTAGGATGCCAGTTGATTTCATCCCACTGATATTTTTTAGAAAAGGGTCCCTGGAACCAGTGAGGGTAATGATCAGGAGTGCGTGACACTGAAACTAAAATACGTGATTTCATGATTGTTAACGGCTAGTTTTTAGAAAGTAATACTAGTAATATTTTTGTAATAACAAATTGTTAATACCTTGTTGCTGTTCACTGTCAAAGACATATCTGTTAGATGGTCTTAAAAGAGGTCTGTTTTGTGACAGAAGAAGACATCTGTGCAGCTCCAGCCTGTAAGACACTGTCACAAAATAAAAAAAATATATTTTAAACTTGAAATTATTTTCAAGTACTAAGAAATTTGAGGTTAAAGTTAAAGTTAACAGTTGATTGCGCAAATCGCCTTTGTTTACTATAATTATTATCAAACCATCATGTGATTGTGTTACAGACCTGGTAAAATGTTACCCAGTGCTCTAGAAAATTGCTGAGGTAATGACTGCTGATGAAGAACAGTGACCAAAATATAATTAACTCTTCTTTTTCTTCTCAGCACTTCGGGCCTTGCTTGGAAAGCTTCACTTCCTGAATGCATTGCCCTTTCAGTGACCTTCGTTTCCACCGAGCATTGAACAATATTTCAGGAACCAGGTTTGTTCATTAACACGATCGCATGATGGTTTGATCATTCATGTTCATATATGATTAAGGCACTTTGGATTGGTGAAAATCAGCAGCTGACAAGCACCTAACAGCTCCCCATTCTCTGATCAACTTATCCTTCATCTCATTCGTTTAAACCTGTTTTCTATCTAGCACTTACCAAGAGGATCATCATCATCCATCTTGGTACCATCATTCATGATAGAGGGATAAACAGCTGTCACTAAATGACAAAACCCTGGAGGTTTAAAGTGATGCACTTCCACAGTTGGGAATGAACAATCCTATAATGTGATTGAAAAATTAAATTTTACTTAATTAACCTCCCTGAACTGCCTGTGACTGCCCATGCAAATCCACATCCCTTACAAAACTCTAAAGTTGACCAGAAAAATCCAATGAAAATTGTGTTCCATCTAATATCCTACAATCCTAAAAGTTTTCCCAAAAATCTTTTTTCCACCAGACTGAAGCCTACTGAAATTTATAAAAGTCATACAGTTTTCATTCCTAAATGCATTGCAACAACACTTATTCAAGGGTGATGGATGAACTGCCCTTTAAAATTTGTACTTAAATCAGTTATAATCACTGCTTTTTCCCGCTGTCAAAATTTTGTTCTTCATTTCTTTCACTTTCTTTTTCCTCATTTCCTTTTGCAATCTGTGTCTTCAGTTATTTTGAAAATTGACGTTCTGTGTCACAAAATAAAAAAAATCTCCAAGTGTACATTTTCAAAAGTCACAAAATATGCAACAGTCAAACAAAATCATGGTAGCTTCACATTTATAAATACCAAATAATTATATGATCCTTTGAAACAGAATTAGATAACCAGAGCATTAAAAGACTTGCAACAGTAGAACCTCAATAAAACAAACCTCTATATAATGAAGTCCTCGGTATAACGAATGATTTTCAGTACCCCAGTAACAGTAAAATATATGAAAAAGAACCTCAATACAATGCAACATTGTATGGCAAACAAATTTTGCCAGTCCCTTGGCCTTGGCCCTTCATTATATTGTGGTTCCACTGAACAACATCAGTGATTAATCAAAAAAAGTTTACCTTTGAGAACTGCTCCATAACTGAGCCCATCTTTCTTAACTGACTGCACATAGAGGATATAAATAACTGTGGTAAATGTTTTACTAAAGTGTCCTTTGAAAGGCTCAACACCACATCAAGAGAGAGGTTGAACTTGATTTGAGAAAAAGCACCTGCAGATCAGCAAACAGCAGAAATGTCAGTGTTCACTCTTTTATTTTCCTGACCAAAGGAAGTCAAAATCAAATAAAAATAACAATAGTTGTTGAACATTGAGACTAAATTGGTAAGTAACAGTCTAGAAAAGCTCTCTATTGTCAAAAGTATAGCAAATTCTATTAAAACTTATGGCATCAGTAAGGGGTTCCTCATTAAGTGCCAACAACTGGCTGAAAACATACTGGCCTTCTTAAATTTTGAGCCACCTACTTCTTGGCAAAAAGAGTCACATGAGAAGTAGAAGACAAAGGCTGTACATGTACATTCTGTACAAAAAAGTATATTAATATTAAAATATTTTCCACTTCCTTCAGCCTCCAGCATGGACTCAAGTAGCTGATGCTAACAGTGGGATGTGCAAAATTCTTTTTTCTTTCCTCAATTCTCTATTAATTTGTATTGCTTATACTTATTACTAACTAATCTATTGTTAAGTAAAAACTACAAAACTACATGAAAGAGGTAAAAATCAAATAAATAGAAATCAACCCTGGAGATCCAACAAGAGTTTGTTGACTGTGCCACTTCTTCCTGCTGGTACTTAACGGCAGGGAGTGGTGCACCAAATAACGCCAGTTAACTTTATCCAGATATACAATGGAATAGAATTCAGATCAGTGACAAATTATAATAAGTATATATAAATATAGTTGTTATTATATGGCACCTTTTTTATACTGAATGATTGGAACACATGCTCTATGATCACTTTCAGTTTCTGTTAGCTGGTTCAGTAATCTCACGTCTAACACATCCTGCGGAATGTAAAAGACAGATACATAAAGTTTGTCTCCTGTAACTTCCAGCCAGATTTCAAGAATAATATTATTTTGTTACCATCTCACCACAGGTCACTATTATGAATTGATTCTTTGATCTACAACTATAAAATTCAAATCTGTATTCCAGGAGCCTACATGCAGACATCCACAATAGTTGAACCCCATGCAAGGACAGCCATTACCGCAGACAACTGAACCTTGCTTTTTGCCCAATTAACAGATTCTCAAGGACAAGTCAACCTTGGTAATGTTGAAACTTCATTATCAACTGTGTGTGCTATAATATGCCTTTCCCTTCAGATGGTAAATAACCTCAGTTGACGGCATGTCAATGTTTTCAGAGCTACACCTGACAGGATGATTTGTAAATGTCAACTTCAGACTATTCTGGCATCATACGAGTTACCGGGTAATGTAATGACAGCTTTGTGAAGGTTGGAGATGTTTAATTTAACAATACTTATGTCCTCTTTTATTTCTTCAGTAAATTTTCAAATAAAACTTGTATTTTTGACTTTAATAACATGACCCACTTAATACAAATACGGACACTCCCATGATAAGGACACTTCCCCTGCCCCCAGTATCCATATTAACAGGGTTTGACTGTATTTCCTTTGCTGCATACAGCAAAGGGACATTTGTGTAACTCTGACACTAATCATGTTCAAGTTTCCCACTATAAGCTCCTGAAATCTTGAGAAAGGGCCATATGATTGGCAGCCCCACAGAGCACATTGTTTTTTATTTCTCTCAGGACTTACAATCATAATGTGTGGAGTGATTTACTCAACCTACATTTGTATATTTAGCTTGTAGTTCTCAAGTTAAAGCAAATCATAACATGATTGATTGTTTGATAGCTGAGTTTTTCATCAATAAAATCTTTCTTTTTGACGTGGTGAAATTCTCCTCCATGAATGGCTGCCTTTTAGCAACATTCTGTAGACCCAGAAAGCATAAACTTGCAATGTGCACTGTCAGTGAAAGAGAGGCAGTGTGGCCAAGTGGTTTGAGCGCTGGACTTGCAATCCGAAAGCCCCAAGTTCAAGCTCCTCCCTAACTGCTAACTAGATTTGTTCATGGTAGTCCCAGACTAATATCTCTGACAATGCTTGTAACTGGTCAACCGGGGTGCAAACAAAGTCAGTTTTACAGCTTCCCATTCAGGTAAGCTGTAGCTAGAATGTACTAGGCAAAAAGATCATTTCCACTAGCTTGATGAGGAGGAATGATTGCAGTTCTTCAATCTGTAAATTTCCTTCCCCCAAAAAACTTCACTAGCCTGTAGATAGCAAAATCCACTACCCTGGGTTATAGGAGATGACTTGCTTTGCACGCTATCAAAATAAAAATGGTTTGCCATCGGGTAGTTGCAAGTCTCACTTATGATTTATATTCCAAAAAGCTTGTTCCTAAGCGCTTAGAACTTAAAAGTACAAGCGCTATATAAATATTTTATTATTATTATTTATTATTGTTCCTGTTTATACCTGTGAGTACAGTGTAAACAGCTACTGGGTTACCAGTAAGAGTAATACCCGAAAAGACAAGGCCCGGAAAAATTTCTGTCCGATAGTCCTGGACAAGCGGATCATCTTGCCGGGCAGGTAACTTTCAAACCTTACTTGCCCAATGGGTAAGGGTTCAGACAACTCATCCTAAGATGAGCAAGAAGTGGCCCTGGGTAAGCAAAATGTGAGAGCAGCTTGCTTAAAGAACAAACTGGAATATTCCAGTTTTTTGCTTGAGCCCTGAATAAGGTTGTTTTTTGAGTCAGTCAGAGTGCAGTCTACAGAAAAGGCAATTCTGTGAGGTGACATGTATCATGGGTCATGATGACGTGGTATGGACTACATGGCTTCAGTATATAACCTGATGAGGCTATCAATAGCAAACTTTCTTATTCAAAGATTTGAACCTTACAGTACCTTCACTTTCACCATGTTAGAAGTTGACGTTGTTTTTGCACTCTTCTGTCTGCTTTTGCTTTTGTTATTTCCATGAGGGTTTGGAGTCTTATCTTGACCGGATCCAATCTTGCCCAACAAAAGTTCTTCACAAGTTAGTTCCAATTCATCACTTTGATATTTGATCAGCTTGTTGCAGGCTTTGAGATGAAAGACTGTTGATCCAGACTGGAGTGCCTTGCATGATTTCTCAATTTTAAATAACAGTTCCGATGATGTATCTTTGATAGGGGGACAAATGTTTTACAAGCATATCAGATAACCTCACTAGCAGAAATTCTGGTCACTTTCCATTCCAAAAATAATCCAGTTTGAAATTTCAGAAATTCCACATGCCCAATGGAGGGGTATATTCCAGTTGCGCAGTCCCGATCCAAGCCACCACACATTTGAATATTGTATGTGTACTAGTACGGCTTGCACAATACAGATGAGCAGTGTCAGGGACAATCAATTTTTGTCAAATGAAAAGGGACATTCCGGTCTGAGTGACCAAAATGACTGGACCAGTCAAAGTGGACCACCTTCACAGGTGGTCTCAAATATTCTGGTCAGACCAAATTAAAATGGTCTGTAAATCATTTTGATTTCTAACCAAAATTTTCTGAATTTTGGGGGTAAAAGGAAAGTGCTCTCCCAAACTTGCATTTTACAACGAATTTCTTACATTTGGAGCCATTAGTGACTCTTATCTGACTCATTTTGTATTTTCTTGTGTGTTCTAAACATCCAGTAAAAATGGTTGTCATTAATAATAGTGGTTCAAAGTAAAAAAAAAATGCTCTCTGGAGAGAGAGAGAGCACGTGTTTACAGTTTCTGTTTTGTCTGTTGTGTTGTTGTTTCACTTCACCTTCATGTTATATAGCATGACTAGCTTTGAATGAAGCGTGACTTTGTGCATCAAGCAAAATAATTTTTTCAACGCAACTGGTCACACTTATTTTTCTGACAAAACAAGTCACACTTCACCTGCATGTATGTAGCACACCAATGACCACAATTACCCCTTTTTTAGAGTTTCTTCATCAGTTGAGTTGACTCAACCAGATTATTTTTGATCCTCGATCATGAAACTCAGAAGATTTCCCACTCAAGAAAGTATGAAAAAAAAAGCTGAGGAAAACAAACTTTATAGTCCTTACCTATGAATAGAGGAATGTTAGCTTGAAGCCTAAAAGAAATCCTATTTTCTAGGAATTCTTCAATAATATCAGCTTCCTGAATTCCACACTCTGATACTGATCCAAGCTCTTTGTCATAAATAAAACATCTTTTGTTGTCATTTGATTTGCAGTGTTGCAACACCACAAACTTTCTACTTGTTAGGTTAGAAGCACCCTTTGGAGAAAAGATTGAATGTGAGACTTGTAAACAAAAAACCAAAAAAACAAAACTGATAATTTACATGATTTCAGTGACAACAAAAATGTATAAGATGTACAGGATAATAATGTAAATATATATAACTGATAATTAATCATACTCACCTTTTTTAACAATCCTTCAAATATCTTTTTTAATTCTTCAGCTTCAATATTTATAGACTTTACACAGGAATAAAAAATACCACAAAGTTGTATTCCTAAAAGGAAGAAGAAACATATTGTTAAGGTCTAACCTGTAGTAAGCGCTCAGTCCCTCTATTAATCAGTCATGATCACATTTTATTTTAAAAATAAAATAAAAATAAAAAGATACACTGTGCATAGCATTAGATGTCTTTTACTTCCTTTCGTTTGGCACAAGAAGTGGTAGAGATTCTCTGAAGTCAATTTGTCACCGACTTTATTTCACTGTTGATTAACTCTTAGGTTTGTCAAACTTGTATCAAACAATTAACCTGTAAAAGCAGTTATCTGGCAATTCCCTGACCTTAATACTTCAAGTTACAATGTACTTCATACACCTTCTCTTTTTTGACTTCACTTCCCTATCAATAAAATGACCTTTAATGCCAACACATTTTTATCCCACTCCTCTTATGTGAAATACGGTAGCAGTGATTTGGATACAAATAGTTATGGTGAGTCCTAGGACTCATTTTGTGAAAAATCGTGAGTCCAGCCCAGTCCAGAATCAATGAGTCCCAGTTTAAAAACACAAGGACTCCTAAATTGAAAATGCTTGGGCCTTATGTAGCCAGACAGTTAATCTGGAGACAGATACAAAAACTCTTTACTGCACTTTACTGAAATTAAAATATAGTCCTTCTATATAATTTTTTAAAGCACAAAAAAGACTAAAATAGATATGAATCTTCAAACAACAGCCACAGAATCACACGAACAGGAAATTCTACCATCAAATCTTCAAATCGATTTATCATTCTTTGTATTCTACGGGATGCATGCCATGAATTATTTTGTGTCTTTGGGGATTCTTATTTGTCAGGGACGTAGGACGCAGAGGTAACTAAATCACTGAGCTAGTATTTATATCTTCTACGCATACTTAAATATTGAAAAGATCAAAAGATTCCAACAAAATTACTCCTCCAGATAGAATTTTTGAAGCTTGTTTCTGAAAATCTTATCCACAGGTTGCTGGGGAGGAGAGGTGAGGGGGAGTATCACTCCCTCCTTCCCCTATGGATGGCATGATTGCCACGGACCCCTTCTGTGTCTCAATCAATGGATGGCAGGGTTCGATCCAACAGGATATTAATTTTATGCCCCATTTTCAGATTCTGTCACACTCATTTAAGAGACCCCTATATAAGAAAATATGTAATTCTAAAAGCATTACGGAACGGCGCCTGTAGATCCGTGTCGCCCGCACAATCGTGGGTCCCATGACTATTTGCGTGCTCACAAAGGAAGCCGACGCATGTCGCGTCCTTTGATTCAAGACTCAAGTGTTAGGGTATTGTTTCCACGATACAAAGGTAATTTAACTTATGAAAATCAATAGATCGAAGCTTTCGCGCTACTCTCTGTTTTATAAGGAAATGCAAACGCTCAACTTGATAAATATTTTGACTTCCTAAGATATTTTAACGATTTAGACCAGCAGAATGTATAGAATTCTGGAAAAAAACAATTCAGGAAGCCGAACGGTTTTAAACTGCGCTAGACGTTGTTTTTATCAGTATGCAAATCACCTACCCAATCACTTACTTTCCATCGAACTGAAATATCCTGACTTTTTTTTACCACTTTTCGATTTGCTTCGTTTCATTTTATATTATTTTGTGCACGCTTAGCTCTTTCATGCGAATTTACGCTTTCAAAAGGAAGAAAACTTCTAGGAAATGTTGTGTTTACAACCACGGCAATTTGTATCTATTTCGCTTCACTTACGCTTATATGCAAATTACTGTTCATCCGCCGGATTTCGCTGGAGACAAAAATATCGATTTGAATTCCTAAATGCTTGCCTTTTGGGGCACCGTTTTATTTTGGCTATCAAGATTTTAAAAGCTAAGCTTCCAACTTTTCATTCCAACGTTTTAATGCGGGAAAATTAGGAGAAATGCTGCAACTGATTAAAGTCACGCAACACGCTTTAAGACCGCATAACTTGATCTTTCTGTTATCTTTTGTTCTTCTATTGTCTCCAAAACGGCAATAACGATGTTTCACCAATTTCCACCTACAAATAATAGGAGACATTTGATTGACAGAAAAATTTGCATTTACTAGCGACGCGTTTCTACAGGCGCGATTCCGTAATGGACACTTCTAAAAATTGTCTACCCTCCATCCCAAGGTACTTCCCTATGCCAGCTGCAAGGAAAAACACTTTCATATATACCAACTCTCCTGGATTATCCGGGGGTCTCCCAGATAAGACATCGATGTCCTGCTCTCGCGTACGGATCCCCAAATCTCACGGATAAAATCATGTGCTATTCTGTGTTTAGTTTGAAGTTTATCTCATTTTTTCTCAGAATTTTTTTAATCCACAGGACAGCTTCTGGGGCATTTTTGCACGTATTTGACTGACAATTAAAGATTATTTTGTCATTTACAATGTTGAAAACAAATTTTGATGGTATGCAATTCATGTCAGACTTCACATAACTTCCTAAGCCATTCCCATGTCATAATTTGGGTGCTAAGACGGACTGGATCGATTTATGGGGGTAGGCGGGGGGTCCGCTGACATTCCGGGGGGTTGTGCAAAAGGGAGAGTCTCCCCATTTTTAATAGATCTCCAGAGGTTGGGATCTCTGCATTTTTGTTCAGTACCTTGAGGAATAACACTTGACAATTCATCTTGTTCATTTGCCCAGTCTGGAATTCCTGGATATCCATTTCTTGGTGGGCTTTGTGAGTTTACGCAAGCTGCACATCCAATAACATGAGTTTTATCCCGTTTTATTTCACCATAAAGATAGGCGAGACAGCAGGCCTCTGAATCTTCTGGGTTTTTCATGCGAAGATACAATCGCTGTAAAAAAAAAAAGTAGACAAAATCTAATTAATTCATGAATTTTTAAATTCAAAACGTTCAAAAGACAAGAAATTACGTTATTTCAACCTCTTTTATTGAGTTATCCACCAAGACCTTCATCTGACCGTCCGCCATTTTTTGTCCTCGTGTGGGAATCCGCTGTACCGAAGACTGTGATCTCAAATACATTCAGTCCTTCCAATCTTTGCTTTAGCTTCGCGTTGTTTACAACGGAAGTGAAGGTTACTTTTCACTCTCGAGTTTTCGGGACGTTCTGCGATTCTACTACTTAAGATCCTGGGCAATTAAGTAATGATTCTTGAAGAGGTCTTTGTGAACAACTTGCAGTAATAAGACAGCTGTGTGTCGCATTCAACCTAACGATTTGTTTACATGGTATTTCACACTTTTCGGCCATCAAAAGCGTGGCTTCGACTTGTGTCACGTTGTCACCGGAGGTCAACCGTGCGATTTTACTGCTCTAGTGTAAACAAACCGTCAGAGACAAGAAGTCTTACTGTTGTGGTCGATAGACTTGGGAATGGCTACTTCTCTCAACATTCACTTTGTTATTCAAAGCTGGGAGTTGGGAGAAACTCAGTCTATTTTTACTGGCCACCCAATAAAAATACTAGGCATTTAAATATGGACAAAACAATAGAGCATTCAGTGTGTAACGAACTCATAAATACTGAACATGACAAGTCAAATACCATGAATAATCTTGGCGATGGGGACCTGGCACACGTAACCATGGATTTAACATGTTGCCATGAAGAACTTTCTCCAGCAGCGAATCAAATAAATTCTCCTAACAGCAGTTTCTTCCAAGGAGAGGCACCACTAAACTTAAAGAATGAGATGAACTATGATCAACAAGGGGAGGGAGCTTGTGCACTAGCGACACAATCTGATCAGCTCTCTGTGAAATCACCAAGTCTAAACTCTCTGAATGAAGCTGGTGATAAAGACCCTGAAGATGGAGATCCATGTAGCCTTAAGAATGTCAGCAATGAGGAGAGTCACATTTTGAATGGTGATGATGATGATGACTCACTTGGATTAGACACTCTTTTTGATGAGAGCTTGCAGTGTGAGGACACCTTAAGAGGTGTAACAGACAGCAGAAAAAGGTCAAGGGTTTATGTTCCAGAGGATGACAGTGAGAGTGATGATGACACTCTTGGATTGAAAAACCTGTTTGATGAGGACTTGCAAAGCAGAGATGCTGTAAGATGGGTGGCCAAAGGCAAACATAAAGCTAAGCTGTGGAAGAGGAATAAGAGAAAAAGAAAGAGGCAGCTCAGTGGTTTTTCTGATGATGATGACGTTGATATGGCAGCAGTGGATATGAAAGACCGTCCTTCTAAACTGAAGAAAAAGCCTAAAAGGATAATGCCAAACTATTTTATAGCCATACGTGTCTCAAATCCTGTCATACACTCTGGTGTTAAGATCGTTCAGGATTCAGTTGTTTCTCATGATGAAAAACTGATTCCTGCTCTTATTCCGCTTGCAACTTTGCACTTAACCCTCTTAGTTCTACATTTGGAGGATGAGGAGAAAATTCAAAAGGCAACAGAAGTCTTGCATCAATGCAGAACTTCTCTGGAACCTGTTTTGCTAAATAGTGCCTTGACCCTGAATTTTGCAGGCCTTGATAACTTCCGTCATCAAGTTCTCTTTGTGAAGCTTTGTGGAGAAGAGGGAATTGTAAGGCTGAATACAGTGGCAAATGTTGTAAGGGATACGTTTGCAAAGGAGGGAATCCCATCAACAGATTCTAGAGAGTTCAGCCCCCATTTAACAGTCATGAAATTGACTCGCAGTCCAAAGTTGAGAAAGAGAGGAATCAGGAAAATTCCATTGGAAAGTTATGCAACCTGGACTGACTTTGATTTTGGGGAAGAGCGGGTGAGTAGCTTGCACCTTTGTTCAATGAATAAGAAAGAGGAGGATGGCTTTTACAAGTGTGTGACTACAATTAAGTTTGAGGATCAGCATAAAGTAACTGAAGAATTAACTCCACAGCCTGTAAATGTAGCAACAGCTGGTGACATCACACTGGTGGAAGGTGATAATGTTTAGGCATCAGTGAAAAACTCATGCCAACAACTGATGTAGGCACATGATATGATCAAAGCACAAAGCACTGGAAAGTAGGCTGGGGGATGAAGCGGTAACAAACTAGCCTGGTTATCAGCATCAACTGACAGCTCCAAACAAGGAAATAATGAAGGTAGCAGTAAACTGTCTCTGGTGACAGCAAATGTATTAGTAACAGAAGGAGGCATCAAAGCACTGGAAAGTGAGAACATAGGTAACGTAAAGGATAGTTGGAGTAACATTACTAACACTGATTGTTTTAATTCAGAGACTCGTAGAAAGAATGTCACTTGTACTGACTCTTTTGCTAGTGGTGAAAACCTAGAGAAATGTGACAGTTCATGAAAGTAAAGAATCGAATGAGGAAAATAATATGAGAATTAAAGTCAAAGCATTAGCTCTCCTCTGTTATCCTGCCAAATAATAAAGTAGAAAGCCAACCTGTGTGTAATTTAGCACTGATATGTTTCAGTCACAAATGAAGAATATCATACATGTATCCTGGCTGCAATGATACCCTCTAACCCGTTTAAGACCTTCAATCGACGACAAAATTGTGAAGACACGGTCCTCAGATGGGGTAACTTCGGAGAACAAAACAATTCAATCCCCTCCCACTCCCCTCCATTCAAAGCTGCCAATGATTGTTGTTTTCTACAGGTAGCTCGAACAGCGGCAGAACATTGCATGGACTGTTTGGGGAGAAAAATATTTATTTTCCCTTTTTTAGTTGGCAAAACATTAGAGAGGCCCTTTAGGGCAAAATCTCTCAACTGATTTTGTTGCCAAATCGAAATCTGGCTACTGTTGCCCTATTAGCACAGGGCAGGAGCCCATAACCTGCACAGGGTAAAAGATGATAACCAGTTTAGGTTATTATAATCACGGGTTCCTTTTCAACAGGATGAAAAGGATACTTTCTTATAATTCCTTGTGACTGTTGTTTTCGAGGAAAAGATGTTTTTGTAAATCTTTGTAGTCAGTTCTGTTTCCTGTATTTGCGCAGCATAACCATGTACCAAACAATTAATTTTTTGCAAGTATCTAAGTTTTGATAGCAGGTAATACGTTGCTCGACAATTTTTTTTGTGCCAATTCCTACAAAACAGCCGGGGGGGGGGGGGGGGTACTGCCATATATGGCAGGCTATATAGGTATGTGCGGCTGAAAAGGGTATAGTTTTCAAGCAGTTTTCTCTGGGATACAGTATATAAATCAGAAAGCTTAGGTCTAGAATACGGTATCATTTTCCAGGAAACAGATCATTTGGTTAATAATTTTAGTCTAGACTAAGGAAAGATACCAAAAAATCAAATTCCTTTTGCTTTACCTGGCCTGTGCTACTGACCTCACTAGTTTCTGAAAAACAGCAGGTTTACTATACGGAAACAAAACTCACTTAATTCATAAAGCACCCCCTCCCTCAGCCTTAAACTAAACAGCAATTTTATCCATTGCAACTGCCCTATGGCTATCTAGTTTTCTATCCATTTCACTTTTTTCAGGGCTCTCCCCCCCTTGGGCGGAGCACTTAGTCCCCAGGGCTCTCCCCCCCTTGGGCGGAGCACTTAGTCCCCAGGGCTCTCTCCCCCTTGGAACCTTACTGTGGTACTATGACCGAGCCTGGGTTACCTGTGGCCACATTCAAATTTTGAATACGCACAGGCGGCCCAGACGTAGTATGTGTTACTGAATGAATATATTAATATCCACATGGACAAATTAATGCGATGAGTCGTCGAAACTCCCATGGACTAAAATAGTCTAAAAGTCAAA
>OZ037784.1:32534819-32764819 GCA_964035525.1 Porites cylindrica | reverse complement strand
GAAATGGTCGCACCTAGCATATGATTATTAATAGCTCTTTTGAAAGCGGATTTATCTTTCTGTTCTAAAAGATTAAAGATGCCGACTGTTTGAGAGGTAAAATGACGCTTACGGCACCTGTCTAAAAAACACTGTATAACATTTAAATCAGAATCAGAAGCACCATACACAGCGAGCGTACTGATGGCGTGTACCGCTACTTTCCTTCTTTCTAAATATCAGTTCTTTACACTTGCTCGGATTACACAGCATCTGATTATTTATACTCCAACTGAGAAACTGAGAAACAAAACTTGAAGAAACCGTGAAAGAGTCTACTGGGTCTATTGAGTTAGCCTGTTCCAAGCGTTCAGATAGTGGAGAGCGGTGTGGAGTAGAGAAAGCTTTTACTTTTTCGCGCTCCCTTTTACTTTGCACCGCTCCCCACTATCTGAACGCCTGGAACAGGCTACTATTGAGTGACTTTTTATCTTAGTTCTCCTAAGTTGGTCCACGGGATGATTTGGCTTGTCGTAAGGTCCAGACGTTTAGTTTAACGCTTATGTTCTGATTTAAAAATTGTTGCGGGCCGAAAGAGGAGCCCTCAATCCTAATCTCCAGGTTGTTATTACGCACGGGTGGGGGGAGGGCTACTCCCCTACATTACCTATACGGGTATGTGCCGCCCAACGGGGTCGTGATTTTGAAGCTCCTGATTTAGAACGGGGTATCCATTTCATAGGCGTTTTCTAGAACGGGGTATAATATTTCGAACGCACGAAAGCTCCAGTTTTGTAAGCAGCTATTTGAAATTATTCAAGGACAGATTGCTTTTAAAAATATGGTTCAATGCGTTAACAAGCAAACTGTTGTACTGTTTGCACCCTAGAATGGAGTATAAAAAATTGGCCCATTTCTAGAACGGGGTATCAGTTTGAGGGCGAATTCTAGAACGGGGTATCAATTTTAGGGGAATTTTTTTTAGAACGGGGTGCCAATTTGGAGTCCCGGGCGGCACATACCCTCCCAAAAAATACCCAAGTGCCCCCCTCCCGGGTTATTACGCATGCGTTGCATGTATGTAGCCAGCTTTCGTTTGGACTTCCACTAAAGAATGAATGGAATGGATCACGCGCGTTTTGACCTTCAAACACTCGTAATCTAATCACGCGTGTTTTGACCTTCCGTGACGTGAAACTTCCGCAAAGCACAACAAAGCACAGCGTTGGACCAAAAGCGTTTTGACCTTCGATCGTTGTTTCTCGCATTTCGTAACCTCTGGTTATTACTAGTTCTAAAAACAGCGTGTCTTTGACGGAATTAACATCACCAACTACATGCGAACACTGTACCACACATACCTTGGCGACACTAGACTGCAAAACAGTCCGTATTTTTGCGTATTCAAGTACGCGCGAGGATTCAAACAAAAGGTCTGGAACGAGCCTGTAGGGCGTGTTAGGCTCGCGCGCTTGGAGCGCGTAAGACTCTTACGCCACGCTTTACCGATTCCTTTACTAATTTTGAGAAAAAAACCGACTGTTTTGCAGTCTATGGCGACACCGCAACGTATAACATCAAACAGAGTATAGATTTACTGTCGGCACAGAAATAAACAACATTTTTACCTCGAAACATGCTATACCCTAAGAAGATTTCGTAAATACAGTCCACCAAAGGACTAGTCTATTCTCCCCGTTATCGTAAATAGTGACACTATAAAAACAAACTCTAACACGGAAGTGTTGATGTTTTTAATTAATAAACAATAATTGTTCTTACAAGAAACATCTGCTAGGAAAAAGGCACCGAACATCTCCAATGAAAATTTGGTGTGTTGTGCAGAGGACATACTTTAACCCCTTAAACACGTCATTTCACTGTAAATCGCAACAGTTTAGGTATAAAGAAGCTAACATGATCCCAGTCACTGGTTCTTTGGTGATTAACCGGGCTGAGTGACCTTTCTCCTCTTCTTGTTTTCTCGTCTGATAGTTGTATCTTACAGTCATTACTGTTGGAAAACGTTGCCGAAGGGGGGAGGGGGAGGGGGATTACTCCCATATAAAAGACACAGGGATGCTTTTTGTCTCACTTAGGGTTGTTGCTGTTGGATTAATTAAAAATTCTCCAAATCTCTTCTCTTGAGTTATTAGGAGAAAATAAATGTTAGTCATCACACAAAGAGGTCAGACAGTGCACAGTTAAGAAAATTATTGCTACAACAAAATCAGCAAGTCAATTTTGAAGAGAATTTTGAACAACAATAGCTATTTTACCATTGTGCTGACTTAATGCCTCGTCAAGATGTAACTTATGAAACTGGTTAAGGTGGATAAGATTCATGGAAATTGAAAGAAAAAAATGCCATGAACAACAATCTCATTGGAGTTGCAAGGTGCCTCGGCAAGAACAATAACTTTTTGGCATTAATTCGTAGCTCCAGTGCAACTCTGCAGCCAGTGGTCAATAGCTTCCTTGTAAAGCAATATCAAAGCATATAATTTGAACAAATTCAGGGTCTTTGCAGTAGAACCGTGTCATTGTCCAGATATAAATTCTACTTGGACCGCACTTTTGTCCCATCTCTGTTTGAAATGCATTAAAACAGTCATTACATGTAGATTCTTGATCCTGCAAACATGATTTTTCCCAACACAGTCATTCCAACTGCTTTTTGCCCACCTTCAGCTCCAAAGCAATGAAGTCAGATAACAAAGCACATTAAGCAATGCCCTTATCTTGGTTAATAGCTTGTAAACTTTGCCATTTTGATATTTAACCATTCTGTTGCATTCCTTCAATGGAGTAAATTTCTTTGGCAAAGCAATATTTTTCAAGCAGAGGACGATTGAGGTGGGTGTTTTAGTTGATACCACTCCACAAATTCATCCATAAGGACTGGCCCTTAAAGAAAAGAAGAAAGAAAGAAAGCTGATTCACCCTTTCACTCGTGAGTGTACATGTACTGGTAAAAAGGTAAAAGAAATAATAATCAAACGAAAAAATTCAAATTTCTCTTTGTAAAATTCTGAGAAGTAAATACCACTGCACAACAGTTTTGTCTGAGAGATTTCATTTGAATGGTAACACCACAGAATTTGTCTAGAAGAGGATAGTCCTGAATAGGACTGTTGTTGACAGTGACTAAAGTTTCGATAATCTACAGTGTATATGGTAGTCGTCTTGAGAGTCAATGTTACCCTGGCACTTCATGGTATCAAATTCTGGTCATTGACCTGATTGGTCAATTATTAAGTCACAATGATATTGGGCACTGTGATGCTATTGGGTATGAAGAACCAGTTAAATGTAAGCTTGGAACACTACATATACATTAAAAAAGACTATTATGTTTAAATACAACGGACTGGCTGCATGTCAGGAAGCAGAAGTTGCTAATGTCAGAAGTTTTACATGCGCTGGTAACCAGCAGACTGCATCCTCCTATAGGGCCGCGTTATGTTGTCTGTAAAGATTTTAGAGAAAAAGCGGCCAGACAGCTTCTTTTCTGGTTACAGCTGCCAATTCCATCATAACCAGAGATTAATACCATCAACTGACGTGATGCAACTCACTTTGACTCTGAAGATGACAACCGCACTGGCTGTTGAAACATCAGTCACCATCAACAACAGTCCTATTCAGGACTACACTCACTGCACCCAGACGATCATACTCAACCTACTTATGTTGTAGTACTACATGAAAAATTAATTCTTAATTTGAAATACCTACATGTGAAAATTACAAACCTTTTGCGAGTAGTAATATAAACAAATAATAGCATGATTTGTACATGATATTTGGCATAAACACTCGTGATATTTCAAAATTGTCTCAAATTTCACTCGCCTAACAGCTCGTGAAATTATGTATAACAATTTCGAAATATCACTTGTGGTATTTATGCCAAATATCACTACAAATCATGCTATCATTACCTATACAAATTCCACCATAAGTAGCCCCTTACAGAAAAAAGATATTGAAAACCCTTGATGGGCCAGTTAGTACTTACATGCGCCATCTTCATCATAATTTGATAAATCGGGACTTATTGTACGACTGAATTCCAACACGTTATACCATTGGTCTCTGTTTAAAACTTTGTACTTGGAATTCTGCAGGGACAACAAAGAATCACAGGTATTTATTTATTTATTCATTTATTTAATCACTCTCACCATGATTACAATGCTAAAATAAGACTAGGAAAAAAATACATTTGAACAAGTCACAAGAACGAGAGATGAGAGTGCAGGACACACAACAGAGCGGGGCTCCAAATTAAGTGCGTCCTTGAGAAAAATACACATATACTATGTAAACATTAAAACATTATAAGACGTATAAAAAACTGTTTCCAAAAAGGATAAGAACAAATCACTCCTGCAGCCGATAAAAATTCTCAGAAGCAGCAGTTGCCAGCTAATAGAAGATTACACGTTCTACTGCATTTGCAGCAGATCGACTTTCAGGTGTTAAAGTTAGTGACGTACATGTATAGTATCAGAACAAACAGTAGAAGTGAAAGGTTGCACAAGGTTGAGTCAGTTTCCCATGGATCTGTCTGTCTGTTTTTGGATACTGTGGGGTAGCAACTATACAAATAACAAACCTGTAAAAATTCTAAAAAGTCATCTAGCAGTGGCCATGAGCCATGAAGGAGAAGTTGAATCATTGCAACAGCTGTTTCTTTGTCCAGTGTACGCTGATCTTGATTCTAGATTAAAGAAAATAAATTAACATTATTCTTTCAGAAGAAATATTTTTGTCACACATATAAATGGATAACTCTGGATATTTAACAATTATTCCTTGAGCCTGAATGGGCTCTGAGTCAATAGCCCATGACGCTGAAGTCTGAATGGGCTATTAACTCAGAGGTCATGAGGGCGAGACGAATAATAATATTGTTTTAGTAAAATCCAACTAGTTGGTCAAAAATATCGAAAATAAAAAAAACTTGGCTGGTTAAAGCTAGACTTTAATCCTTTTTTGCCACCAAAAAGCCCGCGCTTTTTGCTAGCCCGCGCTTTTTGCTACTAGTGGGCTAACATATAGCCTACTAGTGGCTCAACCAATCAGAGCGCAGCATTGATAATAGACAACTAGTTGGATTTTACTAAAAATGGATACTCTGTACACTTACCCTACAGAAGTCAAATGCATAACGGTAAATCTTCTTAAAAGTTGTGCTGTCACTTGTTAATGACTTCAAGCTGTTCAGACGAGCTTTGAGCTTTGCTGTTGAATCACAACTGGGTAAAAATACAGTGTATTATTATAATAATGTTCCCTTCACATCATGAGTTTACAAGTAGGTTAATTGAAAAATAAACTCTGCAGTAACTTTAAAAGTTCTTACTCTATTGATAGCATCCCTTTGCTCCATTCATGAAAAGTAAAAAATCCCATTGTTTCTGCTTGTAATTTCCACGCTAAGACAAGCATTACAGTCTGCAGAGGTGAAAAGATAAAATAAATCGGCTAACATCATAAATGTTTTACCACACTTTGTTCTGTTGCAAATTGAGGCTTGAAGAAATGTAGCTGGACATGAGCTTTGAGTACAGACCAAGTGAATAATAACAATAATAATATTATGACCTCTCTTTATAATGAGCTATATGCACACGGCTGATTTGGTCTTGCACAAGTGAAACAAGAAGCCATGCACGAGCACCACAGAAAAAAAAGACAAGCAAACAAGGGCAAGAGAGTGAGGGAAAAAAAAGGTTCTTACATCTTCTGGATCAACTCCTAAGTCCTTGCAGAGTTTTTCTACTCCCTCAGGGCCAATGGTGTCTGGCTCATCTTGGCCTTTATCCAGTGAAAACAAAAATTCAAAATTCAACCTTATCACATGATTGCATAATTAAGTGGAAACTAATATTAATAAATTACAGAGCAAGCTTTAAAAAAATAGTCATCTGAGAGGACATGAATAGTCTGTACAAAAACCACGTGGTTGCAGAACAAAATACTTCTTCAAGGCAGTCACATTGTGTAGCAACTTCCTAATTGGCACATGCACTTTTTGTCACTTTTTGTTATGAGTTAAAAGTGCTTTATAGCACGTAATGTATTGTAGCTTCTGAAATGATCAATAATAATTAATGTTTGGGGGAAATTCAAAGTGCCAGATTAATCGTATATATATTGATTTATGTCATCAGTATGGAATTTCTGTTGTTTTGGCCCAGATGTGTCCTGTAAAACTTCCCCAGCAGCAAGAAGTGAGGAGAGACAGCTATATTCATAAGCCGTGAATCAGTCAGCGTGCACTATTAACTTACAGTCACATTTGGCAGGAAAGCTCAGCACTACAGAACCTAGAGTGACACTTGGCTGACTCTTACATACAATGTATACATGTACTCGTTGCTGTTAATTTTTTATCTGAAGTAATTTTATTTTTCTCTTATTTTTGGGTACGGTAATTTATGCTAATGAAGTTGAAACAAAGGAAAATATAAAAACTACCTGAAATAAAAAATTAACTACCACATACTTCTCCCATGCTTAGTAACCTCCTGTGCACAACCATAACTCAAAAGTATAGGCTGAGACATACATGTAAACCATTTATTAACTTTACTGGTTGGGACAAAACGTGCAAAGAAAGTAGTGTCCGATAGCCAGGGGCTAGTGGATTTTGCTATAGGGCTAGTAAATTCTGTTCTTAACTTGCCAGACGGGCAAGTGAAGTTTTATTGAGGAATTCAAATTACAGAAGAACTGTGAAAATCAATCTGCTTGTCAAAATGTTTTTGGGGCTAGTTGAAATGATGTTTGGGCTAGTAAATGTTAGCTTCAGCTTGCCTGAATGACAAGCTCTACAAATGACTTTCTTTGCACCCTGGGACTACTGGTGATCAAGTGAATACCTGCATAATGCTCAAACCATGTCCTACATCTTTTCACTGAAAATGGTTTCCCTAACTCATCTGATAGTGACTGAGACTTGATGCTACAATAAATCAAACAGAATGGCGGAAATTAATATCCTCCAAACCCTCTTGGAACATACAATGTATTAATACAGCTGCTGTAGACCTTATCATGATACCTGCCATCTTTTAAATTTTTTTTAATTTGCTCGTGCTTAAGGACTGATGGGTAAAAGCAATGTCACATGGTTTTTCAGGGGGCAAATCATGATAAAAACTACAGATAAAAGAAATCATGGTCGAGTTTACTTTTTCTAGGCAATGGAAAAAGTAGAACTTTTTATCTTACAATTGTTAATGGAAAATTATGGGTTGAAGAGATCACTTTTCCTTTTTTGGATAGAGTAGCAACCATGCATAGATGTCCTCACAGTACGTGCTAATGATGTAAAACTAAAATCCACACTCGAATTGTACATTTACAATGACAAAAATTGTCATTAAGTCCTGAGAGAATGAACAATCTCGACCACGATTATTGTTTGGCCCCGAAATATCATGCAACATTGCTTTTATCCCATCAATCTGTGCCATGCCAGCAAAGATGGCGGGTACTGTGAATAAGGTGTATTGACTCACACGACCAGTATGTAGTTAGCCAAATTCATTGAAACAAAGGAAACTGTTAATGTAAGAAACAAGTACAACTCCCACAGGAAGAATGGAAGGGGTATCTGAAATAAAACCCTAAGCAACTTCTGATAAACTACTAAATTCTCCTGATAATTTGCCTTGTACATGACTGTAAATTAACGGGAGAATCTAGCAATAATATTAGGAGTCACTTATGGTCCTATTCACATTTGATGATCACTTTCCTTATTCCGATAGCCTTTATGTTTGATTAATGATAAAATAAACAAGGACAAGATTATTATGAACTATTTTTAGGGGTAAAACAAACTTAACAGATCACCTTCTTGGGGCTCTCAGATTATAAAAATAAAAAAACAAAACAAGAACTTCTCACACTCCTTGATCACTTGCCACATTTATGTGAATTTCATTATCTTGTTAAACAGATTCAGTCTTAGCAAAACTCAACAATAAAATAAAGCAAAGTAAAAACCTAGCTTTTAGGGAAGGGTTTTACAGTTGTATGCACCTTGTTAAGCACTCATCTTTCTGTTTTTTCAGCTTGGTTTCTTCTCGTGTAGCAGCTTTTCTTTTTCTCCTGGGAGGCATTTCCTTCGAATTATCTGATTCTGAACTTGAGCTGTTAACTATTGAAGGAGAACATAAAAGCAAAGTGTGGTCAAACTGAAAGGCAGGAGAAGTCTCTATACATATGCATATCTATGCATAATTTATGAAAGACAAAGGACAAATTCCCTTGAGAACATCAATAATTAGTGGTCTGAATAGTGCTTTTAACTGATACCGTGGCCATATTGAATTAATTCGATTGAAGGAGTATTATGGGATGCCCAGGGGGGCATGAGCACATTTTGTTTGTATTTTTGGGCACTATTCAGGACATTTTTTCATGTTTGGATGTAATAATGATCGTCTTTTTCTAGTTTAGTATTAAAAATATGGTCTTTCACTGTATATTTCTCGGGAAAAAGGTAATCATTATTACATCCAAACACGGCACAAGGATCTTTCTTCTCATTACAATCTTATTCTAAAAAAACTCTACAAAAAAATGTCCTGAAAAGTGGTTGAAAATACAAATGAAATGTGCTCATGCCCCCTGGGTATCCTATAATACTCCTTAAATCGAATTAATTCAATATGGCCGCCATATCAGTAAAAAGGTCTATTGGGAAAACAAAACATACTTGGGTCTATTAATCAATTGACAAGTAAGTAAACAGTCATCCTTAGAGGGAGACTGGTATATATATTGTTTTTTTTTTTTGTTTTTGTTACTTTAGTAAACTTTTATCTGCATTGGAATCAAGGGATTTGCCTTTGCATTGAAGACCAAACAACAAATGGAATCAACCTACCGGTATCTCAGGTTTTGAGGATAAAAGTTAACTGCTATGCTAACAACTTGATTAGACAATATTGCTGGTTTGCAGATTATGTCAATGTGATGGCCATATTAGTCAACAAGCATTAAAGTGTTTCCCTCCACCAGGAACTTAAGTCACTTTTCAGGTAAATCCTCCGAGAAAACTGAATAATTGTTTTGCCAACCAACAAGGCGAGCTTATCATGCGATTGTAAACCAACAATGTACGGTATGATCAAGTGGATTTTTCAGCAAATCTGCTTTAACTCCAGGGGTGTACAAAGGTAGGAGAATGAAAAAACAGGCTTTACCACAATAAATGACCACATCAAGTTGTTTTACTACTTTAGGCTTGACGATTCAAACACAATAAATCAAGGAAATGTGAAGGCCTTTGAAAACTTGTTCAATCCATTGCTTTTAAGAATATTCTACTAGTAAATCTGGAATGCTGTTTATGCTTAGCCTGGCCTAATCACTTTCTGTTATCAAACTCCAATTGTTTGATTGACTTTGATTGAGTTCATTAAGCAAACATAATCGAACTCACCCAAAACACTTTCACACTCGAACATAATCGAATGTTCGAAAACAAAGCTTCAACAATCATATGTAAAAACACTTATTTCTGGTCTCAAACAAGGCATTACAGTTAAAAAATAAGTTATGAGTTAGCTTCAACTTCAAACACGAGTACACAAGCAAGATGTAGAATAGAGGGTAGAAAATGTGAAACCCAGTGTAAAACTGACAATATCAAGTGATGGTTCTTTTGCAGTCGGTGTCAAGAAAAAGGGGAGATACTGTACAGTGTAGGAGTCCAGCTCTTAAGGTAACCGATGATGATGGCTGCCGCCAGCTTGGACTTTGCAACATGAAGTGGTGGCTGTGCATTGGCCATTGACCATCAAAGTGTTAGGCCCGGTTCAGACGCCGAACTTTTCATGAACCAAACCTAATACATTGAATTAAGTACATGAAAAGTTTGGCATCTGAATTGATTAGGATCGCCTGTTTCAATTTGGTACAGCTCAGCCGTTATTTTCACCTAGCCCAGCCGGGATTTTTGCCTTTGGAGCAACTTTGGAACAGCTTTGATTCAGACGCCGAACTTTTCATGTACCGAACCTAATGCATAAATTATTATAGCGTATTTTGTAAGCAGTTTGACCGAAATGAGCATTCTCATTTCTTAAGCTTTCTTTTCAAATTAGGTTCGGCTCATGAAAAATTCGGCGTCTGAACCAGGCCTCAGTCTTAAGCCCACTACCGTTATTAAGCTCTGCCAGTATTAATTTTGAATTTATTGATTTTGAATATTTACTTTCAACTGAAAGAAGTTTATGTTTTCACACCTGCCTCACATACACACATGTGTAAGAGAAAAATCTTTTCAATTCATTTAAAATCAAATGCTTACTGATTTTTTGTATCATTTTGTCTTTCAGCCAAACAAAATCAAACACATCGCATTGATTAAATTCGATTGACTTTGGTAATCAAACTCACAAGTTCGATTAACATAACTCACCTCAAAGTTCCAGTTGGATTATGTTCGATTACCAAGCCAATCAAACAACAATCGACTGACTGGGTTTAATTGAGTTCGACTGATTTTTGGTTCAGTTTTGTTCAATTGACTAGGCCGTGATTTACATCTTCAATAGAGGTAGGTCAAAAAAATGAACCAGTTATGAAAGGATGCCACCTGAAGGACCTATGCCTCTAGCTTTTATCTCTTCATTTATAGAAGTAAGCTTTTTCATATAAAATATACTTAAACCTACATTTTTGAACACTTCTTCCTCATCATGGGCTTAAAACAACGATGCGATGAAGTCAGTCATAGCAAAAATATAAGATGCTGCGTATTAGCTTGATGATAGACTATATAGTATTACTTACACTGCACGTGTAGATATACATGTATATTTCAGCAAAGAAAAAAAACGTAGATTAATAGACATACATTTAAAATCAGCTACCACTGCAATTCAGCAATCTGGTGAATAATCAAAATGGACTGTGGTGGAATTGCAAACATTTCCGCGAGGCACGTACGTGCAGTACAATCAAAAGTAGTTGCATGTGATAGGTAATAAAGAACCTTGGAACAATAGGCTCACTTCTACTGTTATCTCCGACGAAAGCAAGAAAACCTTTAGAAGTAGGCTTCAATGTGGGTTTAAGCGAAGAAATTTTTGTACGAATTTTGCTACGTAGTTTAACAACTTACGCGGAAAATCTCGGCAAATAAGGTCAACGTAAAAAACAACCCTGTGCCCTGCAGAACATGGCCATTGTGTCAAGTGTGGTTCTTGTGATGTTCAGTCCACATTCATGAATATAGCAGTATTTAAACGAATTTTAAACACAGCAAAACTTTAAAATGTTTAAAAATGATTTAAATACCTTGAACAGGACATAGAAAAGCTCCAATATGCCCTAGCTAAGTAGGGGCCTCATTCAACATTCACGGTCAACTTCTCCCGGTAGACTATGTAACCACGCGTAAATGTTTGTGCACGTGCTAAAGCCTCGGCATCGTGTAATTTGCTGTTTTGCGAAAACGTTCGGTTTAATTTGTTTGCCCAGACAAACGGGCAAACAAACAAAATCTATTTCGTAAGGCTTCGTTTCACGTTATTTTCAAGCTCAAAATCTAGGAAAACCAAAAGCAGAAAGCCCAACTTGTCCCTAGTCTGATAATTTTATTTATTTATTTATTTATTTATTATTTTTTATTAGCTATCTTTATATTTTTATTCTTTTAACTCTTCTTGATGCGTAATGGCGTTGAAGAGTATTAAAGTAGATGTGAAATAAAATTTGTTGTTTTGTTTTTGGTATTTTCATATTACCCCAGGCTTGCGATCTTTCGGGTAGCAATCCAACGGGCATGGGAGGAGGAGGGGTGGGCCACTCACTACTTTAAAAATAGCATAAGAAAACCTTGCCAATTAAATTTTTACCATTTACAAGCAAAATTTTCCTTGTCGCCTACATATATACGTACCTTCAACTGAGCTTTCCACCCTAACCGATATTTCTTCGACGTCTTTTCTGATCTCCGACGATGAACAAAGCTTATCGTCGGTTTCTTCATCGGATTCTTTCATTAATTTCCGGTCGATTCGGCGGACAATGAAAGCATATAGCTTAGTCTCGATGAAAAATGTCAAAGCACCAAGGAAGAAATAACACATCAGATTGATGTGTCCTCATACCTAGAAATCTCACCGTGATCGTTTGCTAGAGATTTCACAAAAGAATTGGTTTGACGTAATAATTAAATTTTATTTGCGTCATCAATCCACAGTCAATAGAGCTTGAATTGGCAAAAAAGAAGATTTTGTGTACCACGCTTCTTAGTTTTCAGGCAAAACAACAACAACAAAAAACAGGGGCATCCAACGTCAATTTTCGGAAAATATCTGTTCGGAAGACGATTTGAGATCTAGAATTTTAGGAACATTTGTTGTAAAATTTATTAATTGCCCATTTTCAACGGATTTTTACGTTAAAAAGGTCATCTAGAATTTTCGGGAGCCTTTTTTTTTCGGGAGCCTTTTTTCCGGCTGAAATTTTCGAAAAGGTAAGTTTTGATCCCTATTATTTTTAGCCTGCATGGTAGGCGTTGGAAAGGGAAGGGGAAGGGAATTAGGGCGCGAGACCACGCGCGCGCGCCCAAATTCCGCCTTCCCCTTCTCCTTTTAACGCCTGCAACACAGGCTATATAATTTTCGGATAACAGCTAGGAAATCCAAACAGATGAAAAATTTTTAGGGGGGTAAAAATATGCCTGTATCTACCGTTTAAATACTAAAATACGTTTAACAATGCTATGTTTTGAACTATTCGTTGGGTGCAAAAAAAAAGCACCTCAAACAAACAATACCAATAATATGTTTTTAACTTTAAAGGGCAAAACTAGCCGACAAAACGAAAAATCCTGCACTAACTATCATGATTCAGTCATACCCCCAATATATTCTAGAACGGAAATGTCATAAGCTATAATTTAAGAATAATACAAGAATATTTTCAGCCTAAAATCGGCGGTCCAGCGGAAAAAGAACATTCAGCCTAGATCGAAAAAACAACATTCTTTTGAAAAAAAGAGTGTGTGCGTCTTTCATGGCATCAGCTGTTTCGCTGGTTCCTGAGTGGCTGAACGCCCTCGTGCCAGGAAAATGTGCTTTACTCTCGCCTGGAAGACAAGAGAAAAGCAAAACAAACAGGACTTTTTGATTAGCTCCAAAGCACATGAAGAATAAATAGAAAGAGTCTCCTGACTCTAGGAAGTGTCAGTGAAGTTTGATAGCCTGCGGTCTCAGTCACGATGTCAGCGACACATTTAAAATATTATGGGCTGTTCGCGCCAACTGGTTCAAAGTGATTCGATATTGAAAGAGAGAACAAAACAGCACCTGATATCTCAAGCTTAAACTACTGCGTCAAATAATCGATATTTTCTTTAAAACCGAGGAGTAGTAGCCGAAGGTTTACAAAGACAAACTCCAGCGAGGTATTTTGGCACGATTTTGACGTGGATCGAGGTGGTACTGAAACTTGCAAGGTGCTGTTTCAGGTGAAATGCCTCGAGGTGAATCGGGCTCTTCTCCGAGAAAGAGAGCGGCTGCCACCGAGCTTCATGAGAGACTGAGCAAAGACGAGCTTATTAAGCGTTTAAAGGTGAGAACAGATAGGTTTATGAATATCAAATAATGCAGAAAACTGCACTTGCGATTCACTGGTTGAGTTTGTGTCAGAGAGTGCCGGGTTTCCTATTTTGTTTACCCTAAACTGTGCTTTAATAGCTAAGTGACTTCATGCCGTACAATGATGACCAAGTACAGAATTAATCGCACCTGTCGTGGAGTGGATTATCGACGAAATGATAGCATACGGAATCTTTTATTCAAATAATTCTTGGCCTGCACTATTAACATTGAAATTGGTTATATATTGGGCTTCTTGGTATGAAATCTCCTGAAATATATATTCAAGCCTTAAACACTTGACAGGAAAAAGGCTCTGAGGCTTGAATTTATAGGCTTTACGGCAAATAACCTATTTATTATTCCTGGCCAGGAATAAAAGGTTTTTAATTTCTTTTTATGTGGTCATTTAATCAGGGCTGTCATTAAGAATTCCAGTAGCAGGAGAAAGGTGTAATGTTTCAGGAGAATACCGTAAAATTCCGAAAATAAGCCCCTCCATGTACAAACCCCTCCAAATGTAAGCCCCCCAAACCGGTAACGCAAAAAACCCTCCGTTAAATCACCCCTCCAAATATAAGCCCCCCGTGGGCTTGTACTTGGAAAATTGCCCTCAAATACCAAGTAAAACAAAGCAAAAACAGTAAAAATTTACTTTCAACTACAAGGCTAGCCCAATCGAGTTTGAAACGCAAATTTCCCTCCGTAGATAAGCCCCTCCGAATATGAGCCCCTCCAAAAATAAGCCCCTCAAAAAGGGTCTTTGAAAAATATAAGCCCCGGGACTTATTTTCAGAATTTTACGGTATTTTGAAAGTGGCTCCACGACTGAATAAAAAATAATCAGAGGCTACCAAACGTTAGCTGGAGAATTCTGCAGAGTAAACAGAGAATTCTCTGATCTCCAATGCCTACTGAACACCTGCATTAATTTTTTCTTTTATCGTATGATTTGGTCAGTTTAAAACACAGACCGCAGACTGCAGACTACGGACTGTGGACTGGGTATAAAACGCAGACTACGTAGGTAAAACATGCGGACTATGGACTGTCTATATAACTACAGCTTTAGAAAGGTATGCCTTAGAGAAAGGGATAGTGGACTGGCATAAAACAGATAGTCCCAGCTCCTTGCCTCACGCACAAACATTCCTTTGGCTGGTCATGCAGTCTATTCTCCTCAATGTTAGCGGGAGAAGGAAAGCATACTACACTGGCAAGGAAGGTTAATGCCGCTACTCAAGGAAACTGAAAATGAAACTCTGAATTTTTTAAAAAGGAGGAGTTAGCAGAGAATTCATTTTATAAGTTTTAATCCAATAGAAGATATGAAATTGAGAGGCACCAAATAAATAGTACTGGTGTTAGTGAGAGTGAAATTCTTATAGGTGCCACAATTCCATTTCAAAGCCTTGGGATATGAGGAAATTAAGAACCCAGACAAGAGGGTCAGTATAGAGATATTCTGTGATGCAAAAAAGCTGTATTTAGGGGGAAGGGTTACTCACCTGTACGTGAATAATAACCAAAATATATCATCCAACATAATAAATAGTATTGGTGTTAGTGAGAGCGATATTCTTATAGGTGCCACAATTCCATTTCAAAGCCTTGGGATATGAGGAAATTAAGAACCCAGACAAGAGGGTCAGTATAGAGATATTCTGTGATGCAAAAAAGCTGTATTTAGGGGGAAGGGTTACTCACCTGTACGTGAATAATAACCAAAATATATCATCCAACATAATAAATAGTATCGGTGTTAGTGAGAGCGATATTCTTATAGGTGCCACAATTCCATTTCAAAGCCTTGGGATATGAGGAAATTAAGAACCCAGACAAGAGGGTCAGTATAGAGATATTCTGTGATGCAAAAAAGCTGTATTTAGGGGGAAGGGTTACTCACCTGTACGTGAATAATAACCAAAATATATCATCCAACATAATAAATAGTATTGGTGTTAGTGAGAGCGATATTCTTATAGGTGCCACAATTCCATTTCAAAGCCTTGGGATATGAGGAAATTAAGAACCCAGACAAGAGGGTCAATATAGAGGCATTCTGTGATGCAAAAAAGCTGTATTTAGGGGGAAGGGTTACTCACCTATACGTGAATAATAACCAAAATATATCATCCAACATAATAAATAGTATTGGTGTTAGTGAGAGCAAAATTCTTATAGGTGCCACAATTCCATTTCAAAGCTTTGGGATATGAGGAAATTAAGAACCCAGACAAGAGGGTCAATATAGAAGCATTCTGTGATGCAGAAAAGCTGTATTTAGGGGGAAGGGGTTACTCACCTATACGTGAATAATAACCAAAACATATCATCCAACGATATATATTCAAAGCAATGATGACATGATTTACACCTATGTAAACATGTACATTGTGTTTGTCATGGCTGTTAGAGACTGAGACCAGGTCTAAAAATGGGTGTAGAAAATAGCATTTTGGTCAGGCTCAGGATTTGGGGAACTGGGTGGTACACCTCCACCAAGAATTTCTAGGAGTATAAAAACTACAAGTAACTTAAACTCATGTGTTGTGCTATTACCGATGTAGTCTGTAGTGCACATTTTATACCTAGTCTGTGTCTTATACCCAGTCCGTGGTCCCCAGTCAGCAGTCCGTGTGTTATACTGACCATTGTATGATTCATTAGAAGGCCTGTCAACCCCCCACATCTTTAATATTGTGGGATGATAGATGACATCATAACATGCAGCACGTGATGTCATTGGTGTAAAAAGTACTCGTTGACTCTATCACGAATTTGCAACGGCACAAAATGAACAAAAATGATGTTGTTGGCGTTATAACATTTTGGCATGATTGGTTTACTTCCCACCAATCACATTATTATATTACAAGGGCAGTGGACTTTACGAGGAAATGTTCGTTGTTAACATTAAAATAGCTCAAACAATGCAAAATAGATGAAACTTTATTGCCGGAAAGTCGAGTGGAGTTTTGAAGAAATGGCAAACTTTGGCAATTATTGTGATCTTGGAGGGGTTTGCCTGAACCCCGAAATCTGGAAACTCCATGCTGAATGACGAATGACTCTGAAGTCTATTGATTAGGTTTAGGAAACTGAGTGAATCAGGTTCCATTTAGGGATGAGTCACCAGTAACATGCAATGCATTTTGGGATTGATTCAAGAAAACGGTATTGTTTTTTCTTTTAATTTCGTTTATACGCAAGCTGAGTCATAATGAATTGCTGTACTGGTTAAGAATCCGAGTGGAAAAATACTGTTTTTGTGTGTTTTGATCCCTCAGTCTAAACATGTCACTGGGAAACTATTTCTCAGTTCCGTTATTTTAAGATCACAGTAATGACATGGTACCAGAAACGATCGTTAAATCCTAGGGCTTGTAGGCTGCTGTTGTTGTTCATTTTAGATGGTCCTTGAATTAGACTCGAGCTAATAAAGAAGGTTTCAACTGTATCTACTTATTCATTGAATAGAAGTACAGTTTTGTACTTTGACTTAATAATAAGTAGCTGTCATGCATTTTATTTGAATGTTTCATGGTCAAATTAAGATTTGACTACCACTTATTTTCACAGAGCCTTGCTCATGAGCTATCGAGTGCTGATCAAACCGATGGAGAACCCAAGTATCATGATGTGGCGCAGTCTCTTGTCAACCCGTTTATTCTTAAGCACAGAGACAAAGATGTTAAAGTGCATGCTGCATGCTGTATGGCTGATATTTTAAGAATATTTGCTCCTGAAGCTCCCTACAATGAAGAACAGTTAAAGGTAATTACAGTTATGAGCAGTGGTACCGTTCAGATTGTGTAGTGGCAATAAAGGGTGCTTGACGTAGTGGTCAGCATACCACACTTGCTGTCAAGGGTATACTGGTTGAAGCTCCACTACATAGTTACTAGCTGGAGTCTTCAGAGTTGATTTCCTTAACCACCCTTATTGTGCCTCCTACACTGCACCAGTCACAACTATTAATTTCTTTTCCTCCCACTAGTGAGTTCTTAATGCTCACTTGCCTTTGAGTTGTAATTAAGAAATGGTGAACGTGTAATGATTGAGTCATGGATGTATGCGTCACTAAGCATGAAAGAAGCATGAGAGTTGCTGGAGATGTGACAAGAGATACTCTAGCTTCTTGAGTTATATGCGAGTTTGCCATATGTAAGTCAAATTTGTTTATCAAGCTCAACCCTGGTCCAAGGATTCTTCTTTAGTTTCATCTTCAGGTTTCCATCCACAAAAACAAACATTTGTAAATTCCAATGGGATAATGGCTACGTTATCTTGAAAGAAAGTCAGTTTGTGGATGTGTTAGCTCTAAAATTAATTATCTTTATCATTTTCATACTCTTGATTTCAAAAGCACTACATGTACATGTATATCCTGAATTCACAAAATAAAAAGAATGAATTCACAAATAATTCTCAGCAGTCAAATTTTACAAAACAGGCACAGATGTTGCTGCTATTTTCTGGGAAGACATGTCAGTCCTTAGACTTTTTAGATGGTTTTATATCAGTTGATTAGCAGTAAATTTAGCTTTTATTAGCCCGATTTTTTCTCTCTTTATACCCTCTACCTCCCGTGAATATTACTCCCACTTATCTTTTTACATGTTTGCTTGATTTTACATTCAGGCAGTATTTACGATGATTATCAACCAGTTGAAAGGTCTTGAGAACACCAAATCAAACCTGTCTAAGAAGTATTTTTATCTTTTAGAGGTAGGCAGAGGTTTTACTTAGTGTGATAAATTATTTGCCTGGCAGGCTAGGAATCAAAACAAGAGTTCAAAAAGAAAAGAAGGCACTTTATACCTTGGGCAGACATGCATAACAGAATTCGGTTTTTTTTAAAGGGATGGTTGGTTTTCAAAGGATTGACTTGCTTTTTAGCACTCAAACCAGGAACTGTTGGAGGGAAGAGCCCTTTTTCTGTTTTTGTTTTTCCTTTTTGCATAAATTTTTAAACAGTCAATCAAAAGATAGTTTGTCATTTTGAGCAAACTGTTTCAACTAATTTTGAAACAATTCATATTTTTTTAGTGTCCCCAAGTTTATGACTGTAAGCTACAAATAATGTAGTTAAAACAAGATACCGGTAATTAAAACAACTACTGTGTTCTAAAGGGCTGTGTTTTTTTATTATTTCTTTTCAGAATTTAGCATTAGTTAAATCATTTAATATTTGCCTGGAGCTGGATTTCCAAGATATTATATTAAAGTTATTTAAACTGCTCTTCCAAGTCGTGAAGTAAGTTGAATTTTACTGTATTAAGTGAAATTTAAGTGTACCATGTAATTGGTATTCTCTGGTAATAAAAAGCTATCGCAACCAGCTTTCATAAGATGTGTTAGACAGTGCTAACCTAATATGGGATAAAATGATAATATTATCATAGGTTATGGAATTGAGTAGAATGAAAGAATATATCAAAATCATACCTCGTTATCAACTCGAAAACTCTGCCTCCTTGTTCTCAATTTTAGTGAAAATCATACCAATAAAATTCAGAATTTCATGCTTGATGTGATGTGTCCCATCATACAAGAAGGAGAATCTGCATCTCAGGAACTTCTGGACACAATTCTGATCAACATTATTGAGCCACAGAAGGTACCTACTTACTAAGCTGACAACTTGAAAATTTGCATAACTATAAAGATGATGTGAGTAAATGTAATTTAAGCAAAGTTAAACTCATCGCCAATAGATGAGCTTGGGAACTGGTGCCTTAAAGGTTGGACGGGAGCCTGAACGCCTCAGGCATAGCAAGGAGGTATCCATGGCAACCCTGCGAGCGGGAACCACCCCTGCATGCAGCCGCCAGCTGACACCGTCACACTGAAAGAATTCAGTGGAAAATACTCCCCTGACCTAATACTTACCAATGCACAGAAGGGGAGGGATGGGCTGGGAGCCAGAATCCGCAATGATTCGCTAAGCAACAGATCCGCAAAGATCAGCTCAAAAATGCCAGTGTGAGATGCAACGTAAGTCACAAGGTAAGCAAAAGGCCCCTGCGGACACCCCTCAGATCACGTACTCTTGAGGAGGAGACCGCTGACGGCATTGGCTTGCAATTTAACTTTGCCTAAATTACATTTAGCCTCATTTAACCTTGAAATCAATAATTATTATTGCTAGTGATTTCCCTTCTTCCTGTTGCATGGGGTGGCTTTTGGTCCTTAGCAGGGATACCTTGTGACCCTTGTGAGATCATCGGTGACTATCAAAATAAAAGTTCATTATGTGCTGTGTAAACAACTGCATCATTAAAATGGAGGTTGGGCGCCTGGAGTATCCAGGGACTTCCACTATTGGAAGCCGGCCCCTAGATTGAAATAATGCCCCCATGACTGGTGCATCGGCCCAACCCAGCCATGAGCCCCCACACAAAAGGAAAGGAACAGGCACCTGTCCCACTGGAAAAACACCAGTGGAGAAAAAAGGAAACAACAGCAAAAACAATGCCGAGGGAGAGGAGGGGCGAAAGAAAATGGCAGAAAGAACCTCATTGGCTGAAAAAACTCAGCATGGTGGAAAACTGAATGCGCCAATGAATCACATGATTGATGTAGCAAGCTACTGGGCATGTGGATGCCAAAAGACCACTGACCTCAGGCACTAAAAAACAATCTTAGCAATTGCTTCATTTAGTGATTAAAATAATATGAAAGCAGATTTTTGCAATGGTTTCATGTTAAGTTATGGGGTTGCCCACCAAAGGCACCCTTATGTCTTAACAATCCTTGAAAAGTGCTTGAATGTTGACTGCCTTTTTCTGTACACGTGGAGGCCTGTGTGGCCAAGTGGTTAATACGCTGGACCTGGAGGTCCATGGTTCAAGCCTCGCCCTTCGCATTGTTTCCTTAGACAAGGAACTTTACTCCACTTTGTCTGTCTTCACCCAGGTGTATAAATGGATACCAGCGATATATTGTTGGGGGTAACCTTGCGATGGAAAAAAAAACAAAAAAAAAAAAAACAACCCTGCGATGGACTAGTATCCCATCCAGGGGGAGTAGCAATACTCCTAGGTTTGCTTCATTCTAAGGAAACTGGGATATAAGCTCTGGCCATTTGGGCCTTTGGCTCGTGTGCACCTTTACATTTTTTTTCTGTACAAACCAGGTATTTAAAGTGATTGTACGGATAAAGAAGTGGCTTGTTGTGGGGAAGTGACCATTTTGTTTCAGTGGTTTATGGAGTATTTTTTTATCTTTCAAGAATTTGTTATAAGATCATCCTAATAGCATCATTTTGTTGTTTGTTTTCTCCAGAGTGAAAATCCTGTAGCCTATAAACTGGCAGGTGAATTCATCAGAAGGACTGCAACTTCTTTAGAGCCTTATTTACAAATGGTAACTGAAGAAATTATTTATGCTTCAGAGGGGAAAGGAAGTCAGTTTTACAGTTTGCCATTTGGGCAAGTCACAGCTAGCATGTACTAGCCCAAGAGTCTTTTTAATTAGCACCCATTTTTGTTTTCGATGAGCAGGATTGATTACAGTTCTTCGTCAATGTGAATTTCCTAAAAAATTCATTTGCCATCAGGCAAGTTAAAAACAGAATTCACTAGCCCAATAGCAAAATCCATTAAGTCCCAGGCTATGTTCTATTGCACATGACTTTCTTTGCACGTGGGGCTAAATTTTGGTTTGCAAGTGTTGGCATATGAAATTAAAGAGTTGACTGACAAATTGTGTGTTCTTTTAATAGTTTTTTAACAGTACTCTTGCCTTGGGGAAGACATCAGACAGCAACCTAGCAGAGAACATTTATGATCTTATACTGGAATTGAACAGAGTTTGTCCTAGTACTCTCTTGTCGGTTGTTCCACAGCTGGAGTTTAAATTAAAGGTGATTTTTTGGCATTTTTCAATCTCTCAGAACTCTTACTGTTTCGGTTGCTATGGGCCAATCTGCACTATAGCAGACAATGGAATTGTCTTTGAAACATCTAAACCAAAAATTGTATGGTGACAATTTTATTCTTTTTTACATTTATCTGCACTGGAAACTATTTACTCTTACCAGGCCATCGCATCTATCATTACTTAATGGAAAGAATAGTGGTTTTACAACAAATGATTGACAAGAAAAACGCATTTTCATTTGTTTAATCGGTTTTGTGCAGTTTTTACCCAGGCCAAACAAATTTGTTTACCGCACCTTTGAAGATTATCCTATCTCGTACAAAATTTGTAAAATTGCAACAAATTAAACCATAGGCATTTGTTAAGCATTGGTGATGACAGACAATTTGTCTAAATAAGCACTTTTTTTGCCAGAGCAGATAGGCCCTATGGCAGGTATAAAGGTTTCTAACCTCTCTCTCTTTTTTTTAGAGTGAGGATGTAGATGACCGATTAAAAGTGGTCAGCTTATTAGGTCAGATGTTTTCTGAACATGATTCGGAACTTGCTGTTCAGAACAAGGCTCTCTGGGGTTCTTATTTAGGAAGGTAAGCAATTTATTATTTTATTACTATTAGCAGAGTATGTTGTGTTCAATATTTAACTTTATCATTTAATGCAAAGGAGAGCCCACTAAGTGACCTGCAAATAACTGTCTACAAGTAATGGTCTGCTCATGCGCAATGTCATCCAACTGTGTTTGGCTGCAAATAACATTCTGCTCATGCGTAAAGGAAACCATTCTTTTCTCCTTCTTGGGCTCATTCTTGCGTGAAAATAGCAGATTGCTTCACTCCCGTTAGTTGTTCAGTAAAAAATAAATTAAGTGATTGACTGATAAAACAATTATTGAACTTGATTATCACAAAATATTTTAATTTGTCAGTGTCTCACATGTCAATAAATCCTCAGCCTTTGCCTTCAGCAGATTGATCCAATGGCCACAGACAAATCATGATATTTTTCCTCAACCTCCTCTCATGATTGTTACGTGGTTCAAGCTGTTTAACCGAGTTAACTCAGAGCACTAAGGTTCTCCTTCCATTGGAAGCAAACAAGATATGTGTATCTATTGCAGCTAATATTTGTCATCAGGTTAAACCAGAATTTCCTTTGTCCCCCATGGATGATAATTACATGTATCCATAATAGATTATTACAGCTCGGAAACAAAGGTCTGAAAATTTTTAGTAAAACATGAGAATGTAATTTACCAAAAATACATCCACCAGAACTCCATGTGCTCTTGGATTTGATCAACTGTGTTTGCTGTTGATATATAGTAAACTTTGCCCGCTGTTCTGTTTTTTTTCTGTTTTTTTTTTTTTTTTGGAGATGGTGGCCAATGCAAAAGCAGATACCTGTGCACTTTTGCTTAGAATGTACACCTTTCAGTTTCTGACACATTTGTTCCTTGATAGGTTTGTGGATATTAGTGTAGATGTTCGTGTTGAGTGTGTGAAGAGAGCCAAAGAATTTCTCAAGTATCACCCCGACCTGGTGACAGATGTTACAGGTGATTTTTTTTGGTTGATTTGTTATTTGCTAAATACAATTGTGCACAATACAATGAAACTACATTAACCAGGGCTTTTAAACAGACTAAACAATAAATTACAGATTACAGAAAGTGAATTCCAACAAAAGTTGATGGAACCAGTTAACATCTTGCAGTATTCTTACAATGATTTTGTTACAAATAGTTAAGGTGAGTCCTGGGACTTCTTGTGAAAAATCATGAGTCCATCCATAACTAATGAGTCCCAGTTTAAAAAAAACAAAAACAAAAACAAAAAAAAACAGGAGTCCTAAATTGAAAATGCGTGGGCTTTTACGTAACCAGCCAGTTAATCTGAAGACAGATCCTAGAACTCTTCATCACAGTTTTAAAAAAATTAAAATATAGTCTTCTATACATTTAAAGCACAAAAAAGACTAAAATAAATATGCATCTTTAAACAATAGCCACAGAAATCTCACGAACAGGGTATTCTACCAAAAAATCTTCAAATCAGTTGATCGTTCTTTGCGTCGTACGGAATGCATTCCATAAACTATTTTCCGTCTTTGCGGATTTTTATGCATCGGGGACAGAGGACGCAAAAGTAACAAAATCACTGTTCTCATTGGATCCCAGATGACTTTGGTTAGCTTTAACTGTATACAGTACTTCTTTAATTTGATTGGTCACCATCAGTTTGGGCCAAGTAACTATAGGTGCTGATGAAGGCTTGATTCTTATTAAGTTTCTAATTTTAATTTTAATTTTTTTAAAAAATTTTTTGCATGTATAGTTGCTTAATTCAGTGCTGTACTTTATTAACAGCTGATTATGTACACAGCCCTTGCTTAGTTTTCATTTTTTTTTTTAATGTGTGCATACATGTGTATTTCTCTATTTATTATATTATGTAAGTATTTTTTTCCGCATGGCCAGCGTGACTAGCATTTGCTATTTCAAAGTGGCTGTGCTCTCCTGTAATTTTTTCCTCTGTATGTCCCAAGAGCACTAATAAAGATTGATTGATTGTTGTTGTTTTGCAGATAAACTGCATGAAAGACAAAGGGACCCAGATGAGAGAGTTCGGCAAGAAGTAGTAGCAACCATTTGTGATGCAGCAGTTGAGCAGATTGAACATATTGATGATAAGGTACGGCAGGTTTTATCAGTGCAAGTGCATTGTACTGCACCTGGTTGTGTTTTGAATGTACTGGCTGGTTTGCTTCCTGCTTCCAGATGGTGGCCGGACATCTTGCCTGGCCAAAGAAATTTTAGCTTGGTCAAGTCTCGTTTCTGACTGGTCAAAATATTGGAAAAAAAGTTAACTTAACCTTTTGTAATTTTTACTTTGTGAACACAATTGTGTTTTTTTCGAAGAAACAAAATTTAAGATTTACGGGTGAGGATTTGGCTGTTTTTTTTCCTGAACGAGAGTGCATGCGTGACCAGTCAACATGTCCAGTGGTGACTGAAGTTTTTGGCCAGGCAAGTTGCAATTCTGGCCAGATATTGTCCTTTGACCGGCTGTTATTTTGAGACCTGCATTTAATCTAAGGGATGTCATGTGATGGCTCAATAAACAAAATATGGTTCATCTGGCCTTATATTCTAATGTAATGACCTAAAACAAAACAACAACAAGAGGAAAAGAAAGAAGAATAGATGTTGCTAGAAATGCAGTCAAACGATTATAATTAGGATTTCATGTTACTTGTGCCCTTTTAACTCTTAATGTGGGCACTAGATCAAAAAGCCACTTGTTCAAAAGTTCTTGAGTACCATTCAGCTGTACAGTGTACAGTGCATATTCTGGTACTAGCAGTCAGGTCCAAGATATTAAGGAGACTATACCCATGCCTGGAAAATCTTGCACACCTTCTAAGCTTACCTTGAGTCCTGAAGTCAGTACAAAAAAAGACAAAACACAGAAGCTCAGAGTTTATAAACATGTCAGTAGCTTTGCTATAATTATGATATGCTAGGCCAACACCATTTTTCTACATGCAAACCCTGGAGAAAGGACACATATGAAAGACTGTTAGCATGCACCTTTCTTTCTCTTCATCTTTACCATTTATCAAGGAATATCAAGGGGACGTGACTGCTTATAGGGAATGTTGACATGTACACAAATGTCTGGCTCTAACTGAATGTTTCTTCACTCATTTGTGTTAGCTTTTTGATGCTGTATGTGAAAGAGCTAGAGATAAGAAGGTAAGAATAATAATTTTTATTAAATCATAAAAAGCATATTCAGTCCACAGAGCTTGAAAAAGTCCTGTCCGGTAGTCCAGAATAAGTCAATTTTCTTGCTGGACAAGTTGACCTCTAACAAAACCATTAACTAAGACCAGCAAGAAGTGACCCTAGCAAGTGAAAGTGAGAGCTGATTGCTTGTGGCTAAATGAAATTAAGGCAAAGTTAAAATGTAAGCAATGCTGGCCAGTGGTTTCTTAGTTGCCTGGCTTGGGGTGGCCCCAGACATTTAGCGGGGGCACCTCCTGATTCATAATTGCATTTTGCTTGCTTGCATTTACTTGTAAAGTTAGCTTGCCCCCCATTGCCTTGCTAAATTTTTTCCTGCCCGCTTCACCCTCCTGATAGTTCCTCTTACCTAGTTGAGTATTGGTGGGAAGTGTTCCACTGAGTGATTCAGGGTGATGGTGCCTGGTGGTGGCCGTCTGCAGGGTTGCCATGGATACCTCCCTTTTCTTGCTACAGCTTTGCACGGCTCCACCAATCCTTAATGGACCAGCTCCTAAGCTCATCTGTTGATGATAAGTTTAACCAAAGGACAAGCTGGAATTTTCAAGCCCTGAGTCCTACCAGTTGCATGTAGTTTTCCTGCTGTTTATACTATTGATAAGTTGTGTATGAGTTTGTTTTAATTTTCTTTAGTACTGTGCATCTAATCTGTGTTTCTGCTGGTTTTGTTTCTTCAGTGGCATGTTAGTAGAGAAGCAATGATGTGTCTTGGAAAGTTATATAAGAAATTGACTACAGGGTCAGTATTTCACTATGCCAGTTTGTTGTGATGGATAGGAACTAACAAATCAAAAGCCACATTCTCTCCAGAAGTATCACAGGAAATAACATAATGAAGAATAACGTGACATCAATGTATTTGGGCGTAAAGGGTTGGCATTATTATTTATAGTCGCATTTGTCACATTACCCTTTTTAATCTGTTTCGGCTGTTTCGGTTGTAGAACTACTGCAGACAAAGCAGCTGCCAAGAGGTTATTATGGGTTCCAAGTAAAATACTCCACCGTTACTACCATAATACTCCAGAAAACAGGTACTGTTAAGGAAAGTATATATTAATGATTATAAGGAACCTGCTGTCAGTTTTACATGAAAACAGAATTGCCAAATGTTACTAAAAATGAGCCACATGTATATATTATTGTGTTGTAAAGCTTTTAGACTGGCATACTTGTCTGGAAAAGCTTAAGATACGAATGTGCTAGGTTTGCCTACAATCTTTCATGTTGTTGTACTTTACATTATCTAGGGTGCTCTTTTAACAACTGTATCATCATGTTTTCGTCAACTGAAGTGCAACACTACATACACATTTGACTGATCTACAATTTTGTTAACTAGATAATCTTCATTACTGAGACAGTCATGTTATAACAGACACTTGTGAAATGGGATTTGTTTGGGGGCATTGGAACTTGGGTGCCTTTTATTTGTATTGCTTTTTGTTTACAGGGCTTGAAATTGTGACTGACTGGTCACTTACTCAACTAAAAGTTTAGTGTTGGTGACAACATTTTTTTAGAATTTCAAAGCCAGTTGCTAGTGGGCAACTTGCTTTTCGTTTCCTTTAATTTTTGGTTATGGAAGAGTCGATCTTTCTGTTAAAAATGTGAAACATACTGCTCAATCCCTATGTTGCAGCTCTTCAATGACCAAAATGCTAAATAAGACAGTTAATTATTATTTTTGTGTTCTTATTTATAACGTGTAGAATGTTCTTACAAAGCTTTTCTATTGCTTGTCAAAGGCTCTGCGTGGAGAGAATTTTAATTGGCTGCTTAGTGCCAGTCACTCTAGAAGCTGATGAGAAAATGAAGAAATTGTTACACATTTATTGCAAGCTTGACCCTCAGGCAGCTAGGTAAGTGTACATGTTAAATAACTGATGTGCCTTTTCTTTCTTTTAGGGAGGTAACACTTCCAGAATTTTAAGGTCAGACCAGAAGTATGTCGGACCCACCAGATACCATTCACCCTCTATTCATCACCTGTTAATTAAATCAATACTAGTAACAACCAATGGGTATGGAATGCGGGTGACAACAATCAAAGCAAAACCCTTTTGTTCCAATGCTATGCTTTGCATAATCAGATTACGAGTGATAAAAGGTCTAAATGCATGTGATCAAATTGCATTCTGTGCATTTCATTTATTCCAAACGAATGCTTGCTAATACATGCGATGCATGCGTAATAACAACCTGGAGATTAGGATCTCGCGCTCCTCTTGTCGCCCGCAATTAGTATTGAGAAAGATGTTAAGTCCCATTTTGGGAGTTTTGTTTCTAAGCCTAGTGGTAACATTTTGTATGTTATGTTCGATAAATATTTTGTCACTTAACTGTTTTTGTGCAATTAAGCATATCCTAATATTATTCTATTATTTTTATTCTTTCTCTCCCTTAGTGCTTTCCATGGAATACTCAATTGTCAGCAAAGGTGAGGAAAAGTTATTTACATCACAGTGCAGTTGCTGTCTTTTTTTTCATGTAAATAAAGCAGGGACTTCTCATGGCTGTGATGAATGTGATTCCTGGCTACTTTCACAAGAAAATAGAGGAAAAGTAGAACCAAAAGAAATCCCTCGCTGTTTGCTTCCCTGCCTATCTTGTAGTATTTATCTGGAAACTTGACATCTTGGTGACAGCCCTGATTAAGTCTAACATGCAAAGGTGGTTGTGATTTCCACATATTTTTCATAAGGCCTTTCCTAATTCGTTGTTTACTCTCTTTCAGAGTACGAACAGACATTGCTGATCTTATAGAGCTGTCTACAAAAGAACAGGTACAAGTTTTGAAAGTCTACTTGTTTGAATAGCTACATGTCTTCATGTTTCGCTCTGAAATACTTGATACCTCTGGGCATTTTTCCCTGTCTATTGTAAAAAACCATGTTTAATATTTACCATTAGGAATCAACACCAGTGGTGTGGACCAGGTGTGAATCCCAGAAACAGCACCATTCGCCATAAATGAGTTTAGTTTGTTGTTGGCTCTTTCTCCCAATTCTCAAGTTTTCCCCACTCCTCAAAAACTAACATTGCTGAATTCCCGTTTGATCAGGAATGGTAAAAATAAATCAATTGACGCATGTTTTACCTCTAAACCATTATTTATTGTATCTATAGTTCATTTATATCTGCCAAACAGAAACCCTTTCAGCCACTCTTCAGTTCCATCCATTAATGGAAGTGGGAAATGACCTATGCCAATTTTGTCCTTTAAATAGTAATATTCAGCTCAATGTTTGAAATGTTGCTGACTTTGATTTTTTTTTCGCTGCAGTCAGAGGACAATGAGGCTCTTATTTTCTCAAAGATAATTTCCCTTGCAAGTATGTTATCTTACATATCACACATATCACTGCTCAGTCTTAAAAAAAGCATCTCCTCATATGTAAAATTGGCCCGTGGGCCATTTACCATCCTCTCCTGTGGATACATAACGACTTTCTGTTACTCAACCTGGCACTTCACATCGCTGATGAAGTTTGAGTGATGCGGGTGAAACATTCATTTTTGTCTCAAATTTTGATCTGAGTCTTAGAATTTGCTATACCGAAATGTCTTTGCCGTAGCTGGTGAAAAACCCTTTTGGTAGTACTTGTATATGCATGTATGTTTAGACTTGTAATAGAACACAAATGGCATTATTTTTCCATCCAGTTGTTATTAAATGTCCTTTCATCCTTACCAATTGCTTCAGCAAGATTAGTAGTAGCCAGGCCTGTTGTAATTATTTTTGGAAATTGATTCAATAGTACTTCAATAGTTTAGTTGACAGATCGGAAAAAGAGACTTAAATTAGGTAAATAGTAATTAACATGATAAGTTTCGCAAGAGGCTATCTAATGTAAAACCAAACAGGATTGTTTTCCATACACATGTACACAGTTTGTGATTAATTGGCTACTTCCAGGGCTGTCATTAATTTTTAGAACAGCCTTGTAACATCTCTCCAAAACTTTATAGTGTCACCTTTAGCTTCCCACCACTTGGGGCTGATTTGCGATATTATTTCCCAAGCTTCTTTGTTTGGAATGTGGGACTTTGATTTTTTGGTTCACTTGAGAAACATAACATGTACATTTTGGCAAATTATTTTGGCAGAGTAGGCTACTTTTAGCCCCTGATGTTAATTTATTTCTTTTATTTTTAGATTTTTATTCCTGCTGATCGCTAAATTATTTTACTGTAGCAATAACAATAATGCAAAGAAAAAGAGAACAAAAACTTAATGTGATATTTATGTCTCTTTTGATTTTAGGAGCTTTTCCTGATGCCTTTAAATTTCAAGAAAACCTAAAGAAACTGCGGGAAATGCTTCAGGAGCCAACTCTGAGAGAGTTGTTCAAGAAAAGCATCAATCCTGATATAGGATGTTCGACAGTTTTCAAGGCAGTGGTAAGTACTTGTCCAATGCCTTTAACCCCTATCTTAGAGACAATCACAATCTTCCTGCACATTTGCTAAGGAAGTAATTGTTCCTTTTTCAGAGTGATGTTGTTTTAAAGGTGGGATCTAAGAATCCTGTCCTAGAGACAATCAAAGCTCTTCTGGACAGAGCAGCACCTCTACTAGTGGATGAACAGTGCATCAAGAAACTGTTCAAGCTGGTAAAGGATGCTGTGGAAGGGCTGTCTGATTATGAAGACGATGAGTATGAATGGCATGAGAGCTCTGGATCACGTCCTGTTGGGAAAAAGGGCCTGGATTTGTTATTGGTGAGTCTAAATTCCTGTAATTGAAATACTAGGGACCTGTTGTGTCTGAGTTAGATATGTCCTGGATGAACTGCTAATAAGATGCTCATTGGTTATGATACCATACGATAAACATGTGTGATAGGATTGATGTTTGATGCATTGTGATGTAATATGCGATGTGATGTATTATGATATTATTCAATGTGTTACTGTTCATATCTGGCCAGAAGTATATCTGTGATAAAATCCTAGATAATTTACTTCCTTGAAGCCATCATGAAGTGTGCTTGTGATAAAAGTTCTCCAAAACAAAATGATTCCAGTAAAATAAGAAGATTCAAGAAATTAATATGAAAATGGAAAGCAATAAGTAGTAAATTATTGTGTATCGTACGTCGTGCCCTTTAGTAGCGAGATTTTCGTATGACCTCCAAAAGTGGTTTCGGTAAGTGTTCGTTATTTGTTTCATCAGCCAGTAGATGAAAAGATCAAAACACGGCCTCTTCGCTTTCCCGCCAAAGAAAACCCTAATATGGAGAAGACATTTATCGTGTTGCAGTATGACGTCAAATCAAAGTATCAATTGATATCTAGAAACTTCTCGGACATGAACAGAACCTGAGCGTTCGATAAACCAATCAAATCTCTCTATTTCCGTTCGTTTGTTGTTTTTGTTTTGTTCACGCGTTTTCATTTCAAGGTCATATGAAAATCACTTTTAATTCTTAATAATTATTGATTTTTTTTGTTAGGCACTGGCCAGTGTGTTTCCCTCTCAGTTTCAAAATGATGATATTTTTCAACAACTATTGGTTTTTCTGAAAAACAAAGATCAAGAAATAGGTAAGACACTCAGGTCTCAAACAGCAGACTTGTGCAATCTATCTAGGGTGTTGATGTCCCCCAAAAGATTTTCATCTGAGATTGTGTATACCTTTTCCTGCTTCTACTGGATGTATGCAAGGAACTTTTGACATGAATCAACATATCTTCAGAAAGTTTCCCTGGCCCTTTCTAGTACAAAATATATTATTTTAATGAAATCCTTACTTTGTCACTCATTTGTTTTAAACTCAAAGGAAACCCAAACCAAAATAAACCCAAAATATTACATTTTCTTAGTTGGCTCCAAATATGACTGGGATTTTGCGAGAGAATAGAGTAGGAAAAGATGGTGTTGGGTTCTTTTTATGCTCTGCTTCTCTTTTACTCTAAACTTTCCTAAAGTGAGCCTTAATCTTAATTTCGTTTTTTGCACACTGTCCCACCTCGAATAGCCTTGCTAGCTGCAAAAAGTGCTTTTGCCATATTATTTTGGCTACATGTGAGGTACGGTATCTAACTTCTGCCTCTCATTTCGAACTGCTCTTCCCTACCATACTGGAACAGGATTTTGGCAATAGCAGTGTCTGGCATAAAGTGTTTTACTAGATCCTTTCCTTTTGTTAGCTTGGTAAATTGGATTCAAAATTAAAATTGCTGATCGAATTAACCAATAAACGTTATATTCCATGTTATATTTGCAGTTGATCAGGCACTTAAGATGCTTGCCTTGACCGGTGATGGCATTGAAAAAGTGAATAAATCACTAGCAAAGTAAGTTCTTTTATAAGCAGGGCTCGCACAGGGTCTTGAATTCTTGTAATAGCCTTGAAATTTGCCCAGCAGTTTTCCAGACCTGGAAAAAGTCTGGAAAATAGAGACAAAGTCTGGAAAAATGGTAAAAACTCTTGATATTTTTCTGAAAGCTAACAAGTGCTTAATATAAGTGAAATCTTTTTCGTTTTGGTCAAATCTTGTCCAATCTCACCCTTATGTTTGCAGTGCACCGTGAAAAAATCTTTGTTCCTGCATTTTTAAGGTCTCTAATGATCACCTATTTGATAACCTTGAGTCTGGAAAAAGAAATTATTGTTTTGGAAAAAAGTCCGGAAAAAATCTTTGATTTTGGATCGAGAAATCTGTACAAACCCTGTATGAGTCAAATGTTCTTGTTACGCATCTGTTCTGATTGTTAAAAGGCCAGTAAATAATTTTACTGCAAGTTATTGGTAGGAATCAGCTGGAATTTCTTAATTGGAATTGGATTGACCCGACCAATTGATCGTCGATTGTCTTTCGTGAAAATCTCTTTATGTAAATTCCATTTTTTTCACCCGTGTGCAAGTCAAGGTTACGTAAAATTTAGCGTTTTCTCTTTTTACGGTGGACCACTTCTAAATTAAACATGGCCATTGTTCTGTCTTTTATAAAGTGACCAAAACGCACAAAATGTAAATATGTAACTGACTGAACATTTTCCATAACTGATCAATTGTATTTGATGATTGGCACATCACTACTGCAGGTATGCTCATAGCAAAGTTTAAATCCAAAACTGTCTCTAATGTATGAAGATTAATGTCATACTGCTTTCTGTTCACCATTAGCTATTACCACCCAGTATTGTCAAAACTAGCGCTGAAAGGGACGCCTTGTCAAGCCAAGCACTCTCTGAGATCCATTGCAAAGATGGCTGCTTCTACCTCCCAGCCTTTTGATCGTATTTTTACAGTAAGTAGGCCGATGTTGATGCATGACTGGTAAAAGTAATAAGCTGTTCATCTCTACTTTTGCTCTGACTCTTTTTCCGGATAGTTTGTGGGAAATATTAGTAGGCCTTTTCTTTCCCCAGTAGAAACCAGAGTCAAAATTTGATCAAAAGTCCCAAATTTCTTTTTGTAAAATACTAAAAAAACAAATACAATAGAACTTCTGTACATGGGACACCCTCACGCTCTAGGAAAGTGTCCCATGAATAGAGGTTGGGCTTGGGTTTGTCAATTTGTCAATAGCCAATTTTTTTTTCTATTCTGCCTCGGAATCTGCTGCAGTCATAATTTCAAGCAGCTAGACAATTTAGAAAAAAACTTGACTAACTTATCTCTGCGGTATTGTGTGTTGAAATCCCACAAGTGCAGTATATCGATGTGAGTGAGATAGCTCATTGTATTGAAATCTGTGATCATTGTGATTAGTATACACTTAAACTTATCAACCCTCTTTGTGGTCACGTGTCGAGAGCTAATGTGTGCCCTAAATGAAGCTTAAATCTTGGGATTTGGGACTCAGATAAAGCGTCCCTTTCCCCTGAAGAGAGGTGTCCCCTCAGTGGAGGTAACAGATATAAAGACTATGTGAACAGTTTTCCGGGGCCAAATGTTGTGCCCCTGAATAGATGTGTCCCATTGTAGAGTTTCCACTGTAGTATTTTGGGAAAGTATCGCCAAAGACTCCATTAATCTCTTTGGGAATGACAGTTGTTAAGGGTTAGAGATTAATGTTAGTTTTTTACTGGTTACTGAACAAACGCATTCTGTTAAATGAACAGGAGATTGTTGTGCTACCAAAGATTATTCATACACTCTTATTATGTCGACTAAGCAAACTAAGTTTGTGTCGAAATGGTATGGCCCATTTTTTTTTCTCGTAGAACCTCGTGAGCTCCTTGACCTACGATTGTCCGCTTCTGCTGACAACACTGACAGCTCTTGGAGAGATTGCGTTATTGGCACCTACGCTGTTTGAAACCCAGCGGCCGGCTATTGTACGGGATTTTATAGTCAAGGAATTGCTGATGAAAGACAGGGTAAGTTCAAAATGCCTTGTCAGTTGTGTTGCTGTGAGATGTCTAAGGCTGTGGAGAGGCTCTGGTAAGGGATGGGGCGAAAAAGCGTAAGAAGATGAAGAAGAGCTAAAGGCAAGAGAGGGAGGCGAATTGTCCCCCAGCTCGTTTCGGTCACCTCTCCAGGCTGGTGATGTGAAGTCTAACTGTAATCTCCCTGGTTTGCGCGTCACTAGGAGGCTAGACTACGAGTAGTCCCCCATTTTTCCTCAGGGATAGGAGAGCGAGCAAAACGCGAGCGTGCGTGAAAATCAACCCACGCGCGCCCGCGTTTTGCTCGCTCTACTATCCCTGAGGAAAAATGGGGGACTACTCGTAGTCTACTAGGAGGCAAAACTAAATGCTTTCCTTTTGGCGGTTAATTTTCTAGCAATTCACCTCAAAATTGCTACACGTAGAGCTTTTATTGTACTACAGTTCTGTGAAACAAGTTTGTTCAGCATGACAGTCTTTATTCCCTAAGTGTTAAATAAACGTGTTCTTTTAACGTCAGGGTGTGGCAGCTAACTCTGATGAAAGCGAGAGTTCTTGGTGTGATGACAGGGATGTTACGCATGAAACACAAACCAAGGTGAGCAGAAAGTATACACCTGATATAGTCTTACGAGAAAAAATATCCTGTGATTCTTGGTAAGTCTCACGAGTAAAAAATTTCCCATGATTCTTGATTTGCAACCGCGTAACGAGGCGACCATGTTGGTTTAAAAAAACAAAACGTCGGCTGCAAACCAGCATCAATACTTTTGAAAACAGTCTACTTGAAAAATATCCTCTTTCTTGTCAAGGACTTCAAAAGAGGGTTTTCTCAGAGGAGAGGCACTTTGCAAAGATGCGAGAGAGAGAAACTTGCTAGGGTTACCATTGGATTATTAAATTAAACAAGGTTGTAAGAAGATGTTTTAGCAACCACTTTGGTAGCGGTAGCGAGACTTTGGTCATGAGGACATTCAACAAAGTAAAAATATAGCGATAATAGCGATAATTGCTTTGTTAAGCTCCGTTTTCCTGGCGTTACCTTTTCAACAGTCCATATTTTGACGTGATGCGTGTTTTCTTACAATTAATTGTCAGATCAAAGGGATACGCCTTCTTGTCAAGTGGTTAAGAGGCCAGGATAGGAACCATAAGACATACGTACAACCTGTTCTTAGATTACTTGATAGCATGCTCGCTCACAAAGGAGATTTACAACAACAAGGATGTGTGAGGTACTGTCGTAAGGTTGATTCAAATTGTAAAATATTCTTATCTAGCAAGTCTGTGAAAGTTTATACCAAAATATTAAATGTTTGCAAGTCCATAGCGACAAACCGTTGAGTGGTGCCGGATCTCACAGTTGTAGACTGGATCAGTACAATAACAACTTGTAAAAGTGGGTTGAGTTTGATCGTCCGGGTGTTCGTTGGTTTTTTACGTTTTTTTTTTGCATTTCCTTGTTCGGTGATTGGCTGAAAAATCTCATGCCATTTTCTTAACCTGTCAGAAGTAAAACCAGATCAAAACCAGTCGTTACTTGGTTACACATAGACTACGAGCAGTCTCTTTTTTTTTCTTGGACCGTCGAGCAAAACGCCCGAGACACGCAAATGACCACGCGCGTGACTGAAGGCTCAAGACGGGTGAGGCAGACGGGACAGGAGAGGCTCGAAACGGGAGAGACGTTTCTCGCGTCTCGCGGCTTCGCCGCTCAACGCTCGCGGGTGCGCTCTCTCCCCTTACTAAATCTGAAGAAAAAGAGAGAGTGCTCGCAGTCTAGGTTACACAAGTTTTCCAGGGCCTTCTTTAAGTTCTGATTAATTAGTTGGAATGTGCGCGTCTATTTTGATTGGCCGGGATAATTACTTTTTGTTTTCTCTTTACTACGACACCCAAACTCATCGTGCAAGTATTCGTGTAGCGAAAACAAAACAAATTACTACTGTAACGAATTGTAGGACTTATCCTTGGATGTTTTCCTTTTTGGCTAGAGCTGCTGATTGTTCACGACTTCGCCTAGCTGCAGCTTGTGGTATTATTAAGATCGCTCAAGAAGCTCACTGTATTGAATATATAACTCTTGAAATCTTCCAACAACTCTCACTCGTTATGCAGGTAATCGATTACGAGTAGTCCATTTGCACATCTCCCATAATACAACTTGTTCCCCGCCCTCCCCCCCCAAAATTTTGCATAAGCAAAGAGAGATCATAAACGTAGGTTATGCAATTTATTTTTTTTGTGGGAGGGGGGAGGCAAACAAGGTGTATTATGGGAGATGTGAAAATGGCGACTGAAGTTTACTTTGTACGAAACCTTTTGAACTTGTGAACACGACAAAAAATCATCGTCACCGTTGTTGGGTAGGAGGGCAAGTGTTGCTCAGCGGTGAAAGCAGTCGCCTCCCACAAATGTGGCTCCCAGAAATGTGCGCTAAAACTAAAACCTCAAAAAAATCCCTGGACCGAAACTTAACCCCCCACCCCCATCCTCAAACACCAACATTTCTGAAATCTAATTCGATGTGAAACACCCAAAACGATGTTAAAAAAGAGCCGAGAGTTTGGTGGAGAAAAACTTATGGTTCATTATTTTTGACAGTGTATATTTTACCTATGCAGGACCCTTGTTATGAAGTTCGGGACAAGTTTACCAAAAAACTGCACAAAGCGGAAGATTTACTTAAACTTCCCCTAGAGTATCTGGGGATATTTGCTCTTGCAGCACCTGAGCCTGTCAAGGAAAGAAGGAATGAGGTAAACTGAGGAGATGTTACTTGCTTGATTTAATACCGTATTTCCGAGAGTAAGCGCCCGTCACTTAATTATGATGTCGGCTTTTGGATCGGCGCTTATTGGAAGGAGTGCGCTTAGTCGAGGGGGGCTCTTATTAAGTTCTCCGGTTGGTAATCAAGCGTACCTTAGTTCCATTGTACGTTTTGCACAAAGGGTTATCAATATAGTGGCAATAGAAACAGGTTTTCCTTGCACCCTTACTATAAAAAAAGGGATGGGAGAAGGAAGGGAGGGGGGGGGGGGGGGCGCCTGTTTGATACTCTGGCCTAAGGAGTGAGCGCTTATTCGGGGAAAAGCGCTCATTAGAGCGTGCGCGTTTATTCGAGGAAATAAGGTACTTTAATATGTTGTGAAGAGATGCGTGGCCTGCTGAGGGGCATACCAGAGGACTGTCTTTTAGCCGCTTCAACTAAGACATTCTTCGCTGGGGTGACAAAGCGAGGGCGTGTTATAAGTTTCTCTTCAAGATTTTATCGCTTTATTATTTTACTAAATTTTAGACACGATTCTTTAGTTTTAAAAAGTAGTTGTTTGTTTGATGCAACCGTTGCAATTGATGCAACTGTTAGACTTGTTCGTGGGTATACCCAATAAAAACAGGGCTTAATTGGCCGGGATAAGCAAAAAGCTACGGTTAGGGCCCTGAGTAGAATAATGCGTCTTCTTGTTAAAAAACGGGCCTTTTAAAACTACGACCGCGACGGCAACGGGAACGTCTAAAACGCAATAGGTTTTATGAACAAAACAAATACTCTCCCGTGCATCAGGTTTTTTGTACATTTCTTTACCGTCGTTGCACGTTTACGTCAAGAAATGACCAAATTTTGAGTTGACTTGAGAACGAGAACGGTAAGGTATCTCTGAACTCGACCGCGGTCTCCTATCTTTCGTAGCTCCAATCTAACTTCACTGCTTTCAAGTAACTGGGTGACTTAGAATACTGGGCGAAAAAGTTTCAAAGGACGCGAAGTCAATTTTTCGTTGTCGGATCGTATAAGGTCCCTAAAGATGCAGCAAGACGTCCGCGTCCACTTTAGCGTTTGCATCGTTTTCCGCCTTCCACACTAAGCTGTTTCCGTTTATATCTTGCCTAAACCCACTCTGCAGCTGCACCTTAGTCTTGTGGCTTGTTTTTGACAGAATTAAAACCGTATGTTTTTGCCCCTTAGGTTAGACAAATGATCACAAAGAACGTCAAAACAAGAAGAGATTACTTAAAGCAACATTCATCAGCCCAAGGTAAGTGAGGCTCAAGCAAAGAAGTGAAGGATGCTTGACGGCCGCACCTCTCTCAGCAAACAAGTGTTAACAGTGAACTCAAGGATTAACATTTCTTGGCAGAAAGAGGCTACCGTAATGAACCAGTAAAAAATAGTTCGAAGAATGTCTATATGACATCTTAAAAAGAATGAATAAATCATTGATGGCGGGAGTCATCGATAGGTCCCTATGTATTCTGCAAATGTTCATACCCGCCTTATTTTATGTGATCAAGGCTATCAATTTCTCTATAGGGCGGTGTAAAATGATACCTTAAAGAATCGAAGCTTTTGCGCGTAGTATTTATTCGACGAACTTTAACTCTTTCACTATGGTATATGGTTAAGACTGTCAATCCCCATGATCGTAATCTTCCATTACTTTTTTTCTCCTTTTATTTCTAGTATGTTCACAGTCCATTTTGCCAGAGTACGCTTTGCCCTGTGTTATTCACATGTTGGCGCATCATCCTGACTTCAGACAAGACGATCATGAAACCCTTGTGCAATTCAAAGAGTAAGGAATTTTGTTAATGGAACCCCTTCAGTTCTAAAACGGCCACCTGGAGTTGCTCCTTGCCGCTCTTCACTAATTTAATTTCACTCTTTGTGAGGCTGAAACGTCTTTAAAATGGACCCAGCGATCTCCGTCTCAGGGTGCTTACCAAAATTCCGAACTACATACTCGTTTTCTTTTTGTTTGTTCTTCTTTGTTTTGCTTTATGCTGTTTGTTCGTTTAGTTGATTTTTCTCTTTGCATATTCAGTATTGGAACTAACAACTTCACCCTATATTCTTAGCAAGTCTATAATTCATAAGCCCCCAGCTTCTATAAGAGACATCACTGTTTATAAACATTGTTTTTGTCATTCAAATTTGTAACGAGTGGAACAAAAGAATCTTGTAGAACCAATGCGCTTCTGGTTTGCAAATTAATATCAGTAGGTGACGTCAGCGTGAGTATCGCTATATGGACTTTTTTGCCATAGCCATTTCGAACATGTATAAAATTAAGTAGTTAATTTAATATAAATATTGAAAATGTAGATACTCTGTAAAATATATGAGATGAAAATGGAAAATGAAATGAACTAACCTTCCGGACCGCTCATTTTTATAAATACTTTTCTTTAAAAGTTTAAGCTAAAACTCCAATATAACCCTGCATACTTTAAAATTTTTTTTTCCGGTTTTTGTAATTTATTTGGTTGTTTTCCAAACCGTTCCAGCTACCTGTGGTTCTTCATGGAACCGATTTTAGCCAAAGCAGATAATTACAGCTTCTTGAAGAAGTTAGTAGAAAACGTCAAGCAAACAAAAGACGCCCAGGCCCCCGATGACCAGGAAGTGAACAAGGTAGATATAAGCCCACCCTCCCCTCCCTTCGCCTAACCCAGCCCGCTTAGTCTTACTTCAAAATGGAAATCCTGTCCCAAAGAGGTGATTCAGTTCTTAAGGTGTCAACTTTGCAGATCAATTTTATTCTTAGTTCAAGCGTTATTTCTCTTTGTTTCGAACTCCGTATCACCTGTTTCAACAACCTCGTCTGCAAAGCCAGGGAAAAGCGCGCTTTGCTGTTTCAAAACTTAAAAACCAAACTAAAATTAAGATAGAAGCAATTACAACATTGAAAAATCACATGCACATCCAAAGGTCAAGCTGTTATTAAAATAAAAGGCGAAACGCTCTAAGGCCAAACGAAAATACTCTTACTTCAAAAAAGCAATTAAATTACTGATAGTTTTATTATTTTCCTTTATAGAACCTTTACACTGTCTGTGACCTGGCGCTCGGACTCATATTAAACAAGGTAAATGTCTTTGTTATACTTGTCATACAATGAAAGCTTAACCCCCGTATCTAGCTTAACAGCTTCTGTTTTAAAAGTCTTTTGTGGTTGTTGTCGTTATCCCTGTATTAATTCTGTATTGATCATGAAAACAGACGCAACTTTACGCAGGGAGAGGCTCATTTAACCATATAAAGTTGATTCATGATCATGCTGTAGCTATTAGGTTGAAAAGGGGGAGAGGAACTGCCTAAATGTGTTTAGTGACTTGCTCAGCAGAGTCTGAAGTATATACAGTCGTTCAACACCTAGATCAAAAGTGGTGGCTGGTTGCTCAGGTGATGACGTGCTCACGTATGTCAGGTCCTCCAGATGTGATTGGTTTAAATTTCCGCAAATTTTGATTGGCTAGAGTAATTGCACTGGCCAGTTTAGCCAATCAATTAATCTACGACAATCCGTTATGAGTTCTATTCAGTTATGGTTTCCTGGTAATATAGATAGTAAGGAAAAATAACGTTTACACTCGAATCCGAAGGTCTTGCAAATAAACCCCTCTTTTTCTGCAAAATACCATTGATTGATTTTCCTGTTGTTTCTCCTAGGTCCACTCATTCGTACTGAAAGATTTTCCTGGTAATGTAGTTTTACCAAAAAAATTCTTTGTCCCGTCCGACACGGTAAGATTTTTTGTGAAATCTAGACTTGGCCACGTTCGTGACACTACTTTTTAATCTTTTTTATTTAATGTAGCTATCACGGTTCTCGCGACTTTGCCTTGCGCTTCTCGCTTTTTACGCGCGCCTCTTAACTTACTTTGGAGAAATTGAAATAAGAAACTGTCCACAGTCTTTAAAACAAAATGATTATCAATTCTATGTTGCAGATGGGTACTCCCAACACGAAAAGTTATCTTCCAAAAGGGTTCGTTTTTGTGGCTTCCAAGGTAAGTTCCAACACAATGTGAGACTAAGTGCTAATACACGAGTAGTCTAGCCCCTCAGTAGGGGTCCTTCGGAAGCGCGGGCTTCTTTTAAAGAGGGATAATGTATCTTTCGTATTTAGTCCTCAACACTTTTGTTCGAAAATAAAATAAAGTAAAAAAAAAATATAACATAAGCAAATGTGGGTAAATAAAGGTACCGTCCTCGTGGATAAAATTTGGAAGTTTACGCAACCACTACGACAGCATTGAAAATGTATTCTTGTTCTTTCAAACTTTACTCCAATTATTCCGTCTGGTTTAACTTGTCAGGTGTGGGCGAATTTACTTGAAATGAATCTTAAGAGACCGCATTCAAGTAAAAAATAATAGAGCAAGTTATCAACTTTGCCATTAAGACATTTGTGGTCGTAGTCGCAGAAAGTAGACGTTCCTTAAAGTTCTTTTTTTTCTGTTATCATGAACTTGTTTAGGGTCAGAAGAAAGGTGGAGTGGCTGAATCAAAATCAGCGTCTGGGAGGACAACATCAAAATCATCGGCCAAACGTAACAAGAAACCACAAGCAAAGTCTCAAAACAGGTATGGAGGAATTGGTGTATACGATGTGTTGTGTTAAAGCTCTAATTTATATGAAGTTAAATGAAATTTAACGCAGTTAACAGCAAGGAGCGCCATCGCATGTTGTCGGTCAGCGGTCAGTGCAGTGGTTCAAGCGCGGTCAGCCTTGCTTGCATCAGCTCCATGTGCTTAGTACAAGTGCTAAGTTAACCACAAAGCACGAAGGCTCGCGATTTCTCTCAAGATGGTGTCTTAGTTAAGCTGGACATGAAAAGCTTCTGTTTTATTCTGCCCTCGTCTAACTGTCGGCAATGAGCTAAGCTCTGTGACTGTTGGTTTATATCAAGTTCTCGCCGGCTTGCTATTTTGTCTGAAACAACGGGCACAACTAGGTAAAGTCCAAAACTTCAAAGGGAGTGGTTTCCCCAGCAAACCCCCCGCGTCCCTCTCGCTCTCCCCCCTCAATACATTAATGCTGCTACCTGCGAATCCCCTTTTCGTGTTGTACGAGTTATTCAGGGCACTTCTAAACGAACTCAGTCATTGATTTTAGTCAATCAAGTGGAAGGTAATGAATAGTTGACGCGATGCTGTAAGTGACTGTGAGTGACCCGCGTTCTTCGCGGGTCCAATGTGAGCTCGCTTCGTGTGTTTGCCAATTTACTCGTAGGAGTTCCAAGACGCCTAAGAATTCTTTCAAGGAGAAGGTGAAAGAGCTGCAGGCTGAGGTAGAGGAAGAAGAATCCGAAGAAACTCCTGAGAGTGGCTTTGGTAGCCCTGCAGAAAAAGAGCAGTCATCTCCGAGGTAATAAAGCCACCTGCATTAGAGACCTTTAGATTCAAGGACGAGAATTAGCTCAAAGTTTTGTTGCTATAATCTTAAAAAAAAAACCGGAAAACTTCATTGTTCTTTTTTTTTCACATGAAAAGATAACAGGATTATTTATATTGGAAAAGGTTAAGCCCTCTCCCGATTGCAAAATGATAAAACTTCTAACATTTGTCATTTCATCAATACGGCGCCTTTCGCTAAAACCCATAACAGAACATGATGACGACCGCTTTCACGTTTTCTCGCCATTATGACGCTGGTTTAAGAGCACGTACTTCTTACTAAGTTAGTATTGAGAATGGATTAGGGAGCTTAAACAACAACTGCAACGGAAGCGAAACGTCACCCAAAAAGTGAATTTGCGCTGTTTCAAATTTCATCGCACTTATTCCAACTCTGTTAGTTTGTCAAATGGTTGCGATGTTTCCATGAGTTGAACTCTAAAGGACTGTATCTAAGTTCACAAAAAGAAAAAACATCGTTGTCTTATGTTTATGTCCTCCATAGAACGTGAAACTAGGACGCTTCACTTCGCAGTCGTTCAGTGACAGCAAAGAAATGTACAAAAATGCGTGATGCAGGTGCAAAGTTTTTGTTTTGCCAATCTAGACTTAGCCGTCGCTCGTTCGTATGGTCGTCCTGGTTTTAGAATCTAAAGGTCTCTTATATTTTGTCTTCATGACTTAAAGTCCGGCTGTCTTAGAAAAAATCGGTGATATAACTACAAAATGGAAGGGGCCGAATCTAGGTCTGTCCTCGTTAGGGACCTATTTTGAACAGAGATAGACTGTGAAAGTAACGGCAATGTTACACGAGACGATTCGCAACGCCGATTTTTAGCGCAACCCAGCGTTGCAACGTTGTAGCGATATTGTTTCGAATTGTTACAACATTGTTCCAACATTGCAACCCTGTGTTGCGCTAATGTCAATTGTCCCGTGTAACATCACTTTAAAGAAGTTCCTCACAGCCATAAAGTCGCAACTTATGCAACTGCGAAAAAAACGCGTAAAGAAGTTTAAGCATACCGGGATTCGAACCCTTACCACTCTGATACCGGTGCATCGCGCTAATCAATAGGCCACTTCCGAGTTCCAAAAACCCTCACTTTCAAAATGAGGCTAGGTGCACAACCTTTCTTGTGAAAATGAGTTTTATTTGCATGAGAATGGAAAATGATTTCCATATCAAAGGCTGAGCACTTACCCTCGTTTTGAAACAGAGGCCCAGGGGAACTCGGAAATGGCCTAGTGAGCTAGCAAGCCAACTTGGAGCTGGTCATTGGATTGGTTCGTAACGTACCCGGGTTAGATGAAGATGAAATCATGAGTACATGCATGCGGCATGAATTTCATATATTTGAACCGCGGAATGAGGAAATAAATTAAAGAAGATCGTCGTAGTTTAAGTGGCAACTAAGATTAGACTATATACAATGTAGTTTTCATCGATGTGTCGGTAATCAACCTCAAAACTCAGTGGAACGTCTAGTTTGGAACAGTTCCTGTTAGGGAACACAAACCTTTCGCCCGAAAATACCTTCATCATTTTAATCATTCTCTGGAACTGTCTTTACTGCTTCCGTCGGCTCACCCTCAATTTGTAATCGTTCTTCATCTATGTGCCAATGCCTTAAAACAGTTTGTAACCGTGTAGTTTCAGTTCCTATGATTTGTATCCACGTTTTGTCTCAAATGCAGTATAACTTGCCCGACGTTAACTATTTTCCTTTGTGATACTCTCACAGGAAAAGAGGAAGACCTTCCGACTCATCTGAAAGAACTCCAAACAAAGGCAAAAAAGCGTCCTCGGAAAAGTCATCAAAGAACTTATCATCACCGCCTTCTACGAAAACGCCACTCAAAGAAAGTAAAAGATCACAAAACAAAAAGGATTCGTCCCGTTTGAAAAGTCCACAAAGACGCTCGCCTTTCGTCAAAGCAGACAAACTGTCTTCGCCTAGCAAATCGTCCGCTAGGTAAGTGTCTTACAGCTTTAACTGAACACCTTTCTCCACTCAAGAACAATGTGGAAGGCCTCCTCCTCTGCAAGGTAGACATTATACTCAGAGTATTTGAGTTGGTCTTGGAAAAGTCTTAGCGAACATGTTCAGTGGACCAGATAATAAGAACGGCGCAAGTAGAAGTGAGTGGGAAAAACAGAGAGTACGAGGCGTTAGGGGATAGCAGAGCGATGATAAATGAATGATCTTTTTTAAAAAAATAAAGTCCCGTTTCGCTCTCCCTTCTGCGCCATTCACATATCTGAGCGCTTAGAAAAGGGCGGATAAGTTGGTTTCAAAAATCGTTCTAACACTCAACGTAGGATTCAGAAAAAAGCTTTTCATGTGCAAAGTCCCATCTGACGACGAGTGAGTTCAGAAAGATTCCAAAAAAGAGGCGTTATTTCTCTCAGAGATTTGACGAGTTATTCTTTAGTAATACAGAGTTTTAGATCCGAGTTTACCGCGAACCTCTAACCGCGGTTTGCGGTTACCCGTTTGCGGTTCGACGTTCAAACATAATTCGATTTAGATTGGCGGTGGATTAAAGAAGTGGATTCTGGTTTATTTTTCCACTTAGAAATAGGAGAAATATCAATCAGTGAAAATAAAAGAAATTTACGGTAACACTTACCTAGCAGCAAAGAGCTGTAAATTCTTACATTAGGTCTTCTTGCAAATTTACGGCCGCCATTTTGAATCAGCAGCTATGAATGGCACTTGTTTTCAAGATCCAATGGGATTTATCAAATTGAGCATTTCGCCCGAATTTGTGCCCCTGTTAATGGATAAAGACTTGCTCCACAAGATTTTTGTATCATTACGTGGAATAAAACAAGAATTATACGCTAAAAGCTTTCAGGTAAATGACATACGTGAAAACCTACCTCTCCACGTTGAAAACGCACGTCGTAAACCTCAAACGTGACGCGAACGACTTGTCACGTGACCTCCAGCGGTTAGAGGTTCGCAGTAATCTCGGATCTAAAACTCTCTATTCACTTTCTTGGCCGGTTAAAAACCTGAAAGGAAATTGTAATCACCACTTATTGTTGGCCATATAGAAAAAAATTGAACAAAACGTTCTTGATATTGTTGATAATTAATATTCTTTCCCAACGTTAGGAGTCCCCGTAAAGGGCGAGCTACGAAACGACTGGAGTCAGAATTGGATGCTTTACCAGAAGATGAACCCACACCAGACAGTGGCACATCCAGTCTGGACTCACCCAAGAAACCTCTGAGTTCAAGGTAAAACACAGAACTCTGATTTTTTGTTTTTAACATCACTACACCATACTCATATTAGACTTTACTTCAATCAATGCGCAGACAAATATCGCCGCAGGGAAGTCCTAAAACTAAAGGAGGAAAGCAAGTGAATGGATTGGTAAGCTTGTTTTTGCTGAAGTACGCTTGCCGTTAACGTGTAATTCAAACAGTCCTTTCGCGCTAATGAAGTTGCTTTTTCTGTTTATAGGAGGCTAAAAGTCCAAGTAAAGCGAAAAGAAAGGTATGTTTATTTATTTTTATACGTTTTCAGCAAAGTACAAGGTTTCAGCACACGCACGTGTTCGTTTGGAAATATGATTTTTGGCAGTATCATTTGTAGTCGCACGTATTATAATACGCTATAAATAACTTGAGTGTTTGCTTCTTTGTGATTTTCTCTCAGAGAGCCTTGTAATCACCGGTGACGGTAAAAGAAAAACATATGCTGTAATGCAGGCGTATTTTTTCGGTGTTTTGGGGGTGGGCGACTGTAGAAAGAAAAACGGTCCGTTCTTTCTCAAACTGATCGTTTTTTGTTAATGTATTACAGCAAGAGGATGCAGAGTTAACGCCAAGTCCAGCGAAAAAGACCAAAGTATCAGGGTCATCGCCTGTGAAGCGAAAAGAGGCGGCCATAGTTGTACGTATTTTTCCTGTCATTTAATGAAAAGTTTTTTCCCTGATGTTGATGAACAGATACTCACTAATACAGATATCCATTTATCTCAGGTGAAAAGAAAGAAACGAAGCAAGCCTAGATGAAAACACAATTTCGCTTCGTCATTGGACAGCCTGTCATTGTGTGTTCTTCTGAAGAAACTGAACCTAAGATAGACGTCTTTTACTGTGCACGGTTTTAATCTCTCCTCTCAAAGATCCATTGCTGTTCAGGTCAAACCATCCAACAATTCATGACGTATTTATTTTCGTTGATGCCAGGGACGTGTTCATAGTGATAGTGGTTCAGTTGCGCAAAACGACGTATCCAAGTCTAAGTGATGTAAGAGCTCGTAGCCCACAGTGTTCTGGACTTATTTGGTTCAGTTGACTGACGGTTCGTTTGAAATTCCGATATATTCTGGTTTTTCGACCATTAAACGAAGTAAGAGTTAAAACTTACTAAGTTTACGCTTTTAGAGTTTTAGAAGTAGCTAAAGGCTTTAGTGTAACGTTATGACGGATAACGAACCAACCGCAAGATAGCCTTTTGTACAGATGCACGGTAGTTTTATTTGGGAATGGCCAAAGTACATAAAACAGTTTTAATCGCTATACCGGATAACGAACCAACCGCAAGATAGCCTTTTGTACAAATGTACGGTAGTTTTATTTAGGAATGGCCAAAGTACATAAAAAAAAACGGTTTTAATCGCTGTACCGAGTGAAAGTAGCCTCTCAATGGTGCAATATTTCGTTACAGCAAGGAGACCAAAAGTGTGACCTCCTTTAATTAACTCACATTCTTTCATGCAGACATTAACCAATCAGAAGTCGAGGACAGTTTCCAGCCGGCTTCTGATTGGATTAAATCTTTACGAAAGAATGTGACTAGATCAAAAGCGGTCACACGTTTGGACTCCTTGCTGTAAATGGAAGTTTCTGTAAAAATGTTTGTACAGTTTCGCCAGTTTTGTATCATTAATTACTTTTAGCTTTCGTCGTCTTTGGAATGTTATGCGAACTGTGATCGCCCCGTAGGGGGTGAGGATGAGAGGTCGGGGTATGACAGTCCATTACTTCTGTGTTATTTTCCTAAAAGCCCTGTTGCCAGGGCTCAACGTGGCGGGCGTTCGAGCGTTGGGGTTGAGGCGAGAGGTCTAAAGTAACTGTATAGGTCGATATTTAAACGCTAGTACTCTACTCGTAACTGATATCAGAACTTTTACTTATATAAGCCTGCAAGCAAACTCTCTGTTTAAGAGTTCAAGAGTCCAAATGTTGCCTGTAGGCTAAGCTAAGATTTTGCCCCTGCACATGGTCTGTCCTGTAAGCGCCTCCTTGAAATTCCAAACAAACACGCTGGCAGTGATTTCTTATAATGAATCCAACGCAGATTTAACCTAAACGTCTTGTAACTTAAAGTTTTGATTTACATTTAGCAATATTATTCCTATTCATACGACTGTTTAGCAGTACTGACTTTAATGAAGCACTTCTCCATTTCAAAGGAATTTTGATAAAGGATAACGATCATACCTCAGAGTGTCATATTTATTATTAGGTCTATTTTATAGCTAATAGTACCACTCCCGAAGAAACGCTCGTCACTCAAGCCAGACCTTAACAAGGCTGTGAAGTTTTTCAGGGTAAGGCAAAATCTAATACCGTAAAATTCCGAAAATAAGCCCCTCCAAATATAAGCCTCCCAAACTCGTAACGCGAAAAACCCTCCGTTAAATCGCCCCTCCAAATATAAGCCCCCCGGGGGCTTGTACTTGGAAATTGCCCTCAAATACAAAGTAAAACAAAGCAAAAACGGTAAATTTCGTTCCAACTATAAGGCTAGCCCAATCGATTTTCAAACGCAAATTTCCCTCCGTAAATAAGCCCTTCCGAATATAAGCCCCTCCGAATATAAGCCCCTCCAAAAATAAGCCCGTCAAAAAGGGCCTTTGAAAAATATAAGCCCCGGGGCTTATTTTCGGAATTTTACGGTATTAGTTCTTGGCAAAGTCGGCCAGCGAATGAATTTTCAGGTTGCCATGCGGTTTTGTGAGGATAAATCCCAAGATTGAGTCCTCAGATTGTGAGGACGGCGCACTACCCGTCGCCTATTTCTCTTTAGTAAATGGTCGTTGCCATGCTAACGGTCGATGCCACCATTGGTAAACAAGCTTACGATAGATGTAATATGTTACACTAAGGCAAGTAAGGTTTTTGGTAGTCTTGGAAAGAACGACGTTGAAGCCCAAGTTGAATTTACGTTAAAAGTTATGGAAAGGGCTAGGGTCAGCTGTTGTCAGTCAGTGTCAGTGTCAGTGTCAGTGTCAGTGTCAGTGTCAGTGTCAGTGTGGCGCGCGTGCTATTTGTCCCTCGATCACCAAGTTACTGAATCTCTCTATTCGCACTGGCAATTTTCCTGAAATATGGAAATGCTCGAAAGTGGCTGCACTTTTCAAAACTGGAGATAGGAGAGATGCGTCAAATTATCGCCCAATTTCTATTCTGCCAACAATGAGTAAAATTCTGGAAAAAGTCGTCCATTCCCAATTCTATGACTTTCTGAATTCAAATAATCTCCTTTCAAGCAAACAATTTGGCTTCCGTCCCAAACTGTCTACAACATCGGCTCTCACCAGTTTTGCAGATGAGGTCCTATTGCATATGGAGAGTGGAGAACTGTGCGGTGCAGTGTTCCTAGATCTGACCAAGGCATTCGATACCGTTGACCATACGATCTTGCTATCTAAATTGTCGGCTATCGGTGTCTCGCCCAGCACTCTACAGTGGTTCAAGTCTTACCTGAATCATCGTAAACAGCGGACTGCCTGTAGCGATGCTGTGTCTGACCCTCTCCCGATGACCTTTGGGGTGCCACAGGGGAGCATTCTAGGACCGCTTCTCTTCTTGGTTTATATTAATGACCTTCCGCTGGTTATAAAGAATTGCGAAGTGACTTTGTATGCTGATGACACGGTCCTGTACTACTTTGCTAAAGAGCCACACCTGTTAGAAGAGGCACTGAATGATGATCTCTTGAAAGTTGCCCAGTGGTTACATGGAAATAAGTTAACTTTAAATCTTACTAAGACGAAATCCATGATTATAGGCAGTAATAGGAAACTTGCTGGTATTTCCTCTTTCACGTTATCTATTTTTGACACTGATATAAATTCTGTAAGTAGTTTTAAATATTTGGGAGTTATGTTGTCTTCAACTTTCACATGGTCCGACCATATTGAGTATATTTCATGTAAGGTTAATAAAAACCTTGGTCTTCTACGTAGGATTAAGTATTGTTTACCTTATGATGCCCGGTTACTTTTTTATAATAGCTTAGTGCTACCTATTTTTGATTATGCTGATTTAGTCTGGGGTGACAAGGACAATGTCTCACTTATGAAGGAATTGCAAATTCTCCAAAACAAAGCAGCTAAGCTGATATTAGATAGATCACCTCACTCCTCATCCACCGATGCATTGATTGTCTTGAGATGGCTGAATCTTGAAGAACGTAGGAAATGTCATCGATGTATATATGCATACAAGTGTATTAATGGCCAACTTAATCATTCTTTGGACATTGTAAGAAAGAGTGATATACATTCCTACAATACGCGCAATAACGATACTATCAAGCTCCCCAAAATTAAATATAATTGGGGAAAACAACTTTCGCGGTACCACTGTTTCAAAGACTTTAATGAATTAGAGAGAACTGTAAGAAACTCAGCAAGTTTTCCAATTTTTAAGAAGTGTCTTTTTTCTGCTTTTTATAATTGAGTACTTGTAGTGTGTATGTTTTTAATTATTTCTGTAACTCGATTTTTAGCCTGAATTTTTTTTTTTTTTTTTTTTTTTTTTGTATCATATATATCGATTTTAGCTTAACCTTTTTATATTTTAATTGTATTATATAATATACATCTCGTAATTAGGACCTCTATGTAAACCACTCTTGTGATGGAGCATCCTATTAAAAGATTGTTATTATTATTTGTTGTTGTGACAGTTACGAAAGACAGTTTGCTAGTGTATGTACCCAAAATTTTCGGAATCTTGGCGGGTCGGTGTGGTAATGTAGTGGTAAGGGAGAGAGATTAGGATACGAAAAGTCCGGGTTCGACACTGAGTTGCGATTTTCTTACCTTTTAATACATGTAGAAAGACTCTCAATAGCAGGTCAAATTTTTTTAAGGTCCTCTTCGTATGAGCCCGGTTTCCGAGATCTCGCCTTACCTCTGCCTCGATGTGTTCATATGACAGGGCAGGCTGGCTCGGTTCCCGAGATCTCGGTTTTTTCCAACCGGGATCTCGGGAAGGGGGCAGGGAATTTTGCCATATGACTCTTCAGCCCTGTTACCGGGATAAAAGCAGGATGAATTCTGGTCCAGATGGCATCGTCTTGCATTTGCCTACTGTATTTTCCGCTGAGCATCGCAATTAACTGCAGTGATACAGCTTTAAGAGTTGCAAAAGCTATGATAGGCGCGAAAGTTATAATTTTTGTGTTTCGCATGTCTGCTTTTTTGTCCCCTTGTGCCGGAACTCGTCCCCAGGATCATTGGCCTTCAGCTCATCTCGGAAACCGGGCTGAAATTTCTCATATGAACCCAAGGCGAAATTGGTCTCGGTAACCAGGCTCATATGAAGAGGCCGTAAGAGTCGTGGAACCTCAGAAACAGGGCTGCGGCTGCAGGCATACGTGAGTGCTAATCTGCCGAAGGACTTTAAATAACAACGCACATTCCGCTGTTTGTGCTGGAGCGTAAACGGAAGAGTCACAGGCGGAAGTGTAAGGAAAAGAACCTCATTTTGTCCTATTTAAGTTAGGCTGGGACGTGGGTGTTTAAAGTACCGGTAACTAACGGATGGATTCATTATAAAGCCCGCAGAATTTATGCTACCTTCTTGCTATAAATACTGAGTTGTGCCTAGGAACTCAATAGACCATGTCACGGTTTTCGACGCCATCTTGACGAGTAGGCAAACGCGTGAGAAATTACAGTGTTTGTATGAGAATCTAATTTCGAATAATTTCTGTAGAACAGCTGTTCTGAAAAAAATATGATTTGTAAACTAAAGCTTCACTCCTAGAGATTCTACTGAAAAAAATTGAGGGCGTTACATGCACTAGAAGACCTAGAACCACTTTTTAAATTTTCTACACATTTTACGGTCTGTTGGAAAGTCCGGAGAAAATTACAGACAAACATATGGAAAATCTAAAGCAAGCCTCTGGAGAAATTTGAGCACAGGTACGCCTCCAAAATTTTTTAGGACAATCCTTTGCTTTGTAGCTTTAGTGTACAATTGATATTTCTTTCAGAACAGCCGTTCTACGGAAATTATTCGTCATTAGATTCTCATACAAACACTGTAATATATCACACGTTTGCCTACTCGTCAAGATGGCGTCGAAAACCGTGACAACGTCTATTTCTAGTTAATTTCTTTTTTACCTTTCTTTGACCCAGTTGCGCCAACTAATAATTCACTTCCTTTCAATCGCGAAGGGGATTCTATAACGGGCTTCTTACCTGGAGAGCGTACAACTAAGGGAAGATCATCTCTTGACAAAACCAAATAATGAATTGTCATTGGGAAAGAAAAAAGAATATAGAGTACATACTTTTTTAGCTCAGGCGGACTGGCCCAGGATTGAACCTTCCTATTTAAAAAATTTATTAGCCTGAAAATTTTGTTAAATAATTCACTGTTAAATCATATGTGGAAAATGGGGTTGACTGGCCACCACGAGTTTTACCTCGTAGTTTGAAGAAACTGAAAATGAGCTGAGTGGGAACCATGTCGCATACTAATATTCAAACAAATCTTAACTATTTTCTCGATGGTAATTTCTTTATGTCCCGTGTTGAAAGGGTTTCAGTCTGAACAACGTTGTCACGGTTTTTTTAAAGTTTTTACCGTTCTCATTCTTAATTTCAGTTTCAGAAACTAGAGAAAGAGAAAGAAAGTATTGAGGATAAGCCGTTATTAAACTGACTAGAGCGTCAACCCAGAGGGGATCGACGCTCCCACCATGTAGATGTGTGTTGATATATATTGGGAACGCCTAATAAAATGTTATAGAGAAAGTAGATAAAACTCTTATGAGTTCTCTATCACTCTTATCAATTTTGTATAGCTTTGCTGACCAAGTTTTTATCGGTCCCCCTTGGCAGTTCACGCAATCATCTCCCCAGTAGTCATCCCATACGACTTACTTTTCAAAACGGCTGTTCTACCTTTCTGATTCCCCCTACAAAATAGGCTTTTGTAATCACGCCACGTTAACTTACTTATTCGGGTTTCAATTAAGAGCCGCTAATTCAGAAAGGTTATCAGTTCCGTTTCAGCAAACACATCAGTACTGAAACTTTAACTACGATCTGGAAGTTCCAGTACCGAACATACCTGCTTATAAAACCAAGCTGGTCAAGGATGGAGAAAGGGTTTACATGTCTTGTTGAGATCACTGCTGTTCTCAGCGTTCTAGAACTCACATTTCAAGTTCAAGGAGGTGCTATGATCGGTGAGGAGAATTTAATATTCTGTACTCTAAGTTTTGCGTGATGATGATAAACTGTTATGGTACTATAGTTTAGGTATCTCGACAGGGTCGACAGTTGGTAGACTTTGCTGGCTTCAGAGACTTCAACAAAGTTGAGAGGCAATAAATGACTTCTGATTTGCACCTTCTCGTTAATTGAATCGACGTTGAGCTGGTCTCCAATGTCGGTGATGAAGTTTGGAGAATTTTTATATTGATTCAGCACGGTCGTAATCAAACCGGCAGGGAGGCAATTCATGACTATAAACTAGAATAAAAAAAATGACTGCTGTATATCATTATCAAGTCACTTGAACAGTTGTTGAAGTCTCTGAAGCCAGCAAAGTCTACCAACTGTCGACCCTGTCGAGATACCTAAACTGTAGTACCAAGTATATACAACACAGTTTTGTTTATACTTGTTTAAGGAGAATAATATCATATATAAAGTTTTAATTTTTTAAAAAAGTATTTTTCCTTCAAGGTCAGACGCGTATTTATATGACTGTTCCCAGTACACATTTTATGCGACATCAAAATATGAGTTTAACTTTTAGAAGATCGAGCAGAAGCGCGATCAGAAATAACGAAAGAGATTTCGTTTCCAGATTGAAAGATAATGTTTCAGTAATCGCTTTCTTTCATATTAATCACTGAAACGGGATAATTTCTTTTTCTCTCAAGATCAGACGCTCAATTACGGCTGTTCCCGGTACACACTTTATGCTGAATCTCAACGAGTGTCAGTCAATTTTGTTAAGAGCAGAGGCATGTGCAAAGTTAAGGGAAGTGACCTTGTTTCTATTGAAAGTAACGAGGAGTGGAACTTTCTGAATGACACAATAAACAAATTTCCAGAAAACGGAATTGAATACTACATTGGTTTAACCAAAGACAAAGACGGAAGTTGGAGGTGGATAAGTAATAACAGCACAGTGAATGAATCCTATTGGGCACCAGGCGAATCCAAAGATACAAATAGTGCATGTGTTGTAATGTTCAAGGATTATAACGGGAACTATGGTTTGTTTGATGATTTGCCTTGTACAGTGAAAAGGCATGGGTATATATGTGAAAGTGAGTATCATGTCATGGGTTGAATATAATAGCTAACAAACTACTGTAATGGCTCTGAAACAATACTCTGTGTCTTTACAGTGTTGTTATACAGTTGGTGTATTTCCTATATACGAAAACTTTATTGTATTAATATAAAAAACAATTATGTCTTTGTATTTTATTATCAATTTGGTGTAAATGTATTTCGCCACGATGACTTTGAGTTTATCAGCTTTACGGTAATTCTTCAAGTTATTGTTCCTAACTAACCTTTTTCTAGTCATGCCGATGCTTTCTACTCAGTTTTATTCTGAATAAATAAATCATTGCTTTAAATTCCGTTGTTTGAGGTACTAATTACTAGCAAAAACTTTCTCCTTCGTAATATTGAGGTGCATTCTCTTCTGAATTGTTATTATGTTCAGGTCATTCATTGCTCACAACGTCAAGGCGGGTGGCTTTACTCGTCTAACAGTGCAATTTCCTTGCAGAGCCAACGTGTAAGCCCATAACGCCAAAGGAAAGCGACATACCAACATCTGCTACAGGGCCACATTCTATATCCCTCGCACGGAGTCCATCTACAAAGGACCGTTCAAAGGCAATTGTTACGACAAGTACGTGCAATTTACTTTAACATGTCTTAATTCATGTTTACCATATGAAGTACTACTATTAACCGAAGTCTTTGAGGACATTGTTTTACGTGCCTTTCTGGAGACATTCATCACGAGTACGAATGTCAGTAGACGTTTACAGGGCGAAGTCAGTCAGTCAATTTTCGCCAAGAATTACATTGCTGCGGTTCTGAGGAAAACGCTGGAAACGTAAACTGAGTAGGATCAAGTTGCCTTTGTTGTGTAACCTGCAAAGGTGAAACAGAATTTAGAAGAAATTCTTGTTCAGTTTAGCTTAACTTCTGATGGATGGGGTGATTTAGAGGTTACTAGTTCTGTTGTCTTTTTTTTTTTTCAGCGGCAATTCCTGAGGAAGTCATCGATGAGTCTCCCGATGTCATTGTAATCATCTTGATTCTTCTAGCTGTTATCATACTGGCTCTTTTGATTGTCTTTTTCATCATTTTTTATCATCGACGTCGCAGAAACAAAACGAAAGGTACTTTTGGTTTTTTGTTCGTAGTATTTTGTTTTTCATTCTAAAACGACTTAATGTCACCGCAACCAAACTATACTTGTTCCCAAAAAATATGATATAAAATTAAACTGAATAGTTTTTTTCAATTTTGTCATGTAGCCATGATGCGGCGTCGATGGTAGAAGGATCACAAGGCATTGGGATTGAGTTCATAAGAAGAGTAAATTGACACAATGACTCTGTTAATAAAAAAAAACGCAGTCCTTTTGTGTGAGCAAAATGCCAGTTTTAGTATTCTCGTTTCTAAATTCAGGACATATACTTACAGCATACACAGTTGTTGTTTTTCCTTTTTTAACGATATCCTCTTCTTTTACACTTCTTTAAGTTCCGTCTCAGTCAGGAAAACAGCCCAGTAACCGGAAAAATTACCTGCATAGCTCCACCAAACTTACAGTTCATTTTAGCATGTCACAAGCGCAGGAAGAAAATATTGCCATTAAGACTGTTGGAGAAAACGACGAAGACAACGCCTATGCAATTGTAGATGAAAGTAAGCGAAAATCCAAGTGTGACCAGGAAGGTCCATCCAGCTCCGAAGGAGAAGGAGTGCAATCGCTCCCAAATGATGATCACACTGCAGCACACCAATCAGCATTGAAGCAGAATACGGAGAGGTGTGATAAAGGCGACGATCAAGAAGAGAAAAGGGACCACGTTTACGCCAACGTGCTTCTTAAAGAAAGTAAAGCGGCCACGTTTTGTAAAACAACAGCTTCTCGGTATGAGAGCCTGCAAGTTACTTGCACAGAAGACGGCTCGACTGAAGGGAAGGATCCTTTGGAGAATTTGAATCCTTCATCTTTGGAACAAGGACAGGAAATGAACAGCAACGAGGCTACGAGTGAACAGTATCCACTTTATAGCAGAATTGAGTCCAACGATCACTTTTATGAAGTTATTGACAAATCGAAAGAGATGGCTACTAAGGTAGGTACTTTTAACAACCCTAACTAGTCTTTTTCCTATTTATCGCTTAGCTGATATTTGCGAATGATCATATGTTCAACATTGCCTTTTTTAAAGGATGCTAAGGGAATTTTCATACTCGTTATTATGTTTAACAATAGTTACATAGAATCCGTTATGAAGACCATCAGACTCCCTCGCTATATGGTTTTGTGGACTTGACAGTGCACAACGTTCAATCAGCATTTCTATCACGCATTTTGATCCGATTACAATGAAAACGTCCCATTTATTAATTCATCCACATTTTTCCAGGATTCTGCACCGTCAGAGAGCTTCCAAAATAACCTACAGGATCGTTGTCTTTTTTAATTTTCTCTTTCTTGTTTTGTTTTTGTTTTTATATATTTTTTTACTATTTGTTTATTTCTATGCAGAAACCTCTCCCTTACCGCAGTGGCCACTCTATGTATGCAGACCTGAACAACTAAAACGGGATGGTTCACTCCAACGGTTTACGCTGACATCACTCATTCCACTAAGAGTAAAAATGTAAAGACTTGATCGAAGCCAAGGCTACCAACAATGTGAAATGTAAAGTACCCTTACAATGAGTACTATAAATAAAATGATGGTGCTGTTTAGTAGGGCCAGTTAGAAAAACTGAAGATTAGAACACTAATTACAAGTAATTAAGAAGCACGCTTGTTAAAAGAGTAAAGACTAGATAAAAATTAATTAGAAACAGAAGAACAATTAGAAACTATTTAAAATTCATGTTTCATCTTAGATTTAAAATAAGACAATAGGTGTTCAAATTGATTATTCTCTAATAAACAAAAAGTTGTTTGTCTCAGCTGTTCTTACACGATGTGGATGAAAATCGTCTCTTAACGCCTTGTAATTGTAGACTACGAGCAGTCTCTCTTTCTTCTTGGTCCGTCGAGCAAAACGCCCGAGACACGCAAATGACCACGCGCGTCACACGCGCGTGCACTCCCCTTACTAAATCTGAAGAAAAAGAGAGAATGCTCGCAGTCTATTGTAATTGTCAATCGAATGGCAGCGACCGTTTACGAAAGGGACGACTGCTCGCACCTCTCTTCTTTTCGCACCACTCCCCACTATCTGAGCTGGACGCCGGGAACAGAGGAACAAGCTACGCTAAGTCCGGTAAGGGTGATCTTCCTGAGGCGAAACCGGCCCACCAGGGTGAAATTCCGCTAAACCACGAGCGAAATACCAGAGACAATGGCATAAACTTTCTTCAACTCTTAAGACAAGGTCAATGTCGTGAGGATTACGCGGGGTAGGAAAGCAGGGGAAGCCCACGTCACCCCGAAATGGAGAATGAAGTCGAGCAAATGAAAACCAAAAAGCGCCATTTTTTCATCCTTGATTTAGGGAGGAGAGAAAATCCGTCAAACCACTGAAAAGAACGCCTTAAGACTAGTAAAATTGCCAAGTTTTAAGTGATTTATTGAAAACTGACGAAGATATAGCTATCAAAGTCACGCAGTTTTACAGACGTTTGTAATATTTGCAACTTTGCGCGGAGCTATCTTAGCTCGCTCAAGACGTTTCACCTTCAAATTTGGCACGTTCACTTCTTTTACTGACTTTAATGAAGCACTTCTCCATTTCAAAGGAATTTTAATAAAAGATGACGATCGTCCTTCAGAGTGTCATTTTTATTATCAGGTCTATTTTTATAGCTAATGAGAAAAGCTCTTTATTCAAGCCAGACCTTAACAAGGCTGTGAAGTTTTTCCGGGTAAGGGAAAATCTAATATTAGCTCATGGCAAAGTCGGCCAGTGAATGAATTTTCAGGTTGCCATGAGGTTTTGTGAGGATAAACCCCAAGATTGAGTCCTCAGATTGTTAGGACGGCGCACTACCCGTCGCCTATTTCTCTTTAGTAAATGGTCGTTGCCATGCTAACGGTCGATGCCACCATTGGTACACAAGCTTTTATTCACGATAGATGTAATATATTCCCTGGATTAAGTTACACAAAGGCAAATAATGTTTTTGGTAGTCTTAGAAAGAACGACATTGAAGCCAAGTTGAATTTACGTTAAAAGTTATGGAAAGGGCTATGGTCAGCTGTTGATGATGTGACAGTTAAGAAAGACAGTTTGCTATTGTATGTGCTCAAATTTTTCGGAATCTTGGCGGGTCGGTGTGGTAGTGTAGTGGTAAGGGAGAGAGATTAGGATACGAAAAGTCCGGGTTCGAACCTGTGTTGCGATTTTCTTACTTTTTAATACGTGTAGAAACACTCTCAATAGCAGGTCAAATTTTTTTAAGGTCCTCTTCATATGAGCCCGGTTTCCGAGATCTCGCGTTACCTTTACCTCGATGTGTTCATATGAGAGAGCAGGCTGGCTCGGTTTCCGAGATCTCGCCTTATACCTCTGCCTCGATGTGTTCATATGACAGGGCAAGCTGGCTCGGTTCCCGAGATCTCGGTTTTTTCCAACCGGGATCTCGGTAAGCGGGCTGGGAATTTTGCCATATGACTCTTCAGGCCTGTTAGCGGGATGAAAGCACGATGAATTCTGGCCAAGATGGAGTCGTCTTGCATTGCCTGCTGTATTTTCCCCATCATGAGCATCCCAGTTAACTGCAGTGATTCAGCTTTAAGAGTTGCAAAAGCTATGATAGGCGCGAAATTTATAATTTTTTGTGTTTCGCATGTCTGCTTTTTTTGTCCCTTGGTGCCAGAACTCGTCCCCAGGATCATTGGCCTTCAGCTCATTCTCGTCCCCAGAGCCACTCGGCTTAATTTGTAACCGACCACGTGACCAAGAAACGACGGGCTCTGGGGACAAGAATGTCTTCAGCTCATCTCGGAAACCGGGCTGAAATTTCTCATATGAACCCAAGGAGAAATTGGTCTCGGTAACCAGGCTCATATGAAGAGACCGTAAGAGTCGTGGAACCTCAGAAACAGGGCTGCGGCTGCAGGCCTACGTGAGTGCTAATCAGCCAAGGGACTTTAAATAACACCGCACATTCCGTTGTTTGTGCTGGAGCGTAAACGGAAGAGTCACAAGCGGAAGTGTAAGGAAAAGAACCTCATTTTGTCCTATTTAAGTTAGGCTGGGACGTGGGTGTTTAAAGTACCGGTAACTAACGGATGGATTCATTATAAAGCCCGCAGAATTTATGCTACCTTCTTGCTATGAATACTGAGTTGTGCCTAGGAACTCAATAGACCATGTCACGGTTTTCGACGCCATCTTGACGAGTAGGCAAACGCGTGAGAAATTACAGTGTTTGTATGAGAATCTAATTTCGAATAATTTCCGTAGAACAGCTGTTCTCACAAAAAAATATGATTTGTAAACTAAAGCTTCACTCCTAAGGATTCTACTGAAAAAAATTGAGGGCGTTACATGCACTAGAAGACCTAGAACCACTTTTTAAATTTTCTACACATTTTACGGTCTGTTGGAAAGTCGGAGAAAATTACAGACAATGATATGGAAAATCTAAAGCAAGCCTCTGGAGAAATTTGAGCACAGGTACGCCTCCAAAATTTTTTAGGACAATCCTTTGCTTTGTAGCTTTAGTGTACAATTGATATTTCTTTCAGAACAGCCGTTCTACGGAAATTATTCGACATCAGATTCTCATACAAACACTGTAATTTATCACACGTTTGCCTACTCGTCAAGATGGCGTCGAAAACCGTGACAAGATCTATTTCTAGTTAATTTCTTTTTTGCCTTTCTTTGACCGAGTTGCGCCAACCAATAATTCACTTCCTTTCAATCGCGAAGGGGATTCTATAACGGGCTTCTTACCTGGAGAGCGTACAACTAGGGAAGATCATCTCTTGACAAAACCAACTAATGAATTGTCATTGTGAAAGAAAAAAGAATGTAGAGTACATACTTTTTTAGCTCAGGCGGACTGGCCCAGGATTGAACCTTCCTATTTAAAAAATTTATTAAAATTTTGTTAAATTATTCACTGTTAAATCATATGTGGAAAATGGGGTTGACTGGCCACCGCGAGTTTTACCTCGTAGTTTGAAGAAACTGAAAATGAGCTGGGTGGGAACCATGTCGCATACTAATATTCAAACAAATCTTAACTATTTTCTCGATGGTAATTTCTTTATGTCCCGTGTTGAAAGGGTTTCAGTATGAACAACGTTGTCACGGTTTTTTTTTAAAGTTTTTCCCGTTCTCATTCTTAATAGTTTCTGAAACTAGAGAAAGAGAAAGAAAGTATTGAGGATAAGCATTATATTAACCTGACTAGAGCGTCAACCCAGAGGGGATCGACGCTCCCACCATGTGGATGTGTGCCGATATATATTGCGAACGCCTAATAAAATGTTATAGAGAAAGTAGATATAACTCTTATGAGTTCTCTATCACTCCTATCAATTTTGTGTAGCTTTGCTGATCAAGTTTTTATCGGTCCCCCTTGGCAGTTCACGCAATCATCTCCCCAGTAGTCATCCCATACGACTTACTTTTCAAAACGGCTGTTCTACCTTTCTGATTCCCCCTACTTTAAAACAAAATAGGCTTTTGCAGTCACGCCACGTTAACTTACTTATTCGGCTTTTCAATTAAGAGCAGCTAATTCAGAAAGGTTATCAATTCCGTTTCAGCAAAGACATGCCAGTACTGAAGTTTTAACTACGATCTGGAAGTTCCAGTACCCAACTATACTTGCTTGTAAAACCAGGCTGGTCAAATTTGGTGTTTGGATGATGGAGAAATGGTTTACATACCTTGTTGAGATCACTGCTGTTCTCAGCGTGCTAGGACTTACATTTCAAGTCCAAGGAGTTGCTATGATCGGTGAGGGGAATTTAATATTCTGTACTCTAAGTTTTGCGTGATGATGATCAACTATTATGGGGTCAACGACGAGAGTCAATTAATGACTTCTGATTTGCACCTTTTCGTTAATTGAATCGACGTTGAGCTGGTCTCCAATGCTGGTGATAAAGTTTTGAGAAATTTCATATTTCCCAGCACGGTCGTAATCAAACCGGCAGGGAGGCAATTCATGACCATAAAGTAGAATAAAAAAAATGACTGCTGTATATCATTATCAAGTCACTTGAACAGTTGTTGAAGTCTCTGAAGCCAGCAAAGTCTACCAACTGTCGACCCTGTCGAAGACTTCGAGTAGTCCCCATTTTTCCTCAGGGATAGAAGAGCGAGCGAAACGCGAGCGCGCGTGAAAATCACCCACGCGAGAAAAGGCGACACGCGGAGGGGTGAGAGAAAAATGATCCGGTCGAGATACCTAAACTATAGTACCAAATATATACAACACAGTTTTGTTTATACTTGATTAAGGAGAATAATATCATATATAAAGTTTTAATTTTTTAAAAAAGTATTTTTTCTTCAAGGTCAGACGCGTATTTAGGGCTGTTCCCAGTGGACATTTTCTGCGACGTCAACTGAATATGAGTTTAACTTTTAGAAGATCGAACAGAGGCGCGTTCAGAAATAACGAAAGAGATTTTGTTTCCCGATTGAAAGATAATGTTTCAGTAATCGCTTTCTTTCATATTAATCACTGAAACGTGGGATAATTTCTTTTTCTCTCAAGATCAGACGCTCAATTACGGCTGTTCCCGGTACACATTTTATGCTGAATCTCAACTAGAGTCAGTCAATTTTGTTAAGAGCAGAGGCATGTGCAAAGTTAAGGGAAGTGACCTTGTTTCTATTGAAAGTAACGAGGAGTGGAACTTCCTGAAAGACACTATAAACAAATTTCCAGGAAAAGGAACTGAATACTACATTGGTTTAACCAAAGACAAAGACGGAAATTGGACGTGGATAAGTGATAACAGTCCAGTGAACAAATCCTATTGGGCACCAGGCGAACCCCACAATACAAATAATGAGAAGTGTGCAGTAATGTTCAAGGATTATAACGGGTACTATGGTTTGTTTGATGATTTGTCTTGTGCATTGAAAAGGCATGGGTATATATGTGAAAGTGAGTATCACGTCATGTGTCGAATCAAGAGAGGATAAACGGGACAGAGAAGGCATCCCCCATACGCACTCTATTCCATAGGTAATTCGTCTCGAGTTAATTTTAGAATCGGGATAAAGTTACCTCGCGCGCTGCGTGGATGTTTCGTGGAGGTTTCGCATGACTAAACGCCATGCAAAACATGTCGGGCGAAAGGTAATGAAAGCGTAAAGAGATCGAGAGCATTTCTGAATATTGAAGCGAAATGAGTCGGCGCTCACCTGGGAAAAGGGAATCGCTCGACTCTTTGACAACCCGTGAAATCAGTTTAACTCGAAGTTATCGTAACCTCAGTGCTTTAATAAAATGAGAAATTTCGCCGGTCTATTGAAACCGGTCGTTTGTACAATAAAGCAAGCAGCAAGTAATATTCATGTACATGTAATTAGTTTTACAAATTTGAATTGTATTGTAGTTTTTTTAAGTTGTTAAGTGCTGTTGATCAGTGAATGTAAATAGCGCTCTAGAAGTTATTAAATCATTATTATTATTATTATTATAGGACGCCAAGTGTTATTTTTGTTGAATAATAAAAGACTAATAAAAGAATAAATATCAAACCAGAAATTGCTCTCCTCAAACTGTAAATTATAAATGATCCTGAGAGAATATTCACTGTGTTAAGGATTTCCCTTCTGTACTGTTAGCTCTATACAAGATAGGACGGGCGATTCTTTTTTAATTTCCGTTTCGCTGACACAGCGTTAGCAGAAATCTCTCTTTAGTCGTTTTCGTCGACAAAACGAATAGCAATATTGCTCTCCGCGTCTTCCGCCATTTTTTTCTGCCTCAATTCGTGAAGGACGCGAGGCTTTGAGCGTGGGTCATCCACGCGGAACACATTCGCGCTATGTGATTGGCTGTTGTCTAATCCCCCTTGGCATCTGTGGTCTTAAAAATAACTCGAGACGAATTACCTATGGAATAGGGTGTGTATGGAGGATGCCTTTTCTGTCCCCTTTATCCTCTCTTGGTTGATTATAATTGCTAACAAACTACTGTTGTGGCTCTGAAACAATACTCTGTGTCTTTACAGTGTTGTTATACAGTTGGCGCATTTCCTATACGAAAAATTTATTGTATTAATATAAGACACAATTATTTCTTTGTATTTTATTATCAGTTTGGTGTAAATGTATATTTTCCACGATGACTTTGAGTTTATCAACTTTAATATAATTCTTATTGTTCCTAACTAACTTTTTCTAGTCATGCCGATACTTTGTACTCATGCAGTTTTATTCGGAATAAATAAATCATTATTTTAAATTCCGTTGTTTGAGGTAATAATTACTACTAAAAACTTTCTCCGTCGTAATATTGCGATGCATTCTCTTCTGAATTCAGTGTTATTATGTTCAGGTCATTCATTGCTCACAACGTCAAGACGGGTGGCTTGACTCGTCTAACAGTGCAATTTCCTTGCAGAGCCAACGTGTAAGCCAACAACGTCAAAGGAAAGCGACAAACCAATTGCGCGGAGTCCATCTACAAAGGACGGTTCAAAGGCAATTGTTACGACAAGTACGTGCAATTTACTTTAATTAACAACTAACGAATGAAGCTGAGTATCTTATGAAGAATTATGGAGATCGAGGAGGGTGTTATCCGTCGAGGCCGTGGGCCGAGGCGGATAACACCCTCCGAGATCGCTATAATTCTTCATATAATACGAAAGCCGAATTCAATAATTGTTTTATTATTCACTCAAAATATTTCCCCGATTAAAAACAGCTAAAACATGCTTACCTCCAGCGATCCATCGATGTTAAGTTCATCTTCGATAGTGCGCTTTTAGGGTTGTTCAGCTCCCGCAAATATTCTCCAAATGGCAGATGTCGCCCTTCGAGTTGTCTTCTTGCTATTCTTGCCATGTTTTTAGCTATTTTTTCGCCCAGTTCTTACTCTTGAAACGTGTGAAATGTCCGCCATTTTTCAAGTTTACAACCAAAACAACTTAACCTCGTCCCCAGGTCTTCTCTGTTAACGGTTCATTAACCTGCAAGAACGCTGCATTTTTGACGTCATTTCCTCTCTAAACACAAAATTCTTCCAAATTTGGTCATCAGTAACTGATTATGGTGAATTGTGTGTGCTTTAATTTTAGCCAGTCAGAATCGGGGAAATATTTTGAATGAATAATAATTAACAATTAATGAATGAGGCTGAGTATCTTATGAAGAATTATGGAGATCGAGGAGGGTGTTATCCGTCGAGGCCGTAGGCCGAGGCGGATAACACCCTCCGAGAGTGCAATTTCCTTGCAGAGCCAACGAGTAAACCAACAACGCCAAAGGAAAGCGACAAACCAATATCTGCTACAGGGCCACATTCTACATCCCTTGCGCGGAGTAAATCTACAAAGGACGGTTCAAAGGCAATTGTTATGACAAGTACGTGCAATTTACTTTAATTAACAACTAATGAATGGAGCTGAGTATCTTATGAAGAATTATGGAGATCGAGGAGGGTGTTATCCGTCGAGGCCGTAGGCCGAGACGGATGACACCCTCCGAGATCGCCATAATTCTTCATATGATACGAAGGCCGAATTCAATAATTGTTTTATTATTCATTCAAAATATTTCGCCGATTAAAAACATGGCTAAAACATGCTTACCTCCATCGATCCATCGATGTTAAGTATATCTTCGATAGTGCACTTTTAGTTTTGTTCAGCTCCGCAAATATTGTCCAAATAACAGATGTCGCCCTTCGAGTTGTCTTCTTGCTGTTCTTGCCATGTTTTTAGCTATTTTTTCGCCCAGTTCTTACTCTTGAAACGAGTGAAATGCCCGCCATTTTTCAAGTTTACAACCAGAACAACTCAACCTCGTCCACGGGTCTTCTTGGTTAACGGTTCATTAACCTGCAAGAACGCTGCATTTTTTACGCCATTTCCTCGCTAAACACAAAATGTTTCCAAATTTGGTCATCAGTAACTGGTTATGGTGAATTGTGTGTGCTTTTAGCCAATCAGAATCAGGGAAATATTTTGAATGAATAATAATTAACAATTAATGAATGAGGTTGAGTATCTTCTGAAGAATTATGGAGATCGAGGAGGGTGTTATCCGTCGAGGCCGTAGCCGAGGCGGATAACAGCCGCCGAAACATAGCTAAAACAAGCTTACCTGCATCAATGTTAAGTTTATCTTCGATAGTTTACGTTTAGGTTTGTCCAGCTAGCTCCGCAAGTATTCTCCAAATAGCAGATGTCGCCCTCCGAGTTGTCTTCTTGCTGTGTTTGCTATGTTTTTAGCCGTTATTTCGCCTAGTTCCAGCTGTAATTCTTACTCTTGAAACGAGTGAAGTGTCCGCCATTTTAGTTTTTACAACGAAAACAACTCAATCTCGTCCCCAAGTCTTCTCGGTTAACGGTGCATTAACCTGTAGAAGGCTGAATTTTTGACGTCATTTCCTCGTTAAACACAAAATTCTTCCAAATTTGGTCATCAGTAACTGGATATGGTGAATTATGCGTGTGCTTTTAGCCAATCAGAATTGGGGAAATATTTTGAATGAATAATAACATGTCTTAATTCATGTTTACCATATGAAGTACTACTATTAACCGAAGTCTCTGAGGACATTGTTTTACGTGCGTTTCTGGAGACGTTCATCACGAGTACGAATGTCAGTAGACGTTTACAGGGCGAAGTCGTTAAGACAGTTTTCTCCAAGAATTACATTGCTGCGGTTCTGGGGAAAACGCTGGAAACGTACACTGAGTTGGATCAAGTTGCCTTTGTTGTGTAACCTGCAAAGGTGAAACAGAATTTAGAAGAAATTCTTGTTCAGTTTAGCTTAACTTCTGATGGATGGGGTGATTTAGAGGTTACTAGTTCTGTTGTCTTTTTTTTTTTTCAGCGGCAATTCCTGAGGAAGTCATCGATGAGTCTCCCGATATCACTGTAATCATCTTGATTCTTCTAGCTGTTATCATACTGGCTCTTTTGATTGTCTTTTTCATCATTTTTTATCATCGACGTCGCAGAAACAAAACGAAAGGTACTTTTGGTTTTTTGTTCGTAGCATTTTGTTTTTCATTCTAAAACGACTTAATGTCACCGCAACCAAACTATACTTGTTCCCAAAAAATATGATATAAAATTAAACTGAATAGTTTTTTTCAATTTTGTCACGTAGCCATGGTGCGGCGTCGATGGTAGAAGGATCACAAGGCATTGGGATTGAGTTCATAAGAAGAGTAAATTGACACAAGATTAATTTTCAAGGACTCTGTTAATAAAAAAAAACGCAGTCCTTTTGTGTGAGCAAAATGCCAGTTTTAGTATTCTCGTTTCTAAATTCAGGACATATACTTACAGCATACACAGTTGTTTTTTTCCCCTTTTTTAACGATATCCTCTTCTTTTACACTTCTTTAAGTTCCGTCTCAGTCAGGAAAACAGCCCCGTAACCGGAAAAATTACCTGCATAGCTGCACCAAACTTACAGTTCATTTTAGCATGTCACGAGCGCAGGAAGAAAATATTGCCTTTAAGACTGTTGGAGAAAACGACGAAGACAACGCTTATGCAATTGTAGATGAAAGTAAGCGAAAATCCAAGTGTGACCAGGAAGGTCCATCCAGCTCCGTAGGAGAAGGAGTGCAATCGCCTCCAAATGATGATCATACCGCAACAGACCAATTATCATTGAAGCAGAATACGGAGAGGTGTGATAAAGGTGACGATCAAGAAGAGAAAAGGGACCACGTTTACGCCAACGTGCTTCTTAAAGAAAGTAAAGCGGCCACGTTTTGTAAAACAACAGCTTCTCGGTATGAGAGCCTGCAAGTTACTTGCACAGAAGACGGCTCGACTGAAGGGAAGGATCCTTTGGAGAATTTGAATTCTTCATCTTTGGAACAAGGACGGGAAATGAACAGCAACGAGGCTACGAGTGAACAGGATCCACTTTACAGCAGAATTGAGTCCAACGATCACTTTTATGAAGTTATTGACAAATCAAAAGAGATGGCTACTAAGGTAGGTACTTTTAACAACCCTAACTAGTCTTTTTCCTATTTATCGCTTAGCTGATATTTGCGAATGATCATATGTTCAACATTGCCTTTTTTAAAGGATGCTAAGGGAATTTTCATACTCGTTATTATGTTTAACAATAGTTACATAGAATCCGTTATGAAGACCATCAGACTCCCTCGCTATATGGTTTTGTGGACTTGACAGTGCACAACGTTCAATCAGCATTTCTATCACGCATTTTGATCCGGTTACAATGAAAACGTCCCATTTATTAATTCATTCACATTTTGCCAGGATTCTGCACCGTCAGAGAGCTTCCAAAATAACCTACAGGATCGTTGTCTTTTTTAATTTTCTCTTTCTTGTTTTGTTTTTGTTTTTATATATTTTTTTTACTATTTGTTTATTTCTATGCAGAAACCTCTCCCTTACCGCAGTGGCCACTCTATGTATGCAGACCTGAAGAACTAAAATGGGATGGTTCACTCCAACGGTTTACGCTGACATCACTCATTCCACTAAGAGTAAAAATGTAAAGACTTGATTGAAGCCAAGGCTACCAAACATGTGAAATGTAAAGTACACTAACAATGAGTACTATAAATAAAATGATGGTGCTTTTTAGTAGGGCCGGTTAAAAAAAACTGACGATTAGAACACTAATTACAAGTAATTAAGAAGTACACTTGTTAAAAGAGTAAAGACTAGATAAAAATTAATTAGAAACAGAAGAACAATTAGAAACTATTTAAAATTCATGTTTCATCTTAGATTTAAAATAAGACAATAGGTGTTCAAATTGATTATTCTCTAATAAACAAAAAGTTGTTTGTCTCAGCTGTTCTTACACGATGTGGGTGAAAATCGTCTCTTAACGCCTTGTAATTGTAGACTACGAGCAGCCTCTCTCTTTTCTTGGTCCGTCGAGCAAAACGCCCGAGACACGCAAATGTCCACGCGCGTCGCACGCGCGTGCACTCCCCTTACTAAATCTGAAGGAAAAGAGAGAATGCTTGCAGTCTATTGTAATTGTCAATCGAATGGCAGCGACCGTTTACGAAAGGGACGACTGCTCGCACCTCTCTTCTTTTCGCACCACTCCCCACTATCTGAGCTGGACGCCGGGAACAGAGGAACAAGCTACGCTAAGTCCGGTAAGGGTGATCTTCCTGAGGCGAAACCGGCCCACCAGGGTGAAATTCCGCTAAACCACGAGGGAAATACCAGAGACAATGGCATAAACTTTCTTCAACTCTTAAGACAAGGTCAATGTCGTGAGGATTACGCGGGGTAGGAAAGCAGGGGAAGCCCACGTCACCCCGAAATGGAGAATGAAGTGGAGCAAATGAAAACCAAAAGCGACATTTTCCCATCCTTGATTTGGGGAGGAGAGAAAATCCGTCAAACCACTGAAAAGAACGCCTTAAGACTAATAAAATTGCCAAGTTTTTAAGTGATTTATTGAAAACTGACGAAGATATAGCTATCAAAGTCACGCAGTTTTACAGACGTTTGTAATGTTCGCAACTTTGCGCGGAGCTATCTTAGCTCGCTTAAGACCTTTCACCTTCAAATTTGGCACGTTCACTTCTTTTACTGACTTTAATGAAGCACTTCTCCATTTCAAAGGAATTTTAATAAAGGATGACGATCGTACTTCAGAGTGTCATTTTTATTATCAGGTCTATTTTTATAGCTAATGAGAAAAGCTCTTTATTCAAGCCAGACCTTAACAAGGCTGTGAAGTTTTTCCGGGTAAGGGAAAATCTAATATTAGCTCATGGCAAAGTCGGCCAGTGAATGAATTTTCAGGTTGCCATGCGGTTTTGTGAGGATAAACCCCAAGATTGAGTCCTCAGATTGTTAGGACGGCGCACTGCCCGTCACCTATTTCTCTTTAGTAAATGGTCGTTGCCATGCTAACGGTCGATGCCACCATTGGTACACAAGCTTTTATTCACGATAGATGTAATATATTCCCTGGATTAAGTTACACAAAGGCAAATAATGTTTTTGGTAGTCTTAGAAAGAACGACATTGAAGCCAAGTTGAATTTACGTTAAAAGTTATGGAAAGGGCTAGGGTCAGCTAGCTTCAGCTGTTGATGATGTGACCGTTAAGAAAGACAATTTGCTATTGTATGTACTCAAATTGTTCGGAATTTTGGCGGGTCGCCTTTTGTGGTAGTGTAGTGGTAAGGGAGAGAGATTAGGATACGAAAAGTCCGGGTTCGACCCTGTGTTGCCATTTTCTTACTTTTTAATACGTGTAGAAACACTCTCAATAGCAGGTCAAATTTTTTTAAGGTCCTCTTCATATGAGCCCGGTTTCCGAGATCTCGCGTTACCTTTACCTCGATGTGTTCATGAGAGAGCAGGCTGGCTCGGTTCCCGAGATCTCGGTTTTTTCCAACCGGGATCTCGGTAAGCGGGCTGGGAATTTTGCCATATGACTCTTCAGGTCTGTTAGCGGGATGAAAACAAGATGAATTCTGGCCCAGATGGAGTAGTCTTGCATTGCCTGCTGTATTTTCCCCATCATGAGCATCCCAGTTAACTGCAGTGATTCAGCTTTAAGAGTTGCAAAAGCTATGATAGGCGCAAAATTTATAATTTTTGTGTTTCGCATGTCTGCTTTTTTTGTCCCTTGGTGCCAGAACTCGTCCCTAGGATCATTGGCCTTCAGCTCATTCTCGTCCCCAAAGCCACTCGGCTTAATTTGTAACCGACCACGTGACCAAGAAACGACGGGCTCTGGGGACGAGAATGCCTTCAGCTCATCTCGGAAACCGGGCTGAAATTTCTCATATGAACCCAAGGCGAAATTGGTCTCGGTAACCAGGCTCATATGAAGAGGCCGTAAGAGTCGTGGAACCTCAGAAACAGGGCTGCGGCTGCAGGCATACGTGAGTGCTAATCAGCCAAGGGACTTTAAATAACACCGCACATTCCGTTGTTTGTGCTGGAGCGTAAACGGAAGAGTCACAAGCGGAAGTGTAAGGAAAAGAACCTCATTTTGTCCTTTTTAAGTTAGGCTGGGACGTGGGTGTTTAAAGTATCGGTAACTAACGGATGGATTCATTATAAAGCCCGCAGAATTTATGCTACCTTCTTGCTATAAATACTGAGTTGTGCCTAGGAACTCAATAGACCATGTCACGGTTTTCGACGCCATCTTGACGAGTAGGCAAACGCGTGAGAAATTACCTTTTTTTGTATGAGAATCTAATTTCGAATAATTTCCGTAGAACAGCTGTTCTCACAAAAAAATATGATTTGTAAACTAAAGCTTCACTCCTAAGGATTCTACTGAAAAAAATTGAGGGCGTTACATGCATTAGAAGACCTAGAACCACTTTTTAAATTTTCTACACATTTTACGGTCTGTTGGAAAGTCGGAGAAAATTACAGACAAACATATGGAAAATCTAAAGCAAGCCTCTGGAGAAATTTGAGCACAGGTACACCTCCAAAATTTTTTAGGACAATCCTTTGCTTTGTAGCTTTAGTGTACAATTGATATTTCTTTCAGAACAGCCGTTCTACGGAAATTATTCGACATTAGATTCTCATACAAACACTGTAATTTATCACACGTTTGCCTACTCGTCAAGATGGCGTCGAAAACCGTGACAAGATCTATTTCTAGTTAATTTCAGTTTTTACCTTTCTTTGACCCAGTTGCGCCAACCAATAATTCACTTCCTTTCAATCGCGAAGGGGATTCTATAACGGGCTTCTTACCTGGAGAGCGTACAACTAGGGAAGATCATCTCTTGACAAAACCAAATAATGAATTGTGATTGTGAAAGAAAAAAGAATGTAGAGTACCTACTTTTTTAGCTCAGGCGGACTGGCCCAGGATTGAATCTTCCTATTTAAAAAATTTATTAGCCTGAAAATTTTGTTAAATTATTCACTGTTAAATCATATGTGGAAAATGGGGTTGACTGGCCACCGCGAGTTTTACCTCGTAGTTTGAAGAAACTGAAAATGAGCTGAGTGGGAACCATGTCGCATACTAATATTCAAACAAATCTTAACTATTTTCGCGATGGTAATTTCTTTATGTCACGTGTTGAAAGGGTTTCAGTCTGATCAACGTTGTCACGGTTTTTTTAAAGTTTTTCCCGTTCTCATTCTTAATAGTTTCTGAAACTAGAGAAAGAGAAAGAAAGTATTGAGGATAAGCATTATATTAACCTGACTAGAGCGTCAACCCAGAGGGGATCGACGCTCCCACCATGTGGATGTGTGCCGATATAGATTGCGAACGCCTAATAAAATGTTATAGAGAAAGTAGATAAAACTCTTATGAGTTCTCTATCACTCTTATCAATTTTGTGTAGCTTTGCTGATCAAGTTTTTATCGGTCCCCCTTGGCAGTTCACGCAATCATCTCCCCAATAGTCATCCGATACGACTTACTTTTCAAAACGGCTGTTCTACCTTTCTGATTCCCCCTACTTTAAAACAAAATAGGCTTTTGCAGTCACACCACGTTAACTTGCTTATTCGGCTTTTCAATTAAGAGCAGCTAATTCAGAAAGGTTATCAATTCCGTTTCAGCAAAGACATCAGTACTGAAGCTTTAACTACGATCTGGAAGTTCCTGTACCCAACATACCTGCTTATAAAACCAGGCTGGTCAAGGATGGAGAAAGGGTTTACATGTCTTGTTGAGATCACCGCTGTTCTCAGCGTTCTAGGACTCGCATTTCAAGTCCAAGGAGGTGTTATGATCGGTGAGGGGAATTTAGACTACGAGTAGTCAGGGATAGAAGAGCGAGCGAAACGCGAGCGCGCGTGAAAATCACCCACGCGAGAAAAGGCGACACGTCGCGGGGAGAGAGAAAAATGATCCGGTCGGGATACCTAAACTGTAGTACCAAATATATACAACACAGTTTAGTTTATACTTGTTTAAGTAGAATAATATCATATATAAAGTTTTAATTTTTTAAAAAAGTATTTTTCCTTCAAGGTCAGACGCGTATTTATATGGCTGTTTCCAGTAGACATTTGATGCGACATCAAAATATGGGTTTAACTTTTAGAATATCGAGCAGAAGCGCGTGCAGAAACAACGCAAGAGATTTTCTTTCCCGATTGAAAGATAATGTTTCAGTAATCGCTTTCTTTCATATTTATCACTGAAACGTGGGATAATTTCTTTTTCTCTCAAGATCAGACGCTCGATTACGGCTGTTTCCGGTACACATTTTATGCTGAATCTCAAGAAGAGTCAGTCAGTTTTTTTAAGAGCAGAGGCATGTGCAAAGTCAATGGAAGTGATCTTGTTTCTATTGAAAGTAACGAGGAGTGGAACTTTCTGAAAGACACTATAAACAAATTTCCAGGAAAAGGAACTGAATACTACCTTGGTTTAACCAAAGACAAAGACGGAAATTGGACGTGGATAAGTAATAACAGCACAGTGAACAAATCCTATTGGGCACCAGGCCAACCCAAAGATACAAATAGTGAATGTGCTGTAATGTACAAGGATTATAACGGGAACTATGGTTTGTTTGATGATTTGCCTTGTACATTTAAAAGGCATGGGTATATATGTGAAAGTGAGTATCATGTCATGTGTTGAATATAATTGCTAACAAACTACTGGTATGGCTCTGAAACAAACTGAAACAATACTCTGTGTCTTTATAGTGTTGTTATACAGCTGGTGCATTTCCTATACGACAACTTTATTGTATTAATACAAGAAACAATTATTTCTTTGTATTTTATTATCAATTTGGTGTAAATGTATTTTGCCACGATGACTTTGAGTTTATCAACTTTAATGTAATTCTTATTGTTTCTAAATAACTTTTTCTAGTCGTGCCGATACTTTAATTTGTACTTTGAGTTTTATTCTGTATAAATAAATCATTACTTTAAATTCCGTCGTTTGAGGTAATAATTACTAGTAAAAACTTTCTCCGTCGTAATATTACGGTGCATTCTCTTCTGAATTGTCATTATGTTCAGGTCATTCATTGCTCACAACGTCAAGGCGGGTGGCTTGACTCGTCTAACAGTGCAATTTCCTTGCAGAGCCAACCTGTAAGCCAACAACACCAAAGGAAAGCGACATACCAACATCTGTTACAGGGCCACATTTTGTATCCCTTGCACGGGGTCCATCTACAAAGGACGGTTCAAAGGCAATTGTTACGACAAAATGTACGTGCAATTTACTTTAACATGTCTTAATTCATATTTACCATATGAAGTACTACTATTAACCGAAGTTTTTGAGGACATTGTTTTGCGTGCCTTTCTGGAGACATTCATCACGAGTACGAATGTCAGTAGAAGTTTACAGGGCGAAGTCGGTCAGTCAGTTTTCTCCTAGAATTACATTGCCGCAATGTAATTCTTGGAGAAAACTGACTGACCGACTTCGCGCTGTAAACGTCTACTGACATTCGTACTCGTACTGCGGTTCTGGGGAAACGCTGGAAACGCACATTGAGTTCGATCAAGTTGCCTTTCTTGTGTAACCTGCCAAGGTGAAACAGAATTTAGAAGAAATTCTTGTTCAGTTTAGCCAAGAGCCGTTATGGCTCTTGGTTTGGCTTAACTTCTGATGGATGGGGTGATTTAGAGGTTTCTAGTTCAAAGAATTTTTACTTTTCGTTGTCTTTTTTTTTCAGCGGCAGTTAGTCCTGAGGAAGTCATCGATGAGTCTCCCGATATCACTATAATCATCTTGATTCTTCTAGCTGTTATTATACTGGCTCTTTTGATTGTCTTTTTCATCATTTTTTATCATCGACGTCGCAGAAACAAAAGGAAAGGTACTTTTAATAAATTTGTTTTTTTGTTCGTAGCATTTTCATTTTCATTCTTAAACGACTTAATGTCACTGCAACCAAACTATACTTGTTCCCAAAAAGTATGATATAAAATTAAACTGAATATTTTTTTTAATTATGTCACGTAGCCATGGTGCTGCGTCGATGGTAGAAGGAACACAAGACATTGGGATTGAGTTCATAAGAAGGGTAAATTGACACAAGGTTAATTTTTAAAATTTGTTTTTGATGACTCTGTTAATAAAAAAAACACAGTCCTTTTGTTTAAGCAAAATGCCAGTTTTAGTATTCTCCTTTCTAAATTCAGGACATACACTTACAGCATACACAGTTGCTGTTGTTCCTTTTTTAACGATATCCTCTTCTTTTACACTTCTTTAAGTTCCGTCTCAGTCAGGACAACAGCCCAGTAACCGGAAAAACCTACATAGCTCCACCAAACTTACAGTTCATTTTAGCATGTTACTTGCGCAGGAAGAAAATATTGCCATTAAGACTGTTGGAGAAAACGACGAAGAGAACGCCTATGCAGTTGTAGATGAAAGTAAGCGAAAATCCAAGTGTGACCAGGAAGGTCCATCCAGCTCCGAAGGAGAAGGAGTGCAATCGCCCTCAAATGATGATTATACCGCAGCACATCAATCAGCATTGAAGCAGAATACGGAGAGGTGTGATAAAGGTGACGATCAAGAAGAGAAAAGGGACCACGTCTACGCCGAGGTGTTCGTTAAAGAGAGTAAAGCGGCCGTGTCTGGTAAAACAACAGCTTCTCGGGAGAGCCTGCACGTTACTTGCACAGAAGACGGTTCGAACGTAGATAAGGATCCTGTGGAAAATTTGAATCCTTCATCTTTGGAACAAGGAAGGGAAATGAACAGCAATGAGGTCACGAGTGAACAGGATCCACTTTATAGCAGAATTGAGTCCAACGATCACTTTTATGAAGTTGTTGACAAATCAAAAGAGAAACGAATGGCTCCTAAGGTAGGTACTTTTAACTACCTTAACTAGTTCCTATTTTTCGCTTAGCTGATATCTGCGAATGATCATATGTTCAACATTACCTTTTTTAAAGGATGCTAAGGAAATTTTCACACTCGTTATTATGTTTAACAATAGTTACATAGAATCGGTCATGAAGACCATCAGACTCCCTTGCTATCATGGTTTTGTGGACTTGACAGTGGATAACGTTCAATCAGCATTTCTATCACGCATTTTGATCCGGTTACAATAAAAACGTTGAATTCATTAATTCATTCACATTTTGCAAGGATTGTGGACCGTCAAAAAGCTGCCAAAATAACCTACAGAATCGTGGTCTTTTTTAATGTTTTCTTTCTTGTTTTGTTTTTGTTTTTATATTGTTTTATTATTTGTCTATTTTTATACAGAAACCTCTCCCTTACCGCAGTGGCCACATGCAGACGTGAACCACTTACCGAACAACTAAAACGGGAAGGTGTCACAGAGCATGCACTCCAACGGTTTACGCTGACATCACTCATTCCACTAAGAGTAAGACTGTAAAGACTGGATTGAAGCCAAGGCTACCAAAAATGTGAAATATAAAGTACGCTAACAATGAGTACTATAAATAAATGATGGTGCTGTTTAGTAGCGCCAGTTAGAAAAACTGAAGATTAGAACACTAAATACAATTAATTAAGAAGCACGCTTGTTAAAAGAGTAAAGACTAGATAAAAATTAATTAGAAACAGAAGAACAAGTAGAAACTATTTAAAATTCATGTTTGATCTTAGATCTAAAATAAGACAGTGGGTGTTCAAATTGATTATTCTCTAATAAACAAAAAGTTGTTTGTCTCAGCTGTTCTTACACGATGTGGGTGAAAATCGTCTCTAAACGCCTTGTAATTGTAGACTACGAGCAGTCTCTCTTTTTTCTTGGTCCGTCGAGCAAAACGCCCGAGACACGCAAATGACCACGCGCGTCACATGCGCGTGCACTCCCCTTACTAAATCTGAAGAAAAAGAGAGAATGCACGCAGTCTACTGTAATTGTCAATCGAATGGCAGCGACCGTTTACGAAGGGGACGACTGCTCGCACCTCTCTTCTTTTCGCACCACTCCCCACTATCTGAGCTGGACGCCGGGAACAGAGGAACAAGCTACGCTAAGTCCGGTAAGGGTGATCTTCCTGAGGCGAAACCGGCCCACCAGGATGAAATTCCGCTAAACCACGAGGGAAATACCATACCAGAAACAATAGCATAAAGTTTCTTCAACTCTTGAGACAAGGTCAATGTCGTGAGGATTACGCGGGGTAGGAAAGCAGGGGAAGCCCACGTCACCCCGAAATGGAGAATGAAGTCGAGCAAATGAAAACCAAAAAGCGCCATTTTCCCATCCATCTATTTTGTCCAAGACTGTAGCCTCTCGGCAGTCTAGTGATCAGACAGTTGGAGCCCCTCTCCTCTAACTGCGTTAGTAATAAACCTTTTCACGGTTTTTTTTTTCAACTTTTGACATTGACAGAGAATCCGTCGACACCACTGAAAAGAACGCCTTATGATTAGTAAAATTGCCAACTTTGAAAGTGATTTGTTGAAAACTAAGGAAGATATAACTCCTCAAAGTCACGCAGTTTTACAGACGTTTGTGTCGTGGGGGGTACAGACTTGCCCTCCCCTCCTCCCGTAAACGTATGTAAATGTTCGCAACTTTGCGCGGAGCTATCTTAGCTCACGCAAGACGTCACTTTCAAATTTGGTCAGTTAACTACTTTTAACGCGCTCTTTCCAGTGATGTCGACGGATTTTCCCTAACTTGTCCATGTCAAAAGTTGAAAAAACGGTGAAAAGTTTTATCAGGTGGTAGTAAGACTGACGAGCATTTACCGCTGGCGTGGACATCGACGGAAGCCAAAGCGTGATTTTCCTGAAGCGAACCCGGCCCACCCGGGTGAAAATCTGCTAAACCACAAGGGAAATACCTGAAATAAAGGGATAGATTTATATTTAATACAACTCTAGAGACAACGTCATTATTCGTGAGGATTACTCGCAGGAGTAGACTGACAGTAAATCTGTCGGGTCAAAGATCGCCTGTTACCTGAATACCAGACGACTTTAAAATTGCATTACTGTCGGATTTGTTTGTTTATTTCTGTTTTGTAATTGAGTAGCTGTACTTTATGGGGCGCCAAAGTCAATGTAAACATACCGAAAATGATTATGTAATTCTCAGTCGCTACAAATCAAATGTATACTGTTTCTTAGTGTAAGTTTTTTTCCTTAATGTACAAATTCACAAAAAGAACAAAGAGAGAAGGTTTTTTTCTAATCTGTGCATGCGATTTCCGTTCTCCCGCTTGCAAACAAACATGACTAAACAAAAATAATTTTCTCATATATGCTGTATTACTTGTTCATGACCTGTTTTGCGAAGAAACAAGAACCGGTAAAAAACATGGGAGACGTAACAACTTTACGGGCATTTTCATCTTTACGCATTTCTGATCGGGACTTGGTTAGGAAAGCAACCTCGAATTGGTTTCTCCTGTCAAGTCTGATAGTTCAGGCCTACTAAATCAGCAAAAGAAATCAAAAAAGCAACGAGGATAGAGATTTTTACAACGTAAAAATTCTAAAGCCGAAATATGTCCAATCTAATTCGATCGGGCCCAAGTTTGGGTTCACATCAAGATAAGGAAAGGACAACAAAGCGTCCGCATAAAGCTCGTTTACCAATTCTCCAAAGACTTTCTTACAGCGTTGGACATTTTTTAAACGATGCGGTTGTGACCGCTTGGTCCTCGTACCTGTTGGTTTTTCTTATAAGAGTGGTAGGCATGTCTAACAGAACAACTGGATTTTTATGGATTGTTTCCAATTCAGCAGATGCTTCCTTTGGAGTCTTAATCGGTTATATCTGCGATAGGCTGAATCTACCATTTCTCTCTAAATACTACGGCAAGAGAAAAAGCTTTCACTTACTGGGGACAGTCCTAGTCGCCGGATTATTCCCGCTTGTTATGATGCCCTGTTTCGTTTGCGGTGAAGATTCGTCTCAGTGGGAAATAGGACTATATTATGGCACCATCATGTTTGTGCATAACATTGGATGGGCTTTGTCGCAATGCACCCATTTAGCTCTTATACCTGAAATTGCACAACGACCCAGAGAAATGGTGGAGCTACAAGCTTTACGGTAAGTGCCTGTCTATTGTCGTTATAAACAAGACTTTGCTTCAGAGCTTATTGGGATCATACGAAACTGTAGCGAACTTGAAATATGCTTGCATCAGACGGGTAGCCTCATGGTTGCACGGACCTCGATTTGCGATGACTCGTGTCGACTAGCGTCTTGACCGCGCAATAAAAATCGCCGCGAATGGTAGTCTTCTGCAAGCAGACCGGCACTTAAGAACGTTAATCTCAACGAAAGGAAAATAACATCGTGTTTAATGCGAACATAAATGAAATATTAGAAGATTCTCTCTTGCAATAAGTAAGTAAAAGGCGTTAAACTGAAAGCGGATCACCAAACCAACTTCAGTAAGCTGAAAATCTGAAGTTTTTGCTAGCAGATTCAGACCTTCAAAGATTATGCCGGGAACTGTTTACTGTTTGTCTTGAAATTAAACTTACCCGCTGCTTAGAGGAATGTTGTGTGGCGTGAGGTTGAAATGACCGTGAAAAACTTGCTTCGAACAAGTTTAACTGCGGCGCCAACACAAGTATTACACGTGCTAAGCATACGCCCTTCGGACTTGCAAATACGAGCTAAAGAGCCTTTAAATATAGACGTAACATATCAGTGGGGTTTTAAAAATACACCCCCATCATCAACTAACTACCCTCAGCTGTAAATATTTCATTCATTTCCGTTGGCAGAGTGACCTCAGCTCATTAACCTGACCGGTGATAAATAGAAATTGATTTCGAAATGACAGTTAAACTTCCTCTATAGAATGAGTAAATCACTTTTTTTCGATTCAGACAATTTAGAGTGCATGGCTTATAATTTCCATGGTATGGCTGACAATATAGTAAGGAATTGCGTCTTTTTATTGCGCGATTAATTTTGAAGGCAGGATGCGGAATGGCTAAAGCCTATTTTAACCCAGTGGGCCCCGATTACGACGTGCATGCAGTTTAGAATTGGGTTTCTCACTGCGTGTCAACATGAAAAAGCCAAAAAGTAACTGCCTGACATTTAGTTCAGATGGGCCATAACAAAAAAATTTATATATACTGAAATAGCTTTGACTCCTATCTCCTTAGTCCCGCCAATCCTTTCTTAACGGGCCTTGCTCACACTGGCTTTCTTAGCGTCTTTTCTGTATTTGACGGCTTATGTAGTAAAACTGTTCTTCACGGACGGCGATAATTATATCATTCGAGAATGCCTGCTACCTTCCAAACAAATTTTGCTCGCGACATCTTCCACAAATTTAACGATACGCTGGAAGTTCGGGAAAAATACGGTTTTCTTACCTCTCATCCAACTCGTGCTGCCAGTAAAACAAGCTTTTAGGTGATGACTGATCAGTTAGCTAACGCAAAACCTGTTTGCAAAATGTTGCATAATTGCAGTAATTGTAGACTTTGACAGAATGACGATCAACATAATTGTCTTGTAAATGAAAATAAATAATTGCTTCACTTAGCAGCAAGTCAACCGAAATCAAGGAAAATGAATAAACTAAAACTAGAAATTGGGGACATTTTGTGTCCTTAAGCGTTTTGCCCGCTCACTCATGCATATGTCCTAAAAGTCGATCCCACAATGCAATCCTTGGATCTTGAAATATATCAGTGTAATTGGTTACAATTGTACACCCCGCCACGACGTTATTACTCTGAGAGGATAACATCACCGTTGTTGATTTTAAATTTCTTTTTCACTTTTCTTTTAGGTCAGGAATAACTTTTATCAGCGGTATCTTTATGTACACTATCACGTGGATTCTATTGAAAACGGACGGAGGAGACCAACGAATCTCGCCTAGTCAGTGGAGGGACTTTATGGTAAAGTTGATTTCATGTGAATAGACCTAACAGACGTAGTCGTCATTAAAACAGAACAAGGTTATTTGAACAGAATTTATCCTGTCACTAATTTGAATCAAAGTCCGCGCTAAAGATGACAACTGACAGTCATTCAAAACTTCACAAATTCCACCTACCTAAACAGGGTTGTTGAATTGTGGAAACCAAAACAACAACACTTGCAAAGAAAACAAGTCAGTTTCATAATGATTTATATATTTTTTTGTCAACTTTTTCAGGAAATGGCTTTAATTGTTGTGGGAACAGGATGTTTTTTCTGCTTTGTTTTCCACCTGGGAACCAAAGAGTCTCCTTCAGAGCAACTAAGTGACAAAGGTTAGTCAAACAAAACTACTCCTTTCAGTGAATACAATTACCTATACTGAGGTACATGAAAATCAAAACTTGGCAAATAACGAAATTGTGAACGTGAATAATGAAAAACCTAATTAAAAAAAGTAAAACCACGCCAAAATTTACAGAAACGATGGTTCTCATCTTCTTGATTGTGATTTTCTTCACTTCGACCAGACGTTTCTTTCCTTTACGCGAGAGACATTCATTTGAAGATAATAGGGGAGTATAATATCTTCACAGTCTGCTTGAGTACCTCGCATGGGATTTCGTGCTTGATCACTGATGAAACTCCTTGTTTCGCGATTTTCTGAGAAAAAAAACTCAAGAAGTCTTTCATTATTAAAGTAAAGCTGATCTTTTTTGTTCTCAGGTCCTTCTAACGATGATGTTGGCCTGAAAGAAACCAAGAAAACTCAGTTGGATAATTCCCCCATTGAGGAACAGCCGACTACCCTTGATATTGTGCTAGAAAACACACTTTGTGATTCCTTTAATAGGGAAGGTATCGAGACATGCGTAATAGACGTAGAGGAAAGTAAGAGAAACAAGGATTTTAGTTTTTCAAATCCTGCTTTCAAATCTGAACCGACCACGGATTGTGAAGAGGGTATTGTCGTTGCCTCGGGAAACATTTCGGGTTGGGAAGCCAGCGGGAAAGCTACGGTACAACCAAGGGAAGAAAATGCATTCAGCTTTTCCAATCCTGCATTTATTAGAGAAGACAATCAGAAAAACGGGTGCGAAAAGTCGCAAGAGAAGGACGCAATGGAAGGTGACCCATCTGATGAGAATTTGATGGAAGAAAGACTTAGCAACAGTTCTGATTCTAGTGGTTACAGCGAGGGTTACGCCTCGTCACCAGAAACTGATTCAGTCTACTCCACTGACGGCAGTGTTACAGAGAATAAACCTCAGGTGGAGCAGGACAACTGCGTGAAAAACGAAATTTCTTCTCAAGTAATAACTACGGTTCTCCCACCCTGCGGGAGCCGCGAAAATTCACTCAACGAACGGACTGAGACGATTTGCAGCGAAGTTAGTGTTGTTATTGAGGAAAAAAGAAAATGTAACATGAAGAAAATTAAAGCGAAAAAAACTTGGACTGGCTGGTTCAAGACTCCGATGTTTTACAAGGTATTCAGGTTCCCTTTTCCTGTACCTTATATACTATGAACCGTAATATGAATTTATCGGGTAGAAAGGGAGACATACCCAAAAGATCGAGTCACCAGTTGTGAAGTTTGGCTTATCATTTAGTACGGTCCTCAGTCTCCTAAAGGGCCATTAATGGCTTCATCCTCCTTAATGGTAAATTAAGCCAATTAAAATATAATTTATGCATGATTGACCAGGCGTGAGGTCAAGCTGGTAGAATATTGGCGGGATCAATTTTTATAAAATAGCCAAAAAAAAAAGAAGAGAAAGAAGCAGAAGAAGGAGATTGGTCAACGTCACAGTCACAACACTCGTCATAGTCACGTGACCCGCCATAGTGACAACACTGGTCACAGTCACAATCATGTGACCAAATAATTGTTTTCTTGCGGAAACAAATCAAGCGGGATATCAGGAGCGGGCAAGCAATCGCCCTGTAGTCAATACATTCCCGGGTAGCAATATTTAAAAGGGGATCTATCATATGGTCCAAAGGAGAATTCGATTTTAATCATCATATTTTTTTTCTTCAGGTCTCCTTTGCTTTTATGTGTACTCGTCTCGTCCAAGTAATAACAGGGTCTTACGCACCGATGTATTTGACCGACACGCTTGGCTTTGAGAAGGTAATGTCGGCCGCAGATATTATTTAGTTTAATTAAAAAACAAGCTGGTGCTTGTGGATTATCAGCTCAAACGACAAGGCGCAGACAGAAAACAGAGACAAACAGACTGAAAAGAGTGCGACAAATGTGCAATGAAGAAAAAAGGTGGCGCAGTGGTGAGAACACTTGCCTCACTCACTCCCCTTCCCTCCACCCATCCCCAACCCCGCTAGCCCCGGACCAGCCAGACCAGGCTCCGTAGTGGGAGTGGTAGACTTTCCACAAGTCAACCGCGTGAGCGTGGGAGTTAGGGACGCTCGCGAAGCGAGCGACGTAATAGGCCATTTGCACTAAGTGGTCATGTGACATAGCTTTTACGAAAATGAAGGTTATATGATTTTACCCTCGAAAAACGATTACTGGGTCATATCTTAAACAAAATAATAATGATTTGGTTTTTCAAACCCGCACCATTTTCTTAAAATGAGTAAGTTCGTAGCTGGTCACGTGACCAAAATGTGGTTTTTATAATTAGAAAATTGACTTTTTCTGAACACAAATTTTGCACTTAAAATTCAAGGAAAATGTTGAAGATATGATGTGGTAACGTTTACAGCACATCTAAGAGTAACTATCAAACGTTTAACAAGATATAAGGAAAAAGTAGTTTTAGCCGCCATGTTGGAGGGCAAGAGTATGCTCTCCAACATGGCGGCCAATGCAAATCATACTACTTTGTTGAAAAATCAAAGTGCCATAAAATATCTCCCTTAAATGCGTATCCCCTCAAATTTCGGGTGTAAGCTAGATAATTTTTATGTGCTCTGTCAATTTTTGGCATCAGCAAGATTCCACCTCATTGTTTTAGAGGAAGCATTTGTCACGTGACCTCTAAGTGCAAGTGGCCTATTGCCGAATGACCACCTAACCAGAACAAATTGCAAATCGGTGAATGGGAAGGGGTCCGTAGCCCTTTCCTTTTCCCCAGTCCACCACATTTTGCTGTTTCAGCCCGTTCAGAGTTTAGTTCCAGTCAGGGATTCCGTTCTTTAGTTAGATCATTTAGATTTAAAAAATATTTTTTACTCCTGCAGGAGTCCATCGCTTATTTTCCTCTTGTGATCCTAATCAGCGGTGTTTTCTCGAGCTTAGGCGCTAAGAAACTTGACAAAATGGTCGGAGCAAAGGTGAGACGAAAAGGAAAGGTTGACAAACTGATTGAACTACTCTAGCTCTCAAAGAAAGTTCACTTACAAGGCTAAGACCCGGTTCAAAAAGTCGCATTTCACAAGTACCGAATTAACGCAAACGATTGATTAATCGATCATTTGCGTTAATTCAGTGCAAGTGAAATGCGACGTTTTGAAGCAAGCCTTTGACTTGCTGGTTACAATAGATTTTTCCAATCAGCTCCTGCATGGTTTTACTCAGTAGTTCCTTAGTCAGACGTCCTTGTAGTAGTCCGTGTTGACTAGTGCCAGACATTATATTTTTTTAACAGTACTGTAAATGAATGGAATGGTTTACCCAATCATATAAGAGAATCAAACAGTATTGCAACTTTTTAAAAAATGTTTTTAAGTGTCATTAAGGATAACTAGAATATTTATATTTCTATTTGCATATTTTTGCTTATATTTTAATTAGTGGGGGCATCCCTAATATGGCGCATTGGCGCTTTTGAGTGTCTCCTTCTCCACAACTTTTATTATTATTATTATTTTATTATTTTTTTATGGTAGTGTTAGCTTATGTGCTTGAAATGTAGTGGAGTGAATCTGTTTTAAAATTAAAATATAGACTTTGACTATGACGCTCTGAGTTTGACTTAGGACTTAGTTAGCGTTTCTGTTCGACGTTTTAGTATGCAATCCATATATTTGGTTGGATAAAATAAACATTAAAAAAATAAGGCAACCGTCACCGCGACAAATCCTCTCTTGGAGCGAAGTCACAGCTTATCTGGCCTGCAAAGTGGACGAGAGGTTTCCTTTGCACCATTGTCATCCATCTTTGTTTCTTTTTACACCTGAAGAAAGATATAGCTAGGAACCTAGACGCCTTTAATATTCAAAGTGGACCGGCCATTTTGTAGTTACCTTTCTTAAACAGGAGAACTGAACTGACTGTACACATTTTTAATTTCAGTGGACTTACTGCCTAGCCTCTTCTTTGGTCATCGGCTCCTCGGCTTGGTTTTACCAGCAAAGCCCATCGGGAAGGAACGCTGCCTACTGCGCCGCAATCCTATCGGGCTGCGGAGCCTCTGTCATGTACGTGACGTCACTAGCCTTAGCTGGGGAGATGATCGGTGATAACAGAGAATCTGGGGCTTTTGTGTTCGGATCGACTTGTGCTCTTAGCAAAATAGCATGCGGTGGTTCAGTATTTGTCATCCAGGAATTCTTCCCTTCTAACGGGTAAGTAAATGAAAAAAAACGTGGCTGTATTTTTTCAAGTGAATCATGCCCGTTGTTTAGTAGGCAAAATCAAAATAGTGCATTTATTGCCGCAAAGGTTCAATTCTACTAAAAACTTAAGTTTTGTCAGTCTATAAATATTGTTTTAGACATCTACAATGTCTTTTTGATTTCTTCTGTTGAGGGCAATTTAACACAGCGACAGGCGGAACATTTTTCCACGCGGGGAGGGGTCGGGGGTGGGAGGGGGTTGAGAGGCGTATGGGGTTTTGACTAGTGAGTTCAAGTGGGAAGGCTGAGGAGACTCTCCTCTCAAAAGTGTTTAGTTTTTGTGGAAAAAGTGGGGTGAGCCCCCAGCCACTCCTCCCTCCTGTTCCGCCGTTCCTGGGATTATCTGAATTATACCGTGAACAGTACTCAACGCCCAATGACCACATGGATTGAATTACTTTCCTATAGATCCTCTGCAGAGTATGTTCGATATGTCTTCTCAGTGGTTCCTGCCGCTGGTTCGATTCTGGGTTTCCTTGCCGTGGTAACTTTTCTTCCAGCTACTATGCGGTGCAGGAAAGTGGGTAAGTTAAGGGGAAATTAAAACAAGCAATAGCGTTTATTTGTTGTTTGTATCGTTTTGTGAAGCGAGTAAAATTTTCCACGAGCTAAAAAAGCCCTCGTGAGAAGTCTGGGAACTGAGACATGCTTATTCCGTCAGCGCTCGCAATATGTATTTTCGTACCAACTGTTTTTGCCCTTCTCTGTCTTAATTCCCGCGGGAAATATTAAAAACTGATGGAAAATTGTTTACTTTAAACTTACCTAAAAAGATATAGAAGTACTTGCAATGACGCTCTTGGTCAATAGCCAACAGTTATCATCGCTGAATATTTAATGAATTTCTCATTAATGAAAAGTTAAATTTAGTTTTGACTCCCCTTTGACTATTCTTTGACACATTGACTAAACATCAATCTTTTGTTTCGTGTTACAGTCCACACCGTTGATTCATCAGTCCAAACAGAGGATATGAGTGACGTTCCTTATGCTTACGAAAATCCAGCTTTGTACGTTAACAACAGTGAACAGCGAGAATGCTCAACTTGACGTCTGAAGAGGGAAATTGAGTTGATATACATGCCTTAATAACGGATCAGAGTGCCAATTCAATAAAGGCATTGGCGTTACTTCTGCAAGCCCGTCTTCCGGGACATTTTGGAATTGTATGATAAGGTTAATTGGCTGCTGTTCGTTTTGAGATTATAGTTAACGCAGGGGCGCTATAAAATAATACGTCACTACACTTGTGTGTGGTCACGAGAGTCTATCGACACTAGAACGCCATGCTTCGTTATACAGTTGACTCCCGATAACTCGAACCCTCGCTAACTCGAACCTCGCGCTAACTCGAACCAAAATCGATTTCCCCTGGATTTCCGTCATACATTTACTGTAATTTTACCCTCGGTAACTCGAACCCTCGATAACTCGAAACTCCCGCTAACTCGAAGTAATTTTTGTTTCCCCTCAGATCATTTCTATATAATTTTACCCTCGATAACTCGAACCATGTTTTGAGCCCTTAAAAAGTCGGGAAAAAACAGTGTACTGCCTCCGAAACATTGAATTTTGAATTTCCCATTTACGTGTTGTAGGCATATAGTTTACTAGTGGATCGATAGTGGAGGCTGATGATATTTGCCACAAATCTAACGTGAAATAGCTTTACTTCTCAAAAAGTAAAATGCGTGCTCTATTTAGGCAACGTTTTGTTACTTTACGTTCTGATTTATAATCTAACAGTATCCTTTAATTTTCACTCAACATTTTTACTATTAAATGTGATTAGAATACTCACTGTGCAGTAAAAACTGTTATTTTCCTTACTCCCGGCTATTTTCTTCGAGCTCCCGATAACTCGAACCTTTTTCGATTTCCCTTGAAGGTTCGAGTTATCGGGAGTCGACTGTATTCGCTAAATGGAATAAAGACTGCCAGGAAATTGCGGTCATGTTACCTTATTGCAACAGAAGACCGAGCGCTCGCCGCGGGCTTGCGCAGGTGATAATTAACGTTATTTGTAACGGTAGTAGTTGTGTTAGCTAGGCTAATTAGCTCTAAAAAACGAGGGAAAAATCACCTGAGACTAACAACCAGTAATGAGTTGCTTGCGCACGTTTTAGAAGGTAATGTATGCGTTTCGTTTCTCGTGGTCCGAACGAATTCTTCTCCAAGCCGTTCGTTTCTGATACGTTATCGAAGTACATGACCGTGAAGACCTGGGAAAACTAGGCTACTACTGACAATAGGTATAAGAACAAGATGACAGGAAAAAATGAGTAATGAAACTTGTAAAATGCGTACCTCGATCTATGTGCATGTGCACGCTAAAACAATGGTTATGATGGGTGTGTGCTTGTGTGTGTGTGTTGAGAGGGGGGGGGGGGGGGGGGGGGTGGGTGGAAGAGAAGCTGTTTCTCACGTTCACTCAGGTCAATTCCATCGTTTATATGTGACAACTTCTTCTAGACGGGAATAAAAGTTCTTACATACATTGTAGTTTGTGTTTAAAGGCCTCTGTAAACCCGAGATCGCTTTAATGGATGATGAGATCTCAGTGATCATTCTACTCCAGTCTAATTTCAAATGATATCGTTACGCTACACTCTCAGTGCTTTAAAAGCGTTTTAATATTTATAAGACATAACAATACCTTTTCACCGCTAAAAGTGGGAAATGACATTATGAAACGGCCATTTAAGAAAACTATTAACTGTGATATACTTCAACTGTTCACGATAAGGAATGAGCAATAACCTGGGACCAGGCACAGCAGTGGGGTAATAGGCCAAAAACGAGCCAGTGAAACAGCAATATGCGAGCCGAGCGGTGGACTGGGGAGGGGGAAGGAGTGGCGGACTCTTCGCTTGCCGATTTTTTACTCCACTGGGGAGCCTGGTCCCAGGCTAAGAAAATACGTTGTAGGGAATTTTAAGGTTGAATAAACAAGATGTTCACCATGCTGGGCTAAGCGCTACTTTTTGAAAGTATTCTGTAACAACTACTTCATTTATGCCTTGTTTTGTGTCAGTTAAGGGAGCGCCAATAGACTGTTCACAGTCCCCTATTTTCCCGTAAGATCGTCGACTTAGAAGATTTTGCGTTACGGGCGGCCATCTTGGGTGAGTGTCAAAACTACTTCTGCTACCTAGGGGGCGGAGTACGGTTTGGGAGGAAGCGAGAAAAATACCTCCCTCCCCCCGCCGCTATAAACCCCGACGCACTGCTGGCTTAAGCTAGAAGCTTTGTTTTATCAGTAAACCATAATTTCGCCGGTTAATCAACTGCTCCTAGGCGGCGTGATAAGGAGGGGATAGGTCACCCAGGATAATGACAAAGACAGGATAATGGCAAATTTTATTCTCTCTTGGCAGAAACCTTTAGTCGCGGAATAATTTTAGTTGATTTTGCTTAATTTAGTGAAATGAGCATAGAGTCTTTTAAATTGTAAAATCATGACCGAAACAACTTTATATCCGGCCTACTGCACAGCACAGAAGTCCTTTTGCCCTGTCACGCAATCCTGGCCTTCCCCAACGAACTGCAGTGGGATTGTGTATGGAGCCAGAGGTCGACGTATTCTTAGCCTTTTTTACGTTTAATAGTGATATTCTCCAGTTTTCCCATGAATGCCCCTTTCTGTCTTTTCCATATTTCTTTTGCGCTGTTTAACAAATTAAGAGGTCACCCCTGTTTCTTCAGATACTTTAGACGATGACAAATGTCACAAGTTGGAAAGGAAAGATCATTCCACTACCTTTTAAAAATTACGTGACATCATGTAAAGTTCATTCTCTTACATTTGATTTGATTGTTCAGTTCCTGGTCACAACAGTTTCATTAACTCTCTAATCTAAGAATGTAAGAATGTACACAGTAATATTTTCAGCCTTAAGTGACTTAAGTCGGTAGAAAATTCGGCCTTAGTATGAAAATATACACTTTTAGTTCTGAAAAAAAGTTACTACAATGCCACAGGAACTGGTGCGCATTTCTCATTGTACTGTCCTCTCAACCCCCTCTTTTGCTTGTGGGTAACACTATCCCAGGTTCGACGCACATCACAGAAGGATGATCGAAGTTTGCCTTCCTCTATGTAACCTGACAACAAATAATCGTGGCCTCGGTCAAGAGCGCTCAGGGATGGAATACAAAGCTTCCACCAGGCTGCTGGCGTATGGTATTTGATCACAATACTCTCGTTGTGAATGCCGGTAAATTGAATTCCTGGTAGTTGAGTAATTTTTTCTCCTCCTTTGAATATTTTTATGATCTTTAATCTGTAGACGTCATGTGGATCATAGCTGCTTATCTTTTTTAGTTCTTCATCTTCTGGAGTAACTTCTTGTGTGGGTCCTGACAAAACTTTGGCGTGCAACACTGGAAAAGTAAGACATACAAGACATTAGCTTATTTCACTTCAAGGCCTGGAAAGTGTTTGAGACACTAAACATTGAGCAAAATAGCAACATTAGAAGAGTTTTTGTAGGATTTTGAATAAAGATGATTAATCATATATTCTCCAAGATTACTAGCCATTATCAACAATTCAAAGCAAGTTTTGGTCAAAATTACCGACCGTTTTAGTGTGAACTTAGAGTCAAAACGACACATATAAGACACGAAAAACACGCACTAGAGTTGACAAAGCTTGGTCGTCTTTGTTCACTTCCTTTGTCATCGTTTTGTCTACACTTGAATATACTCTGATCTCAACATAATCTGTGCACTTGTCATCTAACTTTTAGCTAGCCAAGGCCACTCAGACCTACTTGCAATGACGGATTTCTATTTATACAAATCTTTCTTTTGGATTGTCAGTTAGCACAAATACTGTGGTATCGGCTTCAGGGTAGAATGCCGAAATCGACCAGGGAAACGACGTCGAAAGTTTGGGAATAATCTTATTCAAAGAACGTCCATCACTCTGCTCTGTCTTCTTCGGTTATCCTCTTAACAAAAATGGAATTCTAAGAGAGTTGGAGGTCGGTATTGTATGTGGACAATTATGAAACGACTTTGAAGTAGAATGGGGTAAAACACCGGACAGTAAACTCATTTTCATCACACGCTGATGTTTTGAGGGAAATTCTAAATCAGCCTCAGTCATGCCAATTGACGCTACGGAAAAAAGCAACAAGCTACTGATAAAACATGCAGGGAAACACTGTTATCCATGGATCCCTGCCATCAAAAGTCATCAAAATTTTACGAACGCAGTTTTGTCTTAGCTTATGAGAAAGTTGTAAATATAACATCCTGTACTTCTATTTTATAGGAATTTTTTGATGGAACCTTACTTACCAAACGACGCCGCGCAGAAATCTCTTTGAAGGTCAGTTTTGGGGCAGGAAGGACACGAAAAACAAGCTTGAGTAGCCGTCATGAAAATACAAAATAGAACCGAGGTGAAGTACAAAGCCGACATATCTGCCCTAGTGCTGTCACAATTGCTGTTGTTTTCTCTCTCCTGAGTTGACTGTTCCTTGTAGAAGACTCCTCTGTTTTGAGTTCTTCTGTTATCGTTTTATTCCTTTCAGGGGAATTAAACACTCAAAGACCGGATATTGAGACATTTAAAAAGCTAAATCAAGAAGACGTCACGATGGTAGAATAGCGCACGTTTTCCTGTCACTATGAGGACGTCGTAAGGAAACCTTAGGCTTATCTAATTTCTAGAACTTCCATCACGTAAAGCAATGAAAACACAAACAAACATTGATATCTAAGCAGCTTAGATTTCAACCCCGCACATTTTTTTTTTCATTTTTAATCATTCATAGCAAAATATGCGAGCTCTCTCCCGTTAATTTAATTCTTAATTTTTATCTCGGATCTTTTACTTATTTTATTCTCTGCTTCGCTCGTCAAACTGAGACTCTGGAACAGGTTACGGTATATAAAATGAGAGAAAAACCACCCCACGAGCCGAACACGTCCGTTTTCAATTTACAGCTATTTTGATTTGTTTATAGAACCGTAACAGATAATCCTCCCAAGTTCTGGAGGAGGTGGGTGGGTTTTGCCACCTGAGATGCGGACAGAGCCACAGTGAAGTTGATAACAATCTCTTTTCGGACCTCGGAGTCAATAACCTGCCTTTACGTGCAATTTCTGATCCGAAGGAGATGTTCACTGGAGTTTATGATTAGGAGTGGTTCAGTTGACACAGCAGTAAATACATCAGTTTTTTATTCTGCAGCTATTTATGAGACAATTCCTTAGTTTAAGTCATTAAGTAGGTAACAAAGCCGTATTTTGAAAGTGAAAGGTTTATCATGACATGTCTCGGAAAATATTTTAGGCCTCCGAGACACGTCATTATAAACCTTTCACTTGCAAAATAAGGCTTTGTTACCTACTCAGGGGCACCCAACGGCAATTTTCGAGAAAATATCTGTTCGGAAGACAATTTGAGATCTAGAATTTTCGGAGCATTTGTTGTAAAATTTCTTGCTTGCCTGCCTCTCCTCGGATTTTCGAACATCTACAAAATGGTATAATTACTCATTTTTAACGGATTTTTACCCTAAAAAAGGCCACCTAGCATTTTCGGGAGCCTTTTCCTGGCTGAAATTTTCGAGAAGGTAAGTTTTTATTCCTATAATTTTCGGATCACTAGATTTTCAGCTAGGAAATCCGAACAGATGAAAAGTTTTTAGGGGATCAAAATATGGCTATATCTACCGTTTGAATACTAAAATACGTTCAACAATGCTATGTTAAGTGGTTTTGAACTATATCCTCGTTGGGTGCCCCTGCCTACTTAATCTATAATGTTTATACTGGTCAGTTATACCCTATATATTAAAGCTGTGTAGGTATGTGCCGCCCAAGGAGTAGGGTTGAGCCGTTTGTGTGAAAGGGGGTATTGATTTTGCTCCTGGTATGGAATCGGGTTATGGCTTCCAACGGATGACCACACGAGCGTATAAAAGTATTTGTCTATTCGATCCGGCTCTAAATGAATAAGAACGTTCATTGTCAAATACTACTAAAATGCTGGTCGTTTATTACCTTAAAGGGATGGGGGTGGCCATCTTGAGAAAGCTTAGAAGATTTTCAAACCGACTCCCCACTTAATCCTACCTTTCTAGAAATAGCCGCCCACCCCCCCGTGAATTTTGAATATTGTGAAAATGACCCAGGGGCCCCACTCACATATTTTAATGACGGGGGGGTCCGAAGGATTTTTTGGGGTCTGAGATTTTGGCCAAAAGGGATTTTTTTGGGTCTATGAAAGACGCCAGGATTTTTTTGGGTCGCGAAAACAACACAGGGATTTTTTGGGTATTGTATTCTTCATCAGCTCAAATCAACAATAACATAAGCGCAATTTATAGTTTTGTTTTTTACCAAAACCAAAGTTGAAGTTGGCATGTTTTAGCTTTCCAGAAGATAAAAAATAAAATTTGCTGATGCAAAAACACTGAGGGATTTTTTTGGGTGACAAATTCTGAAGTTGGGATTTTTTGGGGTATAAAATATGTCGGACCCCCCCGTCATTAAAATATGTGAGTGGGGCCCCTGGGGAAAATGACCCCCTAGCTCTGAAAAGATCTGAAAACGGGTATGGATTTCAGAGGCTAGGCGTGAACGGGGTGTGGTGTTTTTGGTGAGATAGTGGTCAGGGTTTGGAAACTGGGCAGCACACACCCCCACCAAGAATTCCTTGGACTAACTTGTCGGGGGTATCGAGGTACAGCAAATGATCTACAACTGCCTCTAAGCTGTCAAATGGAGAATTGTCCAGCTCAATTACTGTTTAAGGAGGCCATGTGCTCTTTATGGGTGTGTTGTACCGTCTTATTCGGTTAAAGAAAACTCCTGTGGGTAAAGATTGTCAGATTAGTTGCCAGGTCGGCATGGAGCATTTATTTTTACAGAGCGAGATCCAGATCTTTCACGCCCATTAGGTAATCCTCTTTTCACAAGCACGTAAGCTGCGTTTTACTAAATTTTGCCAAGTGAAAAGGTGGAGCCCCGCGGATAGTTGTACGTGAAGTCAGGGAATAAATGATGACTTCCTGTTCATTAAAGAACAAATCATCGGAGCAAAAAAGGTACCTCGAAATGAAGCGTAGCCTTAAAAGAGAATAAACCGGCCACCAGAGATACAAGTGACCGAATCCATACAGTTACCTATAATCCAGCTCTACCTAACATCCATGACATATTCCGCAAGAAACAACCCATTCTGCAATCCACCGAACGCTTAAGAAACATCTTTAAGGAAGTACCTGTCGTCGCTTTCTGTCATTCACCTTCCCTGGGTACCAGAGGTTTTTTCTCGCGTGCGTCGGGGAGCTTGGTTTCGTCGGCCGAAACCGGAAACCGCACATGAAAAGCTTCTGGCACGTCGGGTACCGTTCACCGAACCTCCGTGACCTACTCGTTTGTGCGAAACTCGCAAAAAACGACAACGCACCCAAACCCCCTGCCGGCACAATCCGTTGCAACTCTAGACATGACTGCTCACCAGCCCATACATTATCATACACGTTCACCAACACAGGAGAAACAAGACAAATTAAACATCACATTACTTGTGATTCAGCAAACCTAACGTATATGATCCAATGTAAAAGATGTAAAAAACAATATATAGGTGAAACTAAACGCACACTTCGTGAACGCTTTAAAGAACATATAGACAGGCATCAAACAATCCACTCCAGGCAAACACCATAGCACGGTGTTTAGACAATGGCAAAATTTGCAATAAATTCACACTGTAGTTATAACAAAAATTTAGCCGTTAAGTCACTTTGTATTATTATTAAAGAAAAATTTAGCCATTAATTAACGGCTAAATTTTACTCTTTACTAACCAAAAATTTAGCCATTAATTAACGGCTAAATTTTCATTAACTATTTACAAGTTAAATTTTCATCATCTATTTATACAAACGAAAAATTTAGCCATTAATTAACGGCTAAATTTTCATAAATATTTATACAAACGAGAAATTTAGCCATTAATTAACGGCTAAATAATTCCCATATATATATGAAGACAGCTAAACATAGCCGTTATTTAACGGCTAACTATTTCCCATTATATAAGTATCATGCATTTTTAGCCGTTAATTAACGGCTAAATATTTCCGATATATATATAAATACAGCTAAACTTAGCCGTTATTTAACGGCTAACCATTTCCCACTATATAAATGTCATACCTTTTTAGCCGTTAATTCATGGCTGAATATTTTTACTATATAAGTATCATGCATTTTTAGCCGTTAATTAACGGCTAAATATTTCCGATATATATATAAATACAGCTAAACTTAGCCGTTATTTAACGGCTAACCATTTCCCACTATATAAATGTCATACCTTTTTTGCCGTTAATTCATGGCTAAAAATTTGCCATATATATAAGAATACCGCTAAACTTAGCCGTTATTTAACGGCTAAATATTTCCCACTATATAAGTGTCATACCTTTTTAGCCGTTAATTAACGGCTAAATATTTCCTATAAATATAAGGATACAGCTAAACTTAGCCGTTAAATTAGCCGTTATTTAACGGCTAACTATTTCCCACTATATAAGTATCATACCTTTTTAGCCGTTAATTAACGGCTAAATATTTCCTATAAATATAAGGATACCGCTAAACTTAGCCGTTAAATAACGGCTAACTATTTCCCACTATATAGGTATCATGCATTTTTAGCCGTTAAATAACGGCTAACTATTTCTCACTACATAAGTATCATGCATTTTTAGCCGTTAATTAACCGCTAATTGTTATATTCCTAGACTTTCACTCAACTAAACAGGGACTGCCATTGGTTGATTCTTGGTCACGTGGCCTTGACTAAAATCAAATGTATGGCCCGATCGTGATACATTAAACAATGTATCCCGCTCGGGATACATTGCAGCACTTGATCAAAGCATGGTGGAAAGTGGCGTGACAAAAGGCGGGAAAAACACCGCCAGGTCCTGCCAGTTTTCTTTTTCGTGAATGCACACAACAACACAATCACGAAGCCTCAAGCTAAAAAGTAACGATTTTTAAAGTTATCCCAGAAGTTCCCAGAAGAAAAACAGCAGCTAGTGGAGGAAAAAGATGCAGATAATATAAGGAAAGTACTTTTGTTTGTAAATCATTCATTCAGTGGTTTTGAGAATTAAATTTGTGTTTTACAAGTACCGAGTCGACTGTTTTGGTTCGCTCCGGTTATTCTTTTGTTGCTGTTGAAGTGAAAGTCTAGAAATATAACAAAACACTTAATGTCAGGTCCCTCGGGAAACCAGTTAGTTTTGTTTTCCCTCGAGTCCTGATGTTTCCCTCGACTTCGTCTCGGGAAACATCAGAACTCTCGGGAAAACAAAACTAACTGTTTCCCTTGGGATCTGACATTAAGTGTATAATATTTCCGACATATATAAGGGTACAGCTAAACTTAGCCGTTAAATAACGGCTAACTATTTCCCATTATATAAGTATTATGCGTTTTTAGCCGTTATTTAACGGCTAAATACCTCCAAAACATATAAAGAGACTGCTAAACTTAGCCGTTATTAAACGGCTAAATATTTCCAATAAATATATGGAGAGGAGGTTATTGTATATTGTTGAAGAGGAGGTTAATGGCAATGGGGCTAGGCGGCTCATACAAACACCCCACGATGGAGCTTAATAAAGGGGTCTAAATGCCCCAACCCAGGACAATACCAAAATTGCATTTCCAGGAAATCACCTGCAAATGCCATAATGATAGGAGCCATTATTGTGTGATGAAAACCTGACAGTGAAGCACCCTTCGCAAAACGATCTTAGCCGCTATTTTTCATTATTTACAAATTCCCCACCACCCTGACAGAAAGGCCCGGGGCGGGTGGGAATTGAGTGAGCCGTAGGAGGTACAACTTAGCCGTTACCTACATACAACCACGGTATGGGATAATCAATTTATCCTTTAATGAATGGCTTAATATATTCCACGTGTATAAATGGGAGTTTCAACTTAACCGTTAATACACCACACCATAGGTTGTTGTTTTCTGAAGTGATCATTTTTAATCAGTCGTCATTTGATACTATACTAAAGGCGCTTTCCAAAAGTCAGAACTGCGTGGCCGGCCGGACCATGGCCGGACCAGTCATTCGACATTGAAATAGGCTTTTTCTAAGAGTTTTTGCTGAAACACCATCTCCTTCGTGTACACTATAAAAGACTAAATCTTAATCATTGATCACGCTGTTTCAATAAATTACATTTTAATGGGTATTGAGTTGCTAGTTTTACTTGTCCCACCCCTTCTTCCATAATAATTATGAAAAAGTCGATCCATCCAATTTTAAACACAACATTTCTCGCGAGTAGTATACTATACATTTAAGGTAAACACCTCCTTCAAATAAAATTTGATAACATTGCTGAAGTTTAGGCCTCAACCACAGATGACAATAAAATGCAATTTTAGAGTTATCCCGGGGTCGGGCATTTGCACACTTATTTCAGCTCCACCGTGAGGTCTTTGTATGAATCCCCGGTCCCCAACCTCTACCGTAGGGCAATTGCAGTGGTTGTGAAAAAAAAAACAAACAAGCGCCCCACAAATTCCCGGGGAGGAGGGATAATTTCCATGTCATTCCATGATTCGGCCTTGCATTTCTTTCCAAATTGAAACTTTTCTTTCCTGGCAAAAGCCCCCCTTCTCTACCACCCTTACTAAAAACCAAATAGACCACACAACAAAAGTCGTTTGCCCATGGCCTTCTCCTGGCTTTATTGGCTTCTGACGTTCTTTATCCTTTGATCTTCCCTCACAGCCATTTTGAATGAAGAGACAAAAAAACGGTGTGAGCGAGAGTAACGTCCTAGCATAAACACCCCATTTTGGCCGAATCAATTAACGGCTTAAAGAACCAACCGCGGAGCAGTTCTTTTAATGTGGGGTCCGGTGAGAAGGGAGGGGCAAATTTCGTCGTTCTCTCTTTGAGGCCGTTTAGAATTAAATGTCAAATTACTGAACCTCTTCAGCCTCTCCCCCGCGCGGTCCCTATAGTTCGTACATAATAAGCCGTTATTTAATGGCTAAGTTGAACCTCCTAAAGAATATGGCTAAGTTTGACCTCCCTCAGGTATATATTTGAATTATTTAGCCGTTAATTAACGGCTAAGTTAAACCTCTATAAACAAAAAGGAATTATTTAGCCGTTAATTAGCGGCTAAGTTTGACCTTCTCTCTAACCTATAGTGGAATTATTTAGCCGTTAATTAACGGCTAAGTTTAACTTCCTACGCAATATAAAATGAAATGTTTAGCCGTTAATAAACGGCTAAGTTTAACCTTCTTTCCATACATATGGAAAATGTTTAGCCGTTAATTAATGGCTAAGTTTAGTCTTCTTTTCATATATATGGGAAAAGTTTAGCCGTTAATTAATGGCTAAGTTTAACCTTCTTTCCATATATATGGGAAATTTTTTAGCCGTTAATTAATGGCTAAGTTTAACCTTCTTTCCATAGATATGGGAAATTTTTTAGCCGTTAATTAATGGCTAAGTTTAACCTTCTTTCCATATATATGGGAAATGTTTAGCCTTTAATTAATGGCTAAGTTTAACCTTCTTTTCATATATCTAGGAAATTTTTAGCCGTTAATTAACGGCTAAATGTTACCTACTGTACATATATTAAAGGAATATTTAGCCGTTGATTAATGGCTAAGTTTAACATTCTTTACATACAAGGAATATTTAGCCGTTAAATAATGGCTAAGTTTAACCTTCTCCTTATGTATAGGAAATGTTTAGCCGTTAATTAATGGCTAAGTTTAACCTTATTTTCATTTATACAGGAAATGTTTAGCCGTTAATTAATGGCTAAATTTTACCTACTCTACATATATATAGGAGGAATATTTAGCCGTTAATTAATGGCTAATTTTCACCTACTACATATATAGAGGAAATGTTTAGCCGTTAATTAATGGCTAAATAATTTCTATAAGAAGGAAAATATTTAGCCGTTAATTAATGGCTAAATTCTCGGTTTGTAAAATATACAAAGTGACTTTATGGCTAAATTTTTCTTATAACTACAGTGTGAATTTATTGCAAATTTTGCATTTATATATACACCCCACCATAGCAGCAGTCCCTTCCCACTTTACTTTACTTTCCTGACTTTAATCGATATCAACCTGGCCACTCGGTCGCAGACATGGAACTTATTCCGCTGGAATTACAACCCACCCTCAGCATGTCACGCCGTAAGGCAAGAGAAGCGTACCTCATAGATGAGAGGCAAAACCCTGTCACCAGATGGTCTGAACCGAAGGAATGAACATTGAACTGTTTCCATTTCTATTTTTATTATTTAATCATTTACCTGTAAATTATTCTATCTAGTATTTATAATTGTAGTTAATTATTAACCACTTATGTGAATTTTAAATTCAAATTTTAGGAGCCGTTAAAAGATAATTTTCTCTCGGTATAGCTCTGGCCCTGAGGAAGGCTACTTTTGTTAGCCGAAATATTGGCCTATAATAAATCAACCCTTTGCCGTTGTGCCAGCCCTGCATTCAGTTTTGCTTTATTTTAATTGACGTCTGGTGACGGCATCTCTAGATCAGGGCGGATAAAGGTTGGGCGGTGAAACGAGCGCGTCCGAGCAAAAAGGTGTGATGCAGTGAACTGGGACTCTGCTTAGAAATGTCGCTTGTTTTCGACTTCGGTCAGGGCTTGCGATGTGGTTTGCCCAATGGACACTACCGCTGTCACTGAATTATGGCGACTTGATTTGTTTTCTTGCACTTCTTCCTCGTTCCTATGTGCTGTTACGCTGTCTCCGAGAGGCAAATGTTACTATTTTTTGCGGGAGATTTAATTGGAGTAGACAAACATCTCTTTCAAAGGGTTTCTCTTATTACTTCCATGACTCTACCACTGAATTATATTTTCGTTCTACTACTCGCCAGTGTCGATGTTATTCCAAAACAAAAACAACTAAGTGCTGTCTAAAACACGAAGGAAAATCTCATCCATGTCATCCATGGCAAAACTAAAAGACAACAGATCGTGGTTCATAACTAGATGACGTGTATTTTAGAAATGCGTGCAGCTCGTGCAAGGTGAAATTACGCTAATTTCAATCACCATCATCCTTCTTTTTAATTTTGAAAAAACATCTCATACGTCTTTCTGTTCCTTCAGAACTTCAAAATTAGTTTCCCCTCTGTTTTTACTGTTTACTTTGTTTTGTTTTCGAGAGAAAAGTAGAGAAAAAACCTTACAACTAACCTCAATAAATTTTGTTTACATGCAGTTGCCGAATTTGCGACGCATTGCGCGAATCGCCATGGCGCGTTGCACCCGAGAAGCAAAGTTTGAAGCAGTACAACGCCACTATATCAAAATATATCAATCTAATTTTTTGTTAAGTTGTATAAAATTTGTCCCCCTTTAACATATGTAAAAATTGAGGTTAAGAAGTGTTAAGCTTTTGCAAACGAAACGGCGAAAGACGATTAGGTGATTTTTAGTGGAAGGAGCAGGTATTCAACACTTTCAAATTAAACTCAAATTTTGGCATTATACGATCAACAAGTTTGACTTATAGGCATACAGACACAAACATATGAAACTGTTTATTGATACTGTTATGAAACGAATTAATCTATTTAACATTGTAGCCTGAAATTACAGAAAGAAAATAGGATTTCCGGTTTGCAAAAAGGAAAATTTCGTCGGCCTTCAAGCGCACCGGAAGGGCGGAAAGAGCGCTCGTGCCAGTCCTACTCCGCATCACACATTAAATGAAGAGCGGAGCGCTCGTTTCACCGCCCAACATTTATCCGCCCTGCTCTAGATCTTTAATTACGGAGATCCGGAAAGAGGAGCCAGTCAGTTATATTTACGTGTTGCGTGGACCTCAGCACTCAAACAGTTTTAATTGTCCTCTTATGTTTTCGCCCGGAGGGGGGTCGGGGGCTTAAAGTCTAGGGTTGTGTTATGGTGTGATGTCAGTGCGCCCCCCTATTCTTGGCTGGGCACCAAAAATCTGTCCAAGATAAACAACGAAACCGACTGAAACTCTAATTCTTCGTACCACTGATCAATTCCCCATGAACGGCACCCTAATCTAGACTAAAATCGTCTGATTTGTGTACGCTCAGTTTAAACTAAATTAGATAAAATCCTACCCTTCACGGTAGCACACCCTTTATAGCGGGCAGCACAGTACGCTCCCCTCCGGACTTTTCGTCTACGTGTTGCGCACGTGCCTTAATCAGAATCAGTGTAAGGGTTAGGGTTAGGGTTAGGGTTAAGCGATTTACAATGTGACGACTTGACAATGTCAAGAAGCTTAGAACAGATAAGAAGAATACTTTGCATATGGGCGGATCATCTGTTCCCGAAGGGCAGATAATATTAGAATCAGAGGTCCACGCAACACGTAAATATACTGACTGGTTCCTCTTGCCGGATATCTAATTAAAGAGATGCTGTAGCCAGACGTCACTTAAAGTGTAAAATATAACAAAACTGAATGCAGGGCTGGCACTACGGCAAAGGGATAATTTATTAGCTAATTTTGTTAGCCGAAATATTGGCCTATAATAAATCAGCCATTTGCCGTAGTGCCAGCCCTGGATTCAGTTTCCTTTCAGAGTATCATAGTCACACAAATTAGATGATAATCACTGATCGTTGAACGCTTTTCTACTGATGGCCTGTAATCACGTCTCGCACCTCAATCTTGTCCTTTTTTCTCGTCTTCCATATATGAGGCCATTTTTTGACATCAACTGTCGTGTAAGCGAATTCTTTTGCTTTTGAAGTCCAATTTCCCTCAGTATGGGACGTTAAAATTCCCGGCCTCTGAGCGTTTTACATATACGGCTTCTGGAGTGGAGAAGTATTTAGAGGTAAACAGTGAAGAGCACACTGCATTAAAAATTCATTTGATAAATATAAACTCCCATTGGTTTTTGCTTTGGAATTAAGATCCTACTCAATGATATTTCGACAAACATAACATCAACAGTCAAAATCTACGCTGATGACACTAAAATCTATCGCACGATCAATGAGCCTGATAAGGACATCTCAGCCTTAGAGCGTGACCTGAATAGATTATAATAAGTGACTGAGCTAACAAGGAGTTGTTGCGAATAATCCCTAAAAATGTGAAGTCATGCGTGCAACGCACAGTAGGGACAGATCTAAGCCAAGTTACTCTCTAGGTGTGCAACTAAAATCTGTTGAAAGTGTCAAGGACCTCCATGGTTTAGGGGTCACAATAAACTACGATCTATCTTGGGGTAAACACGTCTCCTACATAGTAAACAAAACGAACAAAGTGTTACGTATAATAAAGTGATCACTCGGAAACGATTATCGGCATATATGTTTTTTCTTGCCTCTTTAAGTCGTTGGTAAGACCTATACTCGAATACGTGACGCTGCCCCCGTCTGGAGCCCCTACCAAAAAAGGATACTGAATCCTTGGAAAAAGTCCAGAGAAGAGCATCACGGTTAGCTTTAAAGCAAAAGCGCGGAGAAATGAGTTATGAAGACCGCTGCCGCTTACTGAATTGGCAAACTCTGGAGTAAACGTAGAGAGTTGTTATCTCTAGTTCAGTGCTACAAGATCGTTTTTGGAATAGATAGCCTTGTCCCTTTTCGGACTTTTTGAACTTACTAAGCGTAATCGAACTAGAGCCAATCACGATTTTAAGCTCTATGTAAAAGTTGCCATCCTAAATTGCTACAAATATTCTTTCTTTGTACGGATCCTTAATGCGTGGAATAACTTGCCTAAAGATGTTGTACACGCAGGATCGCTGACTTTATTTCGCAACAGATTAAGGATTTATATGAATATTGATTAAGACGATTGTAAATAGTTTTAATTATGATATGCAAACGATGTTTTTTATTCAAGTTTTTAGGTTTAGATTTTTTCTTTGTATATAATGTTTTAGATTCCCAGAGATTTTACCTTTTCATTCATTTTTTATTTTGGGGAATCTTTTGTGTAGGGTTGACCTCTAGATATCCCCTTTGGAGAGATATTTTGTAACTTTAGTTTCTATCCCTTGAATAAAGTATTGTATTGTATTGTATTGCATTATCATTGTTGAGCCCCTTTTTTCTTGATACTGAGGGGCTGTTTACATGGAGGGAGGAAGATCCTGGAAGGCGCGGGATCATCCTAGCATCATATGTTTTCTGTACTCGGTTTACATGCAAAGGGTTGTACTTCTTATATGGTGCTAGGATCTTCCTAGTACTAGGATCTTCCTGGCTGAGAGTTAGGAAGATCCTCGTACCATGTAAACTGCCTTCGCTAAGAAAAATCGAAGATCCTGCCTCTATTCCCCCGCTAATTCTTCATTCCTTACCATATTTGGAAGATTCTCGCAGTATGCCACCGGTTCGATGTTATATTTGCTTGGAAACGAGGTTGATCGATGGTATATTTGCCTGGAAAAGAGGCTGCTTGGGCAATAGTGATCATGGCGTTCAGAGCTATTCGAGGAAGAAATAGCTGAACGGAAGAAATGCAAGAATAGTACGCAAAAAATATTGCTCCCATGAACTGGGACGTTATCAAACTTTTGAAGACTATCTGCAAGAAAGAGACATCTGTTTAAAACCTGCCGAACTGTGCCGAGAAACAGGCCAAAGTGTTGAAGAAATGGCCTTTCAATTGTGCCTTTATAATCTGAAGATCTTACCACTAAATCGTTACATTTATTATTATACGTAGTGGTTATGGTTTTTCTTCCCTCTCGATAAAAGTTACTTTTAAAGCTGCTTAAACATTTCGACCTAAAAACTCAACTTCATCTTCAGAACACAAAGGGCAATCCCTTATTCAGAATTTTAAAATCGAGATCCATCTGTGCTGTAAGTGTTTTCCGCTATGACTTAATTGGTGAAGACCCAAAAACGGAAACTGTAGTCAACATAAAAGTGATGAAACACTTGTGAAGGCAATACCACAACGACAAACCAGTGAGGGTCAGCTGGATCTTTAGTAGACCTGAATCAGTAAAAACTTGAGAACCAAATTTTAAAAATAAAACAGTAAACTGATCCTTACGGCAGCTTGGAAGAGTGATGGAGAAGCGGGAGGTGAATTATATAATTAATCCCTTTGTTTTTGTTTTCTTTCTTTTTTTTCTATCACTCTTCCTGCCGTAAGGATCAGTTTACTGTTTTAATTTTAAAGTTTGGTATAAAAGTGATGGTAGACCTTAAATCTCTTAAGTCTGATTTTTTTAAAAGCACAAAGGCTATTTAAAAGTTAATAGTTTTTCTATCATGCGGAAAGAGCCAACATCAAGTTTGGAGACAGGATGTCGAATCACTATTTTACTTTTCAAGTCACGAAAAGAAAAATTCTTAACTCCTATGTGGTCTTAATCTGGTAAAATTCACGAAAAACGAAAGAAAGAGTTTCAAGTATAGAAAGTGTTTTCTCCTTACAGGGATGCACTTGTTTCATGTTTAATGTATATAGTGCGTGATGCAGGACAAGCCACGAAAAAAAGCACGCTTTTAGACAATTATCTTACGTTTTCAAGTTGACAAGTAACTTGTTTTTTATTTTTGGCCCCAAGAATAAGTACTTAGAAAGTTCCAGAACCCTAATAACGTTTCCTACAATAAACAAACAACAAACGTGTTTAACACGCTCTTTAGGAAATTAGAATTTCGATCGACAAATATCAACTTCCATCTTTAATAAATTACCCTGCGAGCAGAGGTTTCGCTCTTGCATGGCTTTTAGCATTTACGGAGTCGTTCGCGTCGCCTGTCATTGACGTAGTTGGCCTAAACAAACCCACTACGTGACTGACTGAAAATTGAAGCGAACAACTTCGTCAATGCAAATTTTTAAAAAAGCCATGCAAGAGAGAAACCTCTGCTCGCAGGGTCGTAATAAATTATTAACGTACGGTATGCACCACACTTTGTTTGAACATTTAAATGCTATATTAATCATTGGTTGTATGGAAAAAAACGTTTAGTTCAATACGAGGGCTCAATAAGCTTTAAGGGAGCACAATATTTCATCATCGCAAAAACATAACACAACAGTAATGGTTTTATACACAGATAAAAGATCTAGTTAAGATAAATCCTCTAAACATCCGGCTGTCTTTGTATTTGTAGTATTTTTCATAAACATAAACAACGGTAGCGATTTGAAAATTATTTCAAGGCCAAAGTAAAAATGCAGTACTTTGGTTTACGAGAGCAGAAGTTTCAGACATTACCGCCGAATCATTGCTTATCTTAAAAACAGACACCTCCTAGTTGAACTATTTTTCTAAAAATAAGATGGACGGTGGTCAATTCCTGGTAAAAACTAAAATGTTAATTTATAGTTAAACACCCCCAGAAGTAAGACAGTCTTAATGTTGACAGTGCATCGGTATCTCGGGAAAATTTAAATTAAACACAATTCTAGAAATTAAGGAAAGTTGCCAAGGATGCGTTCTGTTTCGGTTCCGCAGAAGGTTGTGCATGAGTTGAATTCGAAAGTATCATTTTTGTCAACGTTAACACATAACACTAAAAGAAGAATAATAACGTTTACAGATAATCTAATCTATTATTATCTTTCGTTCGATTTCTTTTAGTATTTACCAATTCAAGCTATAAAGGCAAGACCACGAAACTCAATTGCAAAATCTAAGATTTAACTTCCGTAGCTTACATCTTAGTTGTTTCATTAGAAGGTAATTCTGTGTCTTTGAGGGTGCCCCGAGTTAATTGGTTAAGGGTTGAGTTTGAAATGTAAAACAAGAAATCTTCCTGCTCTCAGCATGCATGTAACTTGTTCCGTGATAACTTTGGAATATTAGCGATGTGGCATAAAGATTGTTTTGATGCGGCAAAAATGAGAAAAATTATATTTTAAAAGAAAAAAGTATACAACTGTGGTCTCTGCTAGACAGCTTTATTTTCATTGGCCTTTGAAAACAAACCTGGGCAAGTATTGTTTTAACTTCTAGGGACATAATGTTTAGGTCATATTTATCTATTATTTCGTTACCCAATCAACTCAGTTCTGTGACGACAGCTTCCAATTTATCGCCCCGTTTAAGGTAATCCAGGAATCTGAGATACCTTTCCTTGTGGAATCCGGAATACAGGACTTTGGAATCCGCCGAATTATTCAGCTCAAGGAATCCAGAATCTCGCTTACAATAGATCCTTTTACCGATACGGCGGCCATATTGAATTTATTCGATTTAAGGAGTATTATGGGATGCCCAAGGGGCATGAGCACGATCCAATATACTCGCTGAGTATTAACACGCACTTTTCGGGCCAATTTTTCTGTAAGTTTCCAAGAAAAAGATTGTAGTGGAAAAAAAAGATCGTTGTGCCGTGTTTGGATGTAATAATGATTGCCTTTTTCCCGTGAAATATAAAGTGAAGTTCTCTGTTTACCCGAAAAGCGCCCGTAAATACTGGGCGAGTGCCCCCTGGGCATCCCATAATACTCCTTAAATCTAATAAGTTCGATATGGCCGCCGTATCGGTAAAAAGTTCTATTGGAATCAGGAATCCAGGTTTCACTGACAAGGAATCCGAAACAAGTCCCTAGGGAATCCACAGCGTGGAATCTAGAATCCAAGACTGGCTTGAAATACCTGATGTCTCGGCATGGGGTGAAATAATTTCTTATTTGTTCAGTTTCTTCATTGGAGTGGTTACCCTGTGTGGTGCCATCTCGACCTATACTAACAAGCCTTGCGCGGCGCCATAAAACTGTAGAGAAGATGCCAGGATAGATAAATTAATTATTATAGAAAAATATGAAACGGCAAACTGATCCTTGCGGCAATTTTCTACAAGTTTAATTGTACTGATCCAGGTTTACAACTGGGAGATCCGGCACCACTCATTGGTTTGTTGCTGTGGACTTGCTGACATTTATTTTAGATACATTAATCCTTACACTACAAATAGTGGCCAATGATAAATTTCACGAGATTACAATTTTATTTTTGGTTTATCCCAAGAAAAAAAGACTACTATGTATGTTTACTCCGAAAAAATTTCAACAACATTTTCCCTGAAACTATCCTTTGCCAATTATTCTTAAAATACTTTCATTAAAGATATTTTAGGTCCAATAAAAATATACAAAAATTTATACTATGCAAATTTCTCTTAGCTAGAAAAAAATTCATTGATCATGTTGATAATTGCATGAGTAATTTGAAAAAAAAACTGTACTTTAACGCGAAAGTTTATGACAACTTTTCTACAGCGGAAGAGAGAACGTACCTCTGTCTTGAACTCACGCGAGGACAATGCATAGAATAATGATCAATTCTGAATCGCTGTCTGGCGTACGCCGAGAATATAACCCGAGATTAACAGTCAGTCATCATAAATATAAGCCACCTAACCGGCTACTTAGACTACTTATCCTTGCACGTACTTGTATTTGCTTTGTCACGTCGTAAATTTGTGAGACAATCTAAAAAAAAAAATTGGGCGACTGAGAAGGCCTTAGAAGCATTATGCAACCACCCGTCGCTCGTCTTCAGTGACATTATTTGTATAGTTAACCCTTTCGTGTGGTTGTATTTAAATTCCTTGCTATTACATTTCTCTAGTTGCTTGAGTTAAATCCGGAAACCCACTGACTCCCAGTGCTCTTTCAAGCTAGAAGCACCCGAACGACTGCTCTTTCCAAAATATTTCAACAACCTTTTTTAGGCTGTCTAGATTGTTCGGACGCTATTTAACGAAGGGCTGGCGCTCGGGAAACTTTAGCTCCTCAATCCCAATCTGCTTTTATCAAATCCGGTTGAAAACAAAATTATTGCATTTTGTCACTCCTCCACCAACGCAACGCCGGCACAATTTCGCGAGTCATTTTTTCGAATTCTTTTTGTCTGCTTGGCCTTCTAAGGATACTTTCAGCCTTTCTTTCGTTTTTATCATTTATTATTTATCTGCTTATTATTTTCCAAGAATCTTGGATGCTATTTTAAGGTTTATTAAACTTGATATTTTACGATATATACACCTCTTTTCTTTTACTATTTCAAAATTTTAGGGGTCCTTTCGTACGAAAAAATATAGCCAAACTTGGTTCCCTCTTATCGACATTTGCAAGGCGCAATCCGCAATTTTGTATCCAAACGCCAACGATTTATGATCCATTTTCTTTGTCAGTACATTCGGAAATTATTGCCTCGCGACAGAAGCACAACAGGCCAAAAATGTCTCCTGTTCATAGCACACATTTGTTGTATGCTCTGTTCCAATGAGAAGTAAAGGAGGCTATATCTGCTTCACATATCATAATGGTCAACTATATTTTTATCTGCATGAAACACCTATGAGCTTTAGCCAAAGTTATTAATCAATCAATCAATCGAGCGAGATCGAGGCACGATACTGACTGCGGTACAGCTCTGTACACACGTTGAGTGTAGAGAGAGATATATGCTAAACAATAATGTCTTGTTTTGAAGTTAAATCAGCACTAAAACAAAGCTAACTCATGCGAAATCAGGTAAGTTTAAAATCTCGTTTTTTAACTGAAATTCTGAGGTTATATTTTCCTTAAAACTGAGCCCATATTTACTTTATTCCGCACCAAAAGGTTTCCTCGTGTTAATTGATGTATACAATTTTTTAAATTTCACTGCACGAGAGATGCACTAAGAGTTCGGTTTTGCATTCTGTGGTTCTTTCCTCGAATTAAGCTGTTTTTTGGTTTGCCAGGTTAAATCGCCACTGATTACGTCTATACCTTTTTCAAACCCCAGCTGACTCGACATTTCTGACCCATTCAAACGGTAATATCCGTACGTGGTAAAATCAATAAATGGCTTCTTAATATGATCTAACCGCTTGAATACGTTGAATTCGCTCATAACTTTCAATATTCAGTAGTTAAAGTTTGGTACCTCCCGGCCCTAACGCCGAATAAAGTAAACTGAACGAAGAAACTGAGTTTCCCTAATTTTAGCTGCAGTGACAAGACCAAATAAGAAAACGCCGGGGCTATTCAGGGTATCATATCCGCGACTCTCCGCGTTCTGTATTCGCGGTTAATTTAATTCTTTTATTTCCCGCCGTAAACGCGCGTGATTCCAGATAAAACTGTCTTTAGTTATTTTCCCCTTAAAGAAATTTTAAAATCGTCTTTATCCGTCATAATGTCCAGTTTTCGCTTGAAAAACTAGGCTGTCTATTGGACTTGACGTACAAACAATGGATGTTAGAAGCAAGCGTTTCACTATAAACGGTTCTAAAAAATAGGAAAATAAATGTTCTTGCAATGCTCACTGCTGTATTTCGTAGGTATCTTGGGTACATTTGATGTTATTATGTGCAGAACGGAGCATTACTTTTAATACTCAGAAACAGCTTCTTTTAAATCACTTAATTGAAGCTTAAAAGATATAGACGAAATACGTGTCCAGTCTTATTCAATGTTGTAGCTGCAAGCAACGGAGATTTCGAAGAAATGAGATGCAAAATGTTTAAAAAAGTCTTTGCGACGACTGGTAATATTCGCTTGAACTTCTATGAGCAGCTGTATTTTTGTTTTTTTAGTAGCTGACGATTGTTTATCTGCCCACATTACCGGGTAATGGTTCGCCCTAAAATTTCTATGGACATTTTACATTGCACTTATCTCGGTTATGTTTTTCACCTATACTCGCAAACTTGCCGTGCGTGTTTTTATTCGCTGAAAGTGAAAAACAACTATCAACTTTATTGACCCGCGATAAACTACCCGCCCCCAAGTCGGCATTGGTTTTTGAATGTTGATAAACCTTATGTTGTTTTGGCTCCACGGCTGAGAAAAGTGACATATTCATTTTTTATGCTATTTTTATGCTTTCAATGAGCACATGCTATAGTGCCTTATACTTGGAGATTCATCAATATGTCAACTGATATAACATGCACTCAGAAACTGTGACAAAACGTGTTATTCCATTGTTTCACGCTTTTGCCTTTGTTTTTGGCTCCGACGTGGGATCATTCGCTAGTAAAAGAGGATAAGTGGAACGTAGACCAAACTAAACAAAAAAGATATGCTAATTGATCATTCCATATAGCGATCGTTTTGTCTTTATATGCATTAATTGCACAAAATAGACTTATCAGCAGTTGTTGTATTATTCAACGCGGGTTTCCCACTTCCCTCTACCATTTCCTCATTATTTCTAGAAAAAAAAAACCTTGACAAAAACATTTATCACGCATGTTCGGTGTGATTGTAAACAAGCCGAACAAGAATAACTTAATTTCGACTGCCGACGATTGCTCCAAAATCGCATCATTAAAGGCACTAATTAAAACTCTTAAACCTGTGATTATATGTGGAAAAGAAACTGTGGAGCATTTCAACGAAATGAAATAATAATCTAGGCATTTCAGCAGGAGAAGTGTCTTAATGAAAAGGGCCCCCACTGTTACGCTCTTAAGATGATTATTCAGACCACTTAGAAATCTAACACGCCAACACGCGGCATACGTTGTTTGGGCTTAAGATCGATGGATTGATTCATATTCAAAGTCATTATTTACAAACGACTGAGTCTATAAAGACGGCGCCGCGCTCTTAACACGCGGAATTTCGTAGTTGGAATGATCTTAATCACAGTTCATGACGGCATTCACTAGAACAAGGCAGCTCCATTCAGTCACACTGATAAGGTCCATGTTTTGGTTCATGCATTCATACTACCGCAGCTTACATGTTTACATTCTGATAGCCTGTTATAGGCATCTAGATAGGAGCGCGGCCAAAACAACAAATACAGGATATACAGCGAGTTTCCTTTTTTTCAGTGCGCACACGCAACTATCTAAAAGCCTGGAACAGTCTAATTTTGCTTTAACAATCATTTTATGAATAAGCCTTTTTTACATTTCGACGGAGTTATAAGAAGAAGAACATATACAGACGTCATAGTGACTTTTGCCGTAACATGTATTGTACAAAATGTTAAGCACGCTGCATAGATTTCTTATGTTTATGCTCAGTGCTTCAAATTTGTGAACAAAGCCATATGAAATTTTCTTGAGTTAAAAGGTTACCTTAGTAACAGTTAAACCTATCGAAAAATCCCTCACTTATTTTACTTACACACGCTTCAGCTTATAACTACAAAAAAGTGTTAACGGCAACCTTTACTTGTGTCACGGCGTTTCACCGTAAACTTAGTATATCCTGATTTTTCGATTTTAGCAGGGGCACCCAACGACAATTTTCGGAAAATATCTGTTCGGAAGACGATTTGATATCTAGAATTTTCGGAACATTTGTTGAAAAATTTCTTGCTTGCCTGCCTCTCCTAGCATTTTCGAACATCTGAAAAATGGTATAATTGCCTATTTTTAACGGATTTTTACCCTAAAAAGGTCACCTAGAATTTTCGGGAGCCTTTTTTCTGGCTGGAATTTTCGAAAAGGTAAGTTTTGATCCCTATAATTTTCGGCTAGGAAATCCGAACAGATGAAAAATTTTTAGGGGATAAAAATATGCCTATATCTACCGTTTAAATACTAAAATACGTTTAACAATGCTATGTTTAAGTGGTTTTGAACTATATTCTCGATGGGTGCCCCTGTTTTAGCGCGAAATTATTTTATCGCACGAGTCCCACAAACTCGTCAGCAAAACCTTAGACCGGAAAAATAACAATGCATTGGACATTCTGTACTATGTATATCATGGAAGAAACAAATAGAAAAAGTAAGGAATTATTCATAAAAGACTTGCAAATACTGAAAACTCCTCTTGGGGCACCCGTACCCAAAGTTTAATATTTACTTTTAAAATTTTTTGTTAATTATTGCCTGCGACGGTTGACTTTCCTTTTAAGACCATGCGTTTTGCTTTCTATGCCGCCTGGTTGGTCGGGCAAACACTGAAAAAATTAAAAAGCAATGAAATAATTATGCGCAGGAGCCCGGATAACAAGTATTTGGCATGTTTTCCAACTAATTCATTTTTTATTGGCCCTGGACAAAAATCAGCTTGGGAATTTATTTTACAGGTCAAATTTGATTTCAGGTTAATTTTGATTTAACCTAGGTTGATTGTAAATTTTCTTTGTTTCCTAGCCCTAATTATTCATGAATTAGAGATAGGAAACAAAAGAAATTGAGAATCAACCTAGGTTAAAAAAATTTAACCTGAAATCAAATTTGACTTGTAACATATACTTGGAATCCGTGCATACACTTATGAATGGCAATTAAGAAATTAAAGTTCATACACCATTTTCGATATATTAAAATTCCTCCTTGGCTCCGAGGCTTGAGGGGAATAAAACAAAAGAAATCACCTTGGGGCTGAGCAATGAATAATGCATTTCTTTTGTCTTATAGAGTACTTAAGTGTGACGTCATAAAAATAAAATTTCTAAAATTATGGGATTTGTCAGGATATTCTGAAAGAACAATGTCCAAGAGGCCTACTTGCAAAAAATGAGCATTTCGGGGCAAATTTTCTCTGAGATCGTAGCCCAGTTATGCTTAGAAAACTCCATACAAACCCTTGTGAATTTTTTTGGGCTCGAGCCTCGTAGCCAAGTATGAATTTTTAAAATATCGAAAATGATCTATTATAATATTTCTTTCGATTCCTTTCAGTGAAATTTCCTATGTTTTCATGGACAGAGAATGTTGTGCATTGGATAAGTTCAAAATGAAATTCTTTACGAACTAGGCATATATTAATAGCCTAATTAAGGAAAAGCAGCAGAGTTTTATAAAAGTCAAATTGTCCTTTCAGTCCTTTGTCTTCTTTTAAAAAATTGGAATCTGTGAGATGATTGAACGAATTCAGAACCCTTTAATAATGTAGGTCTGTTAATGCTTGCGCTATATTTTGGCTAAAATGATTTCAAATCCAACCGAAAACCGTTTCCTGCGGAGAACCAGAATACATAGAGAATACATTGGGGCGCGGAGAGGTCAAATTTATTGTTGAGTGTTCAACTCGAAGCGCTCACTAGTGAGATATAATCACGTCAAATAGTCAAGACGTTATCAAAAAGTACACTGTAAAATGCATTATGAAATTGAAACAATCTAAATCTTTCAAAACGGCTTAGTATAAGGTAAAAGGAAACAGCTATAAAGAGATGAGCAAAATTGTTCAATATATGGGACATATGTGTTTTGATACGATATGAGATCACATAGTATTCTGGTACGACATTTCTCAGTGGCCGAAATCCCAACAACTCACTATCGTGTATATAACTAGTCATGATAGTTGACACTACAGCTGCCCCCGCTCTGTATATAGTCGGTCAATACCATTTTTGCTCGTTGTGTAGCTCTTTGAAATATACCGATTCATAAGGAAGATTATCACACATATTCCATACAATAGGTGAGATAAATAGAGGAAACGCAAGGTTCTATGGACAGTTTCAGTTCGATTTACACAGCTTTGATCAAAACATTCTCAGTTTCTAAACCATAAGAAAAAAATGAATTGGAAGTATAACAACAACACCAAAAGCTTTATTTGCATGACCATAAAGGAATTACAGTATTGCAAAAGCTATTAATCTAAATTAAGTACTAATTCAACTAATTAGTACGTGCAAAACATTACAAAACGTGACAGTTCTCATTCATTCATTTATTGATATTAATTTGATATTCATTCATTGATATTAATTTGATATTAAGTTGAATTTTTCGCTATTTCTCTTTCACTTTTTACATTCAGTTCATTTTATTTGCCGGAAAGGAAGCCTTCTAGAAATTAAAAGGTCGTTTGATCAATTCACATTCGCTCAAGTCAGCACAGAATTTGATTGTCGGCGAATTTCTGTAATCGTCCATCGTTCTGCTAATGAGAAGCTAGCCGTTGTTCACTCGTCTTGCTTGTTTGGGGCTGAGTCTTATTCCGGTCAAAGAGAGAGTAAGAGTGTCTGGCAAGGTTTCCAATGAAAGTTTTGTGAACTCGTGTCTGGCAAACTCTCCAAGTGTTTATATATACACAGTTAATACGCACCTTATAACTTCTTCTGCGCTTAACAAGTGTCGTTAAAATTTTGGTCCATTAACTTTCAGAACTAGTGAAACAACTGCTCCACAGAATGTCACTGATAACACGTAACGCAAACGAGTGTCTAAGTGTGACTGCACAATAAATGTCACAAAATCTACCTAAGCGGTCCCTTGGGGATGTTCTGTCTTTACGTCATCCTAACCATTTCGTATTTGCGGGCGCAAACAATAGAAACGTCATCATTACCTACTGATTCCTCGCGGCCCCTGTTCAAGCAAATCGAGATTTTTTCTATATTGACTGTATGACTGTATATTTCAACTGTAAGTACATTCCTGCTGCTAGAGTGCCTCCTCGGGATTTCGCCTTCTGCGGGGGCAATAAAGCCCTTTATAGCATATCATGTGTGGATGTCAGTGTGATAAAGCCTCGAACTGATATGATATCAATTTGATGGCAATTACTGTGAAATTCGAGAAAATGTGACACATCATGACCAGATATATTTCTGGAATGTTATTGTGTTGCAAGGGAAGAGCCAACCAGGCGTCAAAAAACTAAACCACAAGCAGCAACCGTAAGTAGTTTGAGGTTGGGTGGCTTGCTCGCATGTCCCGATCTTCCCTGTGATTGGTCATTACGCGATAAACAGTCTTAAAATATTTTAGATGTTTACGCTTTTTATGAGTTTGATAGTTAAAATATAGGGTGTCTGTTCACGTTTTGCATTGTCCAATAAAGGAACTCGTTATAAACTGAAATCAGTTAGACCATTCATACTCTCTGGTCGTTTTATCTTTGTTGCCCAGTGATTTCGTGATGAAGAAATTAAATTTCTCCGGCTACTTCTTCAAAGCGGGATGAAACCAAAAACACCATTAAAAAAAAAAACATGTTGACAGTAACAGCCAGTGACTGTTTCTGTGAATATCTGTTCGAAGTAGCAAATCAATGCCTAGAAATTTCCATACCACTACTCAAAGGCCAGTCTGTTCCCTTCACCTAAGATGGGCGTTTTTCTGTCAACTTTCCCACGATTTTCGGGAATCTGGTTTCACATTCCCCAGAGATGATTATATTATTCAGAGCGTAAGAAAGGAACTCTTGAATTTTCGGTTTCAAAACTAGTGACGAAAAAAGGTATAAAAGCGTCGCAGTTTAAAAAACTATGAATCAGGCATCTAAGATTAGATTTTTCTGGAAATAGAAAATGATAAGTCAGAATTCGTTGGGACGAATGCCGGAATTTTATAGCGACGCAAAAAGCCGTCCTTGGGTTCTCCTTTGTTGAAGGCTTTTCTCACACAGGTATCAAGAGACTACCAAAATGTTCTGGTTTGTTCATTATTAACGACATATATAATATAAATCTTTGGTTTTATGGCTTTACTACTTTTCTTCCTTTTGAATCCTGAGGATAAATGTTCTGCTTACGTCAATAACACAAAGTGGCGAGGAAAAAGCTTTCTTTTTAATTCAAATAAACGGATGAGTTCATCGTTAATAATCAGTCATTTCCTGGATCACGAAGACTAAACAAGTGCCTTAGTCTTGCTGTACGTTCTACTTTAATCCTGGTGATGGGTTTATCATAAGACAAGTGAAACTTCCGAACGAGAGCTCGTGAGAACAATACCGTGAAAGATGGCTAAATGGATTCTTTACCCTGGCAATAGCACAGTCGGTCTATCAGTTATAAATTATTATAAAAGATAAACAGATGATTTGACTTTTTTAAAAAAAGTACATCGAACTGTTACGTTATAAGTCAAAATAGGTGCATAATGACACGGCGGATTTAAAATCGGGGAAGTTAATTCCCTGCTAGTTCTAGTCTAGTTGAAAATATTCATTTAATATTTGTATTGAAATGGAAAACAAGTTGGACTCTGAATGACCAATGATGCATTGTGGGCTAGCCGAGCTAACAAGGTATTCGTACAAAACTCAGCGGGATAGTAAAACAAAATAGTGGATATCTTCTCATGACAGAAATATTGATTATGCATTGGGTAAGTAAGTAATCTTAAGGAAATGACGTATGCATTACGTCATTCCAAGATTATTGTTAGAACTAGTCAGCATGGTGCCTCAAGTCTAAGTAAGGCGTGAGTTAAAAGCAACAATGGATAACTGTTCGAAATTTTTAACGAGAAATCACCAAAAGCAATGAAGCACTTGTGGAAACACATTCGGTAAAGAATAAAAAAACTGGCGTAATTGCTCAAGAATATTATTTGAGACACTGAGATATAAACTGAACTGCATTGTAACAAGGTAATAAAATTTCAAGAACTACGTCAATTTTCAACACTCGAAGAGAAATTTCGTATCTCCGCGCGGCCATGTAATATCCTCTATATCTCCCCAATTCAAATTTCTCATTTTGCGGCCGACTTTTAAATTAGCCCATGGCGCCAAAATAAATTAAAGCAAAGGACATGTGCGTACTCACTAAACACTGTTCGATCCTTATGTTTATGAATGCTTGTGACGTTATTAAACAAAACCGTACTTGAGAGAAGTTTTTGACGCCCGCACGTGGGTGAAGTGTTTTAAAATCCGGTATTGAAACTTCAACAACCGCACTGACCAAACAAACATTTACTAACTGGGTTCCTCGGGGGACGACATGAGCGCACCCGCGAATCACAACTTTAAGGTATTTGAAGACTCATTGTCTAGTTTTGGCTCCTAAGAAACCTAAGATAAATTAGTTAAACTGGTGATTTACAAATATTCATATTATAATGCTAACATGGGGTTTTTATGAGATACATATCTTTTTTGTTCTTTTTCGATTAAAAGTACAACTTAACACAATGCAAGATCTCAAAGAAAAAAAGGGTGATATCAGATGAAGCTTTGGAGAGCAACGTTGTCCAGGAAAGTTCTATGCATTCACATGAAAATAGGCAGAGCGACGTAGTCACAGTTGCTGACTGTAGCAAACGCCGAGTACATAGTGACTGTCAAGATGCTTTCAAATTTAAAATATTTCATCGAATAAATCTCAATTTCTGACTTTCTTTTCCCCGACCACTTACAGGAAATAATTTTCTCCTCAAAAATTTGTTTTTCAAAAATATTTGTTTTTATAGTGATTCTTAGGAAAAGAAATTAAAGAAAATAACCACGATAAGGAGGATATTAAATCAGATACATTTTTTTGTGATGTTTTGTTCCAAAACTGCCAAATCTGGCATCTTATTTCCCAAAGTTAAAGAGGTTACTATAACCACGGTTGGGCATTAAGAAACATTTTTTTTTTGCCAAGTGCATGTTTTCGTGTGCATTAAGATACATTTTTTGCTAAATAAAGTGCACGTTTTCAAAGCTGGCAATCTAAAACTTGCAATTTAACTTCGAAATTTAAACTGAGAAAGCTCTCTAAAGATCTTCGTGCTCTTATACTCTTCACTTCAACTGAAAATCTGACAGCTGAAATTAAGATTTTTGTGAAGAAAGAGGAATAAAAAAAATAGAAAGTGAAAAAGAAAATTCAAAATAATTAGAAAGTGCCGGACGCGGGCGAGTGAAGTACCAGTCATTATCCACACTGGCTCCGCAGGCTGATACAATGTTTTCGAAGGTTGCTTTTTTTTTAAATTAGAGCAATTCTATCGTGAAGGCGTGCGTAATCTATTAAAGCAGTATAGATGCTTGAGGTTTCGTTTGTTCTAATCCGCGATAAAACAAGAAAAATATAACACTTTCTTATCTAACTGAGAATTAAATATAAAATGAAACATACATGTAATTCAAAAAGCTTAAATAAAAAGTGCACATGAAATAAAAAAAAACATCAAAGTTTATTTAAGTTTTAAAATTTACATGAAAATTCACAGAAATTTATCGACTGAACAGATAGACTGTTAAAATTAAGTTTACTAAATAATGGATCCAGTTTCATTTTTGGGAGTAAAAACCGTTTTGTAATTTTCCTTAACATAAAAAAAAAGAGATTTAGAAACCTCGTGGACCCGAGAAAGGAAACGTTTGTCTGTTTGTTTCTTTACTTGTAAGTGCTCATTTCCTTGGAGAAACGAAATTTGCGGATGTAGATTACAGCAAAAAATAAACAGCTGCAGCAATTGTAAAAATACCACGTGGGTTAGAGCAGAAAATAAGACTCATATCTCATTTGTCAATGAGCTAAACGCCGTCTAAATTTTCGATAAACTATTAAACAAAAGCAGGAATTTTAATAGGTCATATACATGTATGAATAAGTTAAGCCATATTGAGACGGCAGCTGTAAATACAGTCTTGGCGATTTAATAAATCTTTGCACGTACAAGGTCAGCATTTGCATTCGTTTCTAGGAAACCTTTTAACTTACATGTAGAATTTCATTTATTTGTTTAGTCTCTGAAAACGTGCAGTTTGTCCCCGTTCAATCATCGTAAAGGTTCGTTGTCCTCCTTATAAAAGTACGACGAAATTCCCTGTTTTGATATTGATATCCAGGTTATTATACGTCTATCACCTTGATTGAAAGGAAATTCATTGATATCAAAATGGTTAGGAGAATGACGCTGCAAAATGACGCACGTTTTCTGCTCCGTGTTGGTTCAAAGGCCGGTAATTGTGACACTAATCTTTTGACAGTACAACAAGCGTCAATTAATCCAAAGAGAAATTTCTTATTCATATTCATTTTTAAACTTTTATTTACATTCAAAATCAATTTCAAATTTAATCGTCCACCGAAAGACAATCCCCCGTCATTACTCACTGGAACAAATTGTTTTGCCTCATTGTTCAGTGCAAGCCTTCTTTTTTCTTGTTAGTATGAAAATGAAAATTTCTTTCTTTCTTTTTTTGTCACTTATTAACACTTTTGCACTGTTTTTCTCCCATAGATTGCAGAAAATTTGACAAACATTTCTGCGGATATCATTTCAAGGTTGAATGACACAAGTATGCAAGAACCCCTCTGGTATACTGTACTGGCCTGGCTTTTCACTATTTTAGGTTTTGTTGGTAACAGCTTCGTTATCTTGTTAATTTCTTCGAAGAAAAAACTCATTCGCCGAAAAACAAACTGGTTTCTTCTTTCACTGTGTTTTGCTGATCTTGGAGTCAGTCTAAGCATGTATCCTGCCATGACTCTTTGCCACCCAAGCAAGCATTGTCGTTTTGTTTTGCTCGCGAGCTTTCAGTGGGCTTTCCTGTACTCTTCGGTGATAAACCTGTGTTTGCTAACAGTGGACCGATACATTGCAATAGTGAAACCGTTCATGTATGTGCTGTTAATGTCGACTTTTCGTGCCGTGGCCTTCATTTGTGCTGCCTGGCTTATTCCTTTCACACTCAGTTTCCTTCCCTTTACGTTCTTGTACAGCCAACAGGGAATCACTGCAATGAAGGGCTACTCTTACCTCATGATTGTGGGGTTTGAATTTATTCCCACGCTCACTCTGCTCTTGGTGACATCTCATCTTATCTTCATCGCCAGAAAACACGCTCGCGAGACGGCGTCGGTGATGGCTCAGTTACGGTACAACCAACCAATGACGGAGAGCAATAACGTCGCAACCTTGCGGCATGACAACAGAAGACGATCTTCAGTAATTTTCATCGTGTCGATTGTGGTCTTCTTCATCTTTTGCTATTCGGCAACGATCGCTCGAACCTGCTGTGATATCTTTACCCTTTGTAGCTATACGCCTGCATTTTACAGGGCGAGCCAGCTACTCCAGATTGCAAACTCCGCATTCAATCCGCTCGCGTACGGATTTCTGAAACTTGACATCAAAGCAGAAGTCAAAAAACTCCTTCGTATTGCCACTGACGATGACCGGTCGTCCATGCAGTTGGAACAGAGATAAGCCACATCTCTGGCACTAAGTGAGAAGATAGCACAAAAAAGCGAGCTCTGCTTGGCTAGTTCAGGATGTCACACCAGGTTGTGCCTCAAAACTGAAAGAGTGGTCTTTTTTCATCATATTTGTTTTGTAGAAAATCTCAAAGCAAAATACAACCAAATGTAATAAGTCTGGAATTAAAAAAAAAGATGACTTAAACATCCTCTGAGCCCAAAAACGCCTTTACAGAGCCTCGAGAGGTGGGCGTCAGTGCTCTTCCTAAAATAAAACTATAATTACGGGGATTTAGATGCCAACAAAAAGGGATCCCTTTTTCAGGCTTCAGGCAGTTTTAAGGGAAGGGATTTCGGGATTTAAAGTACATGAAATGGTAGGCAAATCTTTCACTTCTATTTCTCAAAGGGTGTTATGTCTGAGTCTGTTTAAGATTTATTTATTAGACCAGCCACCCAAGCAGTGGAATGCAGTGTTACTTACTATGTATATATGTATAAGAAAAGGGGTACCATTTTTCATGGGAGGCTATACGAAAGGAATACCTGTTCGTTTAAAAAAGATATGGTAAAAGGGGGTCATTGGGCCTCTGGGCGGGGCCTCCCCGAGTAAATAGGGAGCTTTAGCATCGACGACTTTAACTGCAGCGAAAACGTCAGTTTTAAAACGAGTTCCCGTTTTTTCAATCTTTGTCGTGTTTATTCCAATTTGCTGAAAATGGCAAGTGTAGGCGAATTTCCCTGGAGTTGATTTCTTTAGGACCGCACTCACGTTTAGAGAGAGAAAAAGAGATTCGTCGTCCCTTGTTTACGTCCTCCATAAAACATGCAATTAGGCATTTTCACGTCGTAGTCGTGCAAGGACGGTAAAGAAATGTACAAAAAAGCGTGATGCACGTGCAAAGTTGTTGTTTTGCGTAATAAACCTATTGCTTTTTTGACGTCCTCTTTGCCGTCGCCGTCGTCGTTGCTAAAGCTCCCTATTCTTTGTCGAGTACCCACCACCAAGGCCGGGAGATGGGGTACATCTTACATTCCCAAGGTACCACTTCTTGAATCAAACCCAGTTGCATAGGGAGCCGGAGTGTCTGAGTTAAGCCCAAAACGAAAAAATAAGGAAAATAAGGTAACGCTTATTTCATGGTCAATATAATAATATATTTATAACAATTTAAGAAGATATAACGAAGAGACAAAATTCTCTGTTACTCCGAGTTTCGTGCTCACGCACTCATCAGACAGTATTTGTCAGTATTTATAACAATTTATAATAATTCAAAATGCATCAGTAATAAAAGCATGATACGTCCAAAGTTTATCATGTTTGGTAAAAACAAACAGTAATAGGAATAACTTGGCCGTCTAACCACAGACGTTTGTGATACGATTGAAGATGTATTTTGTACCGCTATAGTGACGTTATTCTTTTGACAATAGAACAGGACACTGAAGTAGCTAGCATACTTACATGCTAGCCTGGGACCAGGCTCCGCAGTGGGGGAAAAAGGCACGGGGTTAAAAAGAAAAAATATCGCTGAGCGAAGCGAGCTAAGCGGGTTGCCTGGGGAGGGGGAAAGGGCGCCACCCTTTCCCCTTCCCAGACTACCTCTTGGCTCACTTCTCTCGCTGATTTTGTTTCTCTTGTTTCCTCCAATGCGGAGCCTGGAGGAAAGGGACCTTTAATTTAATTGTTTGAAAAACACCTTCCTTGTAGCTTTATCATTTTAATTCATTGACGCTACTCGAACATGGCCAGAGGATTTCCCTGTTTCAGCTATTTATTTTAATTAAGTAGGTATGTTAAGGGGCTACCATTTTTATATGGAAGATATTCAAAAAGGATACTTTTTCTGTCAGAAATGGCATCTGAAGGGTTGCATCTCGTGGAGGAGCCTCTCCTTGCTTGCCACCCTCTCCTCCTCCCCTGATGCTTTCTGCACAGTTAATCCAGTATTACTACTACACCGAGCTTCGAACAACCTTGCCGAGTACAAAACGCAATACAATACATGTAATACATGTAGAGAGTTATAGATAAACAAAATCTACTAAACAAAATTGATGTAACATGCAAACAACAACAAGCTTCATTTGTAGGACCATACAAGTACATACGTACAGTATTGCAAAAGCTATTTATAATTATGTTTTAAGAATAAGAACTAACATTTAATCACTGGCCAGTTAAAATACTTATTTAATAATTCGTCGCGAAAATCAAAGCAAGCTGAAATAAATTTCATGAATTGTATACAGGAATTAGATGTGTTCATCAGTTCATTCATCAAAATGTTCACAGGTAACTGGGTAATATTTGGAATAACTTATGCAGGAGCCCTACATGCCAGACCGAGTTAAAAACTTTTTTGAAATCCACAAAGCGAGCATAAATCTTTTCCTTGTGATTATAAACGTACTTATCTAATATCAAGGTTCGAAGAGTAAAGACGCGGTCTGTTGTGCGGTTACTTGGTAAAAAAAACAATTTGAGATTTGTGAAGTGTATTGAAAGACATGACATGTTCGAGGAGTCGTTGGTTCAAAGAAAGAACAAAACAATTTTCCCAGGCAGCTGGAGACACAGATAACTTGGTAATTTGCCGACCGGGTCATTAAGCCCGCCCGATTTATAGATGGGAGTAATAAAACCACCACATTAAGACTGAGGCATGGTGCCTTGGGTAAGAATTGAATTAACCCTCGGACGTTGGGAGCAGGTCAATTGTGGTTTCATATGTTCCCGTGAAAGAAATGAGTGTTAATGATACATGAAATAAATTATATAAGAACTGCGGAAATGAAGGGAAAATGAAGAAATGATCGTCGCATGAACGCAATTTATGCAATTGCGTAAAGAAGCCTGAGGGCTTCATAGCTCAGTTGTAGAGCATCTCACCGGTAATCGCGAGGTCACGGGTTCAAACCCCGTTGAAGTCCTGAATTTTTTCCGGGATTCTTTACGCAATTGCATAAATCGCGTTCACTGCGACGATCATTTCTTCATTTTCAGTATTTCTAATTCTTGATAAAATTCAAGATGGTGACCATGTTTGGTGACGTCACAGACCTTCAGCAGCGTCACCACCAATAAAATATACCTTATCTTGTAGAGAAGTTCAAAGGCTTTCCACTGAAGGAAAAATCGTTTTCGAAATATTGCAACATATCAAAAATCCAAGGGGGGAGGGGGGGAGGCCTTCATCAACCACCCCCTTGTACCACGGTAGGGGTATGACTTTGCGTTTACGTCCGAGGGTTAAATAATTTGTCATATACAGGCGTCAAAGTATCAATACTAGCTTTTATCATTTCATTTCAAATTTCATCCGAAAATGGTGATTTATTATTCTTTAACATATATGTAGCTTTACGTATTTCGTTTTCGGTAATCGAGAAATCTAGCGGACGAGAGCGTTGACCATGACGTTCATTTTCTTGCAGTTCATTGCAAATTTTTTAAACTCGCTTAACTAAATTTCCAGGCCATCACTAAAAATGCCTTTACCTGCCCTTTAGCATTGAAGTCTTCGCCAGTAAACGAAGAAATATAGTCTCAGAAGTTATATTTTGAGTGATTTTGGGTGATTTTGTGTTTACCGTTGACTATGCTTACAGGAAAAGGACAAGGCAACAGGAAGGCCGAAAGGGTTATGCTTATTTTCATATCTCTCGTTCGAGAAAGCGCTTAAACGGTTCATAGCTCTCCCCCACAAATCAAATTCCTAGGCTTTCGAAACCGATATCCTCGTGACTGACACTAGTATTCCCTTTTTTCAGTTTTTTTTTGGGGGGGGGGAGGGGAAGAGAGAGACTCCCATGCGACATAAAGAGGTGAGAATACCAATGCCTTGGCTGCTGTACTGAAATGCCGGTCTAACGCCGGTCTGCGAACATTTCATGCGAGCGCGACTTGCCTTTGGAATCGTCTAGACGACAAGCTTAAAAACATTTTAGTATTACAAGGACATTTTAAGGTACCTTTTTTTATTTTTTATCTCGATTGTACTGTACTAATTAGGTAGCTATTTGCAACCATTTTATTTTTATTTTTTTATCCTTTAACTCCCTTTTACGATATCTTTTACATTTTAGAATTATTTGTAGATTGGGGCCACAATGTAAACTACTGGGCTAACCAGTAATTGTGAAGGTCATTTAAGTTTTATTGATTTATTTAAAATACTTGTCGGTTAATTGGAATTAAACTGGCAAAGGAGACTAATCTAGGCGTGGCCCAGCCTTTATTAACCACTCAAGGAACCCGATATAGGCGTGGCTCAGGCTTTATTTAACCCTAAAGGATCCCAGTCTGGGCGTGGCTCAGCCTTTATTAACCCCTAAAGGATCCCAGTCTTGGCGTGGCTCAGGCTTTATTTGACCCCCGAAAAGGGCCAAGCAAACAACTGAACCACTGAACAAGAGGGGGCATCCTCGGAACGTCTGATTTTCCTCCTTTGTCAACGCGTATGCTAATACAGTATGACGGCCTTTGTTTAAGTGTTTGTTTTAACCCTTATGGTTAAACATACTAGTGGGTTTTAGTCCGTAACACTTTAAAGACCAATTCAGCAATTCTACTTTTAAGCGATACGAGGAGCATCCCCGTCTCCGTCATTTGATAGGTTCCCCCGTTCAATAATTTTGATTTAAAAGTGTTGTGCTCAAAAATCCGCTTGAAGGTATTCGGTGTGGCGGGGGCGGGATTTATTTTGCTGGGTCCAATCAGAAAGAGGCAAGCAGAATCACTAGGATAACATAAACAATAAGCACGTACTGCGTGATCAAGTGAGAGCAAAAATTCTTAACCTGATTGATTCTGGCTTACTCGTGGTGATCAACTGTAAATAGCGTTATGCTTGTTTACGTCAGACGAATAGATCATTCGCCACAAAGCCTCGCTCGTCCGTGAACAAAGTTCGTCACATTTGCCCTCTGTTAACCTGAGATCAGGCGTTATTTATTTATTTATTTATTTTGCTTCTTTGCTTCTTTGGCTCGAGACGGAAAAAAAATAACGCCTGATAGATTTACTTAACAAGCCATCAACCGCCCCCTAATTTACATAATCTAACGTCTGCTTGACCTGTCATGTTATTAGCCAATCAGCGTTAACCGAAAGGGAAACAAATTTTGGCGGGAATAATGTCTCTTTCGAAATAAATTTCAGGGACAAGAAAATGTTTAAGTACGCTCAGATGGTGCTTCCTAAGAAAAATTTTTAAATGTGTTTTTTTTTGGTGATGAAATACTGCTACTTCTTTGCTTCTTTGGCTCGAGAGGGAAAAAAAATAACGCCTGATAGATTTACTTAACAAGCCATCAACCGCCCCCTAATTTACATAATCTAACGTCTGCTTGACCTGTCATGTTATTAGCCAATCAGCGTTAACCGGAAGGGAAACAAATTTTGGCGGGAATAATGTCTCTTTCGAAATAAATTTCAGGGACAAGAAAATGTTGAAGTACGTTCAGATGGCGCTTCCTAAGAAAAATTTTTAAATGTGTTTTTTTTGGTGATGAAATACTGCTAGTTGGAGCTGCCGTACCTTTATTTAACAGCTGCAAATAATCAAGAATTTACTGGTAAAAGCTCGTTGACTTCATTCTGTGCCGAAAGCCGCTCTGAAAAAAAAAGTAAGCTGAAGCACCTTATTTCACGAACTGAAAAGTGTTGTGAAAGCGAACATCGCTCAGAATAATTCGCAGGTTTCTGAAGGAGGAATGACAGGAATTAAAGTCAAACCAGGTCAAGATGCCATTTATGGATCAATTATTTGAAAAGTGAACCCGTTTGTCGCTTCTGTAACTTGCAGCCGGCATCAAACAGGGCACCCAACGAGAATATGGTTCAAAACCACTTAAACATAGCATTGTTAAACGTATTTTAGTATTTAAACGGTAGACATAAGCATATTTTTATCCCCTAAAAATTTTTCATCTGTTCGGATTTCCTAGCTGAAAGTCTAGTGATCCGAAAATTATAGAGATCCAAACTTACCTGTTCGAAAATTCCAGCCAGAAAAAAGGCTCCCGAAAATTCTAGGTGACCTTTTTAGGGTAAAAATCCGTTAAACATAGGCAATTATACCATTTTTTAGATGTTCGAAAATCCTAGGAGAGGCAGGCAAGCAAGAAAATTTACAAAAAATGTTCCGAAAATTCTAGATATCAAATCGTCTTCCGAACAGATATTTTCCGAAAATTGTCGTTGGGTGCCCCTGATCAAATTGCATTCAAATGATCGGTGAATTTTTGACTGCAATTTTTAGTATACGATGAAATGGAAAATATTTCAATGGATGAAATTTCTCTTTAGACATTTTTCAAACTGGCAAGAAAACTGAGCCGGCAGAAATTTCATAACGAACTCGCGTGTGTATTCACTGCTCATTACGCAAGCAAAAATGCAGACTGAAATCAACTAACGGATGGCGGCGTTTTGGCCAATCGGAACAGCGCAAATCATCCGTATTGTTTCCTAACCAATCAGAAAAAAGTCCAGATTCTGGCTTTTTTGCATGTGATCTGTAAAAGAAATGTATCATGCCCTCCTCCCGAACACAGATTACAGAGATAAAGGGAGAGGGCATGATCGCAGGCTAGCCCTCTCTGTGTTACATTCGTCCAATATCCAAAGCCAATGGGAGACAATGTTTTTGCAAATTTTGATTTGGTTGATTGGGGAGCAGATGCGTTATGGGAAAGCGGAAGTAGCAAATTTTGATTTTAAACTGCATAAATTAACAAAAATTTAAAACTTCTATTGTTGAGTTGAAAGGTATAGTTTTATTCTGTTCTCCAACACAGAAGGTCTGAATAAATTACGAGTGGTACCTTTCTGAATCACCTCGAACATCATATTGCTGTTGTTTTTCGTTTTTTTTGTATCGTTTTTATTAATTCACCACCCGATTATTGTTATGAAACAACCGACAGACGTTCTTTGATTGCGTTGCACAACTTTTAATTTACTCTGTGAATTTTAGCTCACCTCATACCACAGGTAAGCCAAGCTCACGATTGAGAATGGTTATTGCGGTTACTGTTTAGTCAAAAAACCAATGAAAATACATCAGATAGAGCTTTTTAATTTGTCTCCTTGTTTTATTTACGGTGTGTTCTTAGTTTTTTTGGCCTTTTGAGAGCGATTCCAAAGAGGTTCGGCTCAATCTGCCTATATATATTACAGAGAAATTAAGTGTGGTGACAGTCACAATTGCACCGAATAAAGTATAACAATTCTGTTGCCAGTACGTGAAGCCCTGAATACGTCAATTGCCCTGGCCGGCTGAAGCAACAGAATAACATGTTTATAATTAAAAAATGACAACAAAAAGACAACCTTTCATGAGTAAAAGTGCAAAGAGCATTATCTTGTGTCAAGTTGTAATCTTATCGAAGAGAGAGACGCTGTTTATTAATTTGTTCAGCCTATAGTGACAACTTACTTCTCTCTAAGTCAATTTTAAAATATGAAAAGTAAAACTACAAAGCCACATTATAAAGCTCTGCAGTTTAACAGAAAGGACGGAAATTAAGATACTATTTTGTTCAAACAATGACAAACCTTTTTTATTTATATGACTACATTTAGTTTCATATGCGACAACTTATTTGCATTTATTTGCAGAAAGAAATTGAAGAGACAGCCTATTCATCGCCACCTGCTGTCACTGAAATCGCTATAGGCACTGATGTTTTGAAGTCCAACTTTTTCTCTTGTAAACGTTTCCTTCCCATCTGCACACAGGATAAAAGTTTACAAGGGTGGTCATAAATTACAGTGAGTCGGATTTCTTTACCGGGAAGAAATTCACCAAATCTAAACAGGCTACAAGTATCAAGTAAGACATCTCGATTTTTAGATGGTTGACCTTTTACATGCTCGTTGGTATTTCCCAGATTGTCTCGCGTAATTTTACAACGAAATTCTGTATTGACGCGAGTTATGTTGTTATTTTTTCAAGGTTTCAGCCTCAGGCAACATGATAAAGGACCCTCTCTGGTTTACTGTACTGGGCTGGCTTCTTACTTGTTTGGGTTTTGCTGGCAATATCTTTATCATTTCACTTATCATTTCCAAGAAACCACTAATCAAGCAAAAAACCAACTGGTTCCTCTTGTCACTTTCTTTGGCTGATCTCGGCGTCACTTTGAGCTTTTTCCCCAGTAATTTCTTCTGCATCCCAAACAAGTTCTGCCGTTTCGTTTTATTGGCCTCCTCCCAGTGGGCTTTCCTCTGTGCGTCAGTTATAAACTTATGCATGTTAACTTTGGATCGATATATCGCAATAACAAACCCATTCAAATACACACATTTCACGTCGACGAACCGCATCACGGTTTCACTGATCTGCATTGCCTGGATTGTTCCTTTCACTTTCAATTTCCTTCCATTCACTTTCATTTACAGTGAACAGAGAGTCATCGCCTTGAAATACTATACTTACTTCATGTTGGTGACCTTTGAATTTGTTCCCACTATCTTTCTCATACTCGTCACCACACACATGGTCTTCATTGTTGTAAAACTCACTCGCGCAAAGGCATCCGTCATGGCTCAGCTCCAGTACAACCGACCAGCGACAGAAGGCGGCAGTGTCGCCCAGCCTCGGCAGGAAAGCGGCAGAAGACCGACATCCGTGCTGTTTATCGTGTCCATCGTGGTGTTCTTCCTGATATGTTACTCGTTAACGATCGCTACGACCTTCTGTGAAACTTTCAAGCTTTGCCAGCACTATCCACCTACGTGGGAATGGCTGAAAAAAATACTTTTGTACGCTAATTCCGCGTTCAATCCATTTGCGTATGGATTCCTGAAACATGACGTCAAAAGAGAAGTAAAACAACTCCTGGGTATAGCCAGCCACGACGGTCAGAGGCTGTCCAGTCGATGAGTACATATCAGCTCTGACGTATTTTGGTTGTTGGGTGCCCTTGTCTCAAACGGTTTTCTCTATGCTATAGAAGCCTTATATTTAGATCTGCCCTGAAAACTATTTACCTGTTCGGATGTATTAGGGGAACTTTGGTTGCCTCGAAAGTTTTAGATGGCTTTTTCTTCAGTTCTCATCCAAAACTGTTACGGCTACTCGCATAGGTCTGGTCGAAAGTTCGAGAACATGTACATGTCAGAAGTAGCTGTAGAAGATTCTAGGAGACGTTTTGTCTTTAAACGGCCTACATTTTCAGGAGACCTTTGTTCTAGAGTAATCGCAGTATCTTGTTAATGAAGTGAGGAAAAAAACCTCCGAAAATCTTAGGTAAGTTAATTTAAAAAACTCCAAGTCTTAGACAAATGAAGCGAATGGAACAGTCATCCGAAAATTTGTAGCCTTTCATTATTGAGTTTTAGAAATTTCTTGGCAATATAATAATAGCTAGTTTGAATAGTTGTTATTTCTGAAAAAAAGTCGTTAGGTGCCCCTAACATCTGTAAAAATTAAGCCACAGACAACCCTAGAACAGGTAAAGGGCCGACTAGTGAAAATGGTGGTTCTTCGCTAATGAACTAAACTGTGTCGATAGAAAGTCAGGTGAGACCAGTTAGTGTTTTGTCTCCTTACATTTCATTATTAGACGCTGTTCAAACTCTTGTTGTATGATGTTATGAACTCAAAAAAAGACTCTCTCCCTGTCAATCCTTTAGGGAATTTATAATGGGGACGATCCGAGACGAGGTATCTTCAGGTGTCCATTATTTTATAAGCTAGATCGCACCGAAAACAGTCTGGCTATCGACTTGCTCTCGCTATACATGTTTCTGTTCCGCATCCTGACCTTTATCATATAAACCGATGTACTTTCTTCCACCCCGCCTGGGTATCCCTTATTTAAGCATAAATTTTGTTTCTTTGAATAATTTGAAGAGATGTTAAACGATCTTTTGAATCCCTCCTTAGTGTGGATTCAGTGAATTAAACCTGATTTCGATCCATCGTTTAGAATCTTTTAAACACCACGTCAGTTTTGAAATACAGGTTGCGGTATTAGTAAAAGTCCGCTTTCGTATTTATCTACAGTTGGTTTGATCAGTAAACGAGATTTTATTTATCATTGTAATTTGAAGTTGATTCGAAAATATCAAAAGTAAAAGTAGTCTTAGAAGGTTGTAACGTCAGTCTTATTTTGCTGAAAACGCCCCATTGTAATTAGGAACTCTTGTATCTAATTTAGACAGCGTAAGGCGGCTGCAGTGTAAGTTTGCCCAGATTTGTTAGTCCTTACTAAATTTTAGTATAAGTAAAGATTTACCACAAAGATATACGGGATAACCCAGACATTCTAGTTGGAATCCTGTAGTACAAACATTTAACGGTAGGGTTTCATACTTGAGCGTTGAACTGTGTGTTAAATACAACATTGTAATACATGAACGAATCAATGTTAAATAAAAGAAATCACCTTACATGTGGTGTGTTCTTGTCGTTTTCCTTCACAAGTGAAATTTTGAGCGATTCTATATGAACATGCAAGGACGGTTACCCGGCTTAGTTCACCCGCGTTGCTGTCTCTCATTTCTGTAACGATTTTCCAGGGCTAAACGAGAGTCGCTCGAACGAACGAATCAAGATGGTAAACAAAATTTTTTTCCGCCCTTCGGGCCTCAGTCTGATCTAAAAATAAGGGGATCCGCCACTGGTATGTTCACAGTTGTCACGCGTTACCATAAATTCAATTTTGGAAGCAACGAGCAACTTACAAAAAGAGAAGGACCGGATACTAATAGGATTTAATCACAAGTGAAAATATTAAACAAAAGAAGCAAGGCTGATTCCATGCCGGTTTTGCTGTGCAGGCGCGAGAACTTCTTTATTTTAATGGCGTAGTTTTTGCAAAACAAGAAATGATTACGCAAAAAGACTACAACACATCGCGGCTAATGGCAATTTCTCTTTCAATCAGTGCTTTTGTCTAGCAACTAAGAGTTTTGCTTCTTCTTTTCGCTTCGGGAAAGTTACTTTATAAAAGCAAAAGAAAAATTTTCATTGTGATCTGTTGTGTTTCCATAGCCTGACATACTGCCCTCGTGGGGTTGGTAAAGTCGTCGCTCGTCACGGGTATGCATAACTTTCTACAAATTCCACCACCCCCCCCCCCCCCTCCCCTCATCTCTGATTTATGCAAACCCAAAACAAGTTTTCCCTTGCTCAAGTAATACTTGCCGCGCGTCCTGTATACGACGTATACGTTTAGCCAAGAAGATCGCCCATTACTAAAATCAGGTCACGTTTACAACAAACTCTTACATTAAGTTCTCACTTACAGGTAAAATTATGTTTTAGGGGAGGGGTAGGTGGGTAGTTGCCCACATCAGTCCTAGCTAAATTCAGCCGATAAGTAAAGACGTACCACAACGACATATAGAAAACCCACACGAACTATTTGAAATTCTGTTAAACAATTTTTTTTTCTAAGAGAAGGGCGACTTCCCTACCAATTTATTTCTATTGTTCAAGATAACTCACAGATTGAATTGTTCATGAAAAACAGGAATGATGACTTAAAGGTATTACAATGTGTTACAGGGAGATGTACGAGTTACAGAAAGTGAATTCGATTTTCGCCAAAAAGAAAGCACAGAACATCATTGTTCAGTGTTGAACTGTGTACTATATTTGGAATATTGTACAGGAGAAAACACATCACGGTACAATGAATTTAAGAGAGAGGGTGAGTTTTAAGCTCGGTAACTGAGATATGAGGATCACATCTTTCATGATAGGAACCTTTCATCTAATAATAACCAAATTTACAATTGTTGAATCAATGGATGGCTTACTAAGCTTTGCTGTTGTTCTTAATTTTTTTTTTTTTTCATTTTTTTTATCTCTGCTTCGGGTCAAATCGATTATTACCTAACACATGCATCATGACGCAATGTTCGTCTCTTTGACGTAACCATTGCCAGGAGCCCATTGCACATCAAGCTTGTACGGCTTAATTAAAAAATTAAATTTAAGTTATGCTGTTCCACCAAGTTTCTGGTGGTATAATATCATTCCGTAATACTCTTTCTTCCGCTTCTAGAAGACTACAGAAGGACTAAAATAGCTAGGTCTGAATGTTGGGTCGGAAAAGGCTAGTCAAGACTGTTCAGGTCATAGAACTTCATTTTCAGGTTTTCTTATTCGACGAAGGAGGTCTTTTAGCTGGGGTGCGCCTTGCCTCTGCCTGGCGTTTCACGTCTGCTGTATTACTTTCACTCGTCCTTAATTTCGAATTCTTGTTTGTAAAGAGAGAATATAGAGGCTCACAAGTGCCACAGTGGTCATGTTGGGAAATAATTTCTTAAGTAGGAGCTGCAAATTGGTGATAAATATATTAGTAGACTATCTTATGTGACAGTGCCGCCAGAGGAAACATTAGTTTCGCCTACAAACAGGTCATCCGTTTGAGATTTATTAGAGGCCAAAAAATAATAATTAACAAAAATATCGGTGGAAACTCACGATAGTCGCGATCATCAAGAACCCGCCTGCATTCCATTTCTTGAGTTTACCTCGCATATCATTGAGTAAAAAGCGTCGGGGATCAGGGCCTTTTATTTCACAAATATTTCACAACTAAATTATTAGGGAGGTAGGGGGTACTGCTGATACGCCGAAACTTTTAATAGGATTAAGCTAGTGGGCACTGCCCGGTATTCAATATCCGTCTAGACCGTCACTCATCCAAAGAGTAACAGTGGTATTTGGGAAACCTTGCCCATATATACTTCACCCTGGTAGGTGGGGGAGGGGGGAGGTGGAGGCATTTTGCAGTACCGTGGGGTCAAATAGAAAGATGGCAGAGTGCACAGCGGCAAGTTATTTGTTTGGACTGGAATTTAAGCACATTTCACTGAACAGGTGAAGAAACAAATTAAACATAAGCCAAATAATCCAATAAGAGAAAAAAACCTCTATGTTTGATATAGAGGCACTTATAGGACGTTATCTTGTTCTCAGCCAAAAGTCAGACAGCACACTTAACATTTTTTTTTTTCATCAGAGAGCTGTACAAGCCCTGCTACCTCGTTTAAAAAGAGCAAATAAACAAACCTTTTTCAAAAGGGCAAATCAGAATTTTAGAAATAGCAAAAAAAAATTCTTTTCAGACACTGCGCCAATACACTAACGAAATCCAAAGTAGGCCTAGGTTGAATAGTACCTCATGTGGTGTCGCAATTCATTTTATCATGGGTTGTTTTTCAAATGTCTCTACATCAACAAATCGCATATTTTCTTAAAATAAATTGACCCGTAAAAATAGATAAACAAATTCCTCAAGGTAAAAAAAATGTGAGTATTTGATAAATCTGGAAAGAAAGTTCACCCGGAAAACAAAACAAGTCTTTAAAAAGGCACTTAAGAATAAGAGCTTTTATAAAAATGGGAACGCCTAGGATATGAATAATTGACCGATGACCCGAAACCGGTGAGGCTTGTTCACGCCAAAAATTCTATTCTGTCGACCATGATTTTTTTTGTTATATATATACATATAATTCCAGCCTAGGCTAGGGGAAATAACCCTTACTTGTAAGTTCAAATTTTGTTCCAAGTAGCAAAAATGCTAACGTCTCAAAGGAAATCATTGAACCCACTTCGATTCATCTCCTCACAATAATAGGTTAAAATATTGGGCGTGCGAATGGCCTGGTAACACTGTGTACAAGCTCCAAACAAAGATATATTTTTAATATAAATCTACATACCGTGCGAGCAGAGGTTTCTTTCTCGCATGGCTTTTAGCATTTGTTAAGTCCAGTGTTAAGTCCTTCGTGGGGCTTGTCAGGTCGCAGCAACGCTAACGACTTCGTATTATGCTAAGAGTCCATGCCAGATAGAATCCTCTGCTCGCAGGGTATTTCATTGCAAATCATGGGGTTAGTTTCAAAGGAAACCGAGTTCAGGGCAGAGGAGGCGTTTTGAACCGTAAGTCTTTGTGAGAGGTGGTAAATGTGTTTGTAGAACAGCAGAGAGAGGTGAAAAGCTTTCTTCACTACCAACTTTTGATTCATCGCCCATTCATCTTAATCACGTGCTATGTACAAACTGCACGTGATTAGGTGTCTCTCTCTCTCTCTCTCTCTAACACAAACGAGACGTCTTTAATGTTAGCGAATAATTAAGGAATTTCATCACCCTTTGTGACATTGACATGTCGGGTAATGTAAGATGGGTGTTAAAAAATTTGACCTATTCATTTCACCATGTAAACATTTCAGAGGAAGGACAAATATCCGTTCATATGTTGTGGCCCAGTTGTTGTTAGGAAATGAAATCCATCTAGATTGTTCTCTGACGCTTCCAGCTTCTAACTTAGCGTTCCATCATGAATGTATAACGTATTCTGTCCCTGCAAATTTCTAAGAAAAAAGAATCTCAATTTACAGTATAAAGAAGAAACCACAGGAACCTCTGAAGCGGATATCAGTGCTCAGTTTGAACACGCGAGTTTGCAGATAAAAAGGCGAGATAATGAGTCTGTTTCTGGCTTAACCCCCCCCCCCCCGGCAATTTAGTGTCCTTAAACGTTAAACGTCGATAATGAGTTTTGGGAGGTTTCCTTAAAAGGAAACACGGGCATTACAAACGTGGAATTTAAATGACGAAAACTGTCTCCACCAAGCATTTGTTTTACACCCACTCAGCAACTTCTTATTGATCGAAACACGTTCGAAAGGAAGGGAAATATAAATATTTGTCTTTGAAGTGTTACAAGATTAAAATTAGATACCTGTGACAGGGACAAATTCCTTTAATTTAGAAATTTAATGATAAGATGTGCCGATAACCCCAAAAGCAATGGGCGCAAAATGCCTAAAGGTAGAAAATAGCGTCGATCAATCACTTCCACACAGCAACACATAAAATTTTCGTTAAAATATCACTGTCCCTGTCCCACTTTAAAACGTTGTGTTTATAATGAAAAAGAGTAAAAAATAAATGGTTAAAGAAACTTGCTTACGTGTTCATAGTGTTATCTATTTTTGAAGACATTTCCGTGATGGAATTTTGTCGAAAGTGGTCGTAATAAAAACTTAAAAACAACTTTTCGTGCAAACATGATCACCGTACAGTCTATCCGAAAAAAATATACACACGTATTTTCAATCAGATAGCCTTATTTCGACCAGCAGACAGGCGAGACTGCATTTTTTATCAACCTTACCTCTTAAAATTCCCAACAATTAAGTTATTTCCTGACACGACTGAAATTCCACTAGGATTTTCGTTATTTCAATATGCAACAACAAACGTTTCTTAACAAATGTTCACTGTTCGTTTTTGCACAAATGTTGAACGTAAACTTAGCATATGGTATCATTAAGTTGTTTAATTTTTGAATCGCCAACTTAACGTGTGCTCTTACTACGTAAGACTGCAACCCACCGCGTTCTAAACAAAACAACAAATTGTGTAATTTGTTGACGTCACGTAGCTGTGTGGATTTCAATACTTCCTTCACGACATCAAACTGGTCGCTATGGTAAAATGGTATAAAAATCGACACCTATCGTGTACCATCACAGCTTCACCACGATAGGTCCGATAGTGAATCAGCCGCATTGAATCCTAAGAGGCCGCAGGAACAGAAACCGAAAACCAAAATGGGGATTTTACCGCTACTTTTGATCGCTTCTTGTGTACTAACTTCGTCACTGGCCTGTTCATGTATGCCCACACATCCTCAAAAGCAATTTTGTGACGCTCATTACGGTAAGTGGCAGAGTAGTGTATCTGAGTGTATGATATATACAGAACAGTTAATTTTGATCACCCCGGCTGTTTCTCGTTGCGGCATGTTTCCTTGGAGTATCCTTTCACTTTCACCGTAACTTTACGAAAGTTTGTTTGAAAAAAGCTTTACAAACTGATTTTTTTTCCGATCTGTTCGGTAACAAATCCGAAATGAGCTACCATTTCAGTCAGATCTGTGACCATGGGCTAGTGTAACAAAAGATGTAAAAAAGGAAAGCAGAAGGTAATAACATGACAATTAACTTTTCCGAGTAAGTACTCAATCTATCATCTCCACAATCCTCTCATAAAATAAGAAAAAAAAAACTATGATACCAACCGAGAAAATAAAACAAAACACGTCGGCTTTCGTTCAGTTCTTTGTCCTCAGGTCAAACTAACCTTTCATCAACCGAGCTATTTAAATAATATCAGGCTGGCTGCATGTAGCAGACAGATCAGATCGCAATGGTGTTTTCTCCTGAGAAAACTGTTTAATTTAAATCTATCTATCTGTCTATCCATCATTCTAGCCTTAGTAAAGGTTGAAGGGCAGGAAATGAAAAAATTCGATTAAGGATTTATAACTGTTAACGCCTCCGCTTCTTGCCTTTCCCTATTCTGCTAGCGCTGCGTGACGACACTAAAAACGGCTGTGTCCTCCGAACTGATGGGTAGGAGCGTTGCGTGATGACACTAAAAACGTCTGTGTAGCAGACTAGCTTTTCCCTCGGCTGTTGTCGTAACTGTTCCTCGACTTTTGAGGCGTAAAATGAAATCGCAAGATCATGTTAAAACAAACAATCGACCAGTTCAGATTAACCAACTGATAAACCTTTTTCCGGATATTGATTTTATTTCGCTGATATTTTGTTTCCTAAAACACGTGTGTTTTAGTTTGGAAATCCCACCAGTAAAGTTTTCATGTAAGAGCCGGGATCTTTGATTAAGCCACCACACCCTGGATCTAGTAGCCCATAAACAAACCTATCTAATTACAAAAATTTTTTTAAGATTGAAGTTTGATAAGTTAAATACAGTTGTTAAAATGTATTCTTGTTACGTATGTGCCACAGACCCCCGGCTACTGACCGATCTCATTTTTCGTGCAAAATTAGTACTTAATGCTTCGAATTCCTTACAAATCAGTAGTAGAAACACTAGAACGATTCTGTTTATTTGACATGTTTATTTTAGCAAATTTAACCCATTCGAGAATGCACAGATATAAAGTTAAATTTTTGAAAGACATAGCTGATAATCAGATAAGATTGCAGGGGCACCCAACGACTTTTTGGAAAATATCTGTTCGGAAGACGATTTGAGATCTAGAATTTTCGGAACATTTGTTGTGAAATTTCTTGCTTGCCTGCCTCTCCTAGGATTTTCGAGCCCCTCAAAAATGTTATAATTGCCCATTTTTAACGGATTTTTACCCTAAAAAGGTCACCTAGAATTTTCGGGAGCCTTTTTTCTGGCTGAAATTTTCGAAAAGGTAAGTTTTTGATCCCTATCATTTTCGGATTACTAGACTTTCCGCCAGGAAATCCGAACAGATGAAAAATTTTTAGGGGATGAAAATATGCCTATATCTACCGTTTAAATACTAAAATACGTTCAACGGTGCTAGTTTAAGTGGTTTTGAACTACATTCTCGTTGGGTGCCCCTGAGATTGTGGGACAGCACAAATAGAAGTGAGGAGGAATAAAACAAAACAAAAACAGCGAGCATTTTCCGCTCTTCGTTTCACCCACTCTCAACTATCTGCACGTCTCCAGATGATTACTGTTTCCCTAATGCTTACGGCTGATGACTGTCAACCTCACTCAACAACAACAACAATAACCTTTATGTGCATGACTATAATTACTTACAGTGTTGCAAAAATGAATGATATTGATAACAGTACATCAAGTGACAAAATTCATTTCTTAGAGAAAGATATGTTGGGGAATGTCACAGAAAAATTTATCTTCGATTTCACTCAATTACTGTTAAGGAAATTGTCATTAATTCGTGGAAAATAAATATCTTGCCCCTCTCCCAACAAGGCTTTTCTGCATGAGATAATTTATAACACTGCGAGGGAATGAATTTCCTTGTCTGGTCTGGTTGAGCAGAGAACCATCAATGAAATGATGACTTGTGAATGTCCCCTTTGGTGAGCTTGAGTTTAAAACCTGACAAAGACTTAGTGTGAGGGCGTGGGGGGAAGGGGGGCGGTTTTTTTACGCTTCGCCCAAAATTTCGCCTAAGTAAAAGAATCGTTCTACTACACCTGGGACTATTCTTCCTGTCAGAGCAAAAGTAGAATTTTTAAATTATTCTCAAATCTGTAAAACTGTAAGTGCTACGGGTCTGAATCCAACAAGGATCTACCATTCCGAAGTCTGAATGTCAACAATTATCAGTGGTGCAGACCAATACCCTGTTTATAGTCAGGACAGATTCAAGCGAAAATATAAACGCTGTTTGTATAACTAGGACAGACAGGAGCCCACGGGCTCCTGGACTTAAAGAGGTAAAAAACCATACCCTATCCTGCGGTACATCCCCGTATTGTCCATATCAGGGAGTACCTCCCCCCCCTCCCTTCTCCAGGGTTGAAATCCCAACTGATTTGTATTGAAGAATTGAAACGGGAATAGTTGAATGAAGTAGAAAATTGAGATTCATGCGTAAAAGAATGTCTAACCTTGCGGTTTTAATTTTTTCTCCATTACGTGTAGCTTTTCGCGCCTCTGTCGAATCAAGAACGGAGCAGTCTTTCATGCAAATATTTAAAGAACAAGTTTATACATTGGAAGTCAAAGAAATTTTCAAAGGTCAATCAAACGTGGAAATCAACCCCCTTACTAACCAAGTGAAGCTATACGCCCCTAGCAATGGATCGTCCTGTGCGATATGGTTACAACCGGGGAAAGAATACGTGCTGCTTGGAAGAGTTCTCCTTGTGCGGGGAAAGCCAAAGCTGTTCCACGGGTTTTGTGATTGGCACAAAGAATGGGCGGATTTGACGACAGAGCAACTGCTTGGCATACAGTCACTATACGGTAAAGGATGCATCTGTTCCATTGGATTTTGCTTCACCCCAAACTGCAGAAATCTTTTGCCTGGTTGCGATGGATACGATTATAATGTCGACCAAGAATGCAGGGAGAATTACCAGCGCTGTGCACGTCAAATTAGTCCCCGAGGAGAAATAAAATGTGCATGGATCGGTAGAAAGATGTGTTCAAGAAGAATCTTTTTTCCTTAAGTAATTTTTAAATCACCAAAAACAGTGAAAAGCAGGCAATATAATAACAACATGCTTTCCTTGTATTACTCAGGTTAGTTTGAAAAATCATATTAAATACGTCTCTTTTACGTGAATTGCAACTACATGTAAAGTACAGCGATAGTAGTAGATCGAACGGACTATGGGCTTTCTGGCGGTTTTTATTTTGGTGCCTTGTTTGCACAGAAAAGATGATAAGCCAGACGGACGAGTTGTTAGAGTAATTATAATTCTAAAACTCTACCCTCTTTTAAATTTTTTTAGGCGTTTTTTGGTTTACTATGATTCTCATCTTTCACTCTGAGTCGCTATGTAGAACTCTATCGAACGGACATATTTGGGGGGGGGACGGTCTCGTGAGACGGGCACTAGGGTCCCCTTGAGGATCAGAGATGTCCCCCCTTACAGTAGCTGGAACCGACTGTTCTTACTAGTGCCCATTCTAAAAGAGAATGTCCGGTAAAGGAAAGGTGATGTTACACGGGACGATTCGCGACGACGATTTTTAGCGCAAAACAGCGTTGCAACATTGTTGCGACATTGGCTCAAATGGTAGCAACATTGTTCCAACATTGCAATGCTGTGTTACGCAAAAAATCGTCGTTGCGAATCGTCCCGTGTAACACCACCTTAAGGGAGAGTTGACTGAATCAGTGGGTAACTGACCACCTACTCATCCCCTAAATCAACATTTTACCCTAAGTGAGAAGTAAATGTTAATGTTGGTTTAGGGGAGGGGTAGGTGGTCAGTTACCCAGATACGTAAAATTATTCGAAAATTATTTCTAGCGATTATGACGCCAGTGTAATACTTGGGTTTTAACGCGATCAAGTAAAAGAAATTGTAGATTATGGGGGTTTAGAGGAACTTGATTAAAAATGTATTTGAGTGTAGTTATGGCTCGCTTAAGCATAAAGTTCGTTTATAAATCTGTGGACGGGAGTCGGTGTAGCTCGTCTAATGCTCGTTTTACTTCTTCAATATCTGGAAGAAAAAAGGTATGATTGTTTGTTAATTTCTATTAGAACATTAAGAAAAAATAAAAAATATCATTACCGAATCAAATGAATGGAATAATGTTTTTGAATGGTTTATATTGAGTTTAATAATGGCTTTCAATAAGTAAAAGATTAGGTTCTAAGCCTAACTTGTTAAAAACTGTGGAGTATTTTTTTTTCTTATTACGAACCTTGTTCTCGTTGGCTGCGCGGCTGCGTTTCCACAGTCTCACAATGTGATGGAGAAGCCGTTAATTGTGAACCTTTTAAGACAACACAGAACGATGAAGTATTAAATAATGGTTTATGCCGCAACACCAATTCGCGCGACTTCCACTTCACTTAATCCGACCACTCTCCAGGGCTGATGAAAACAAATAACTTACTACTTTTCAAAATCAATGCTCAATAATCAGGAGATGTGATTTCTGATTGGTGCCAGAAAAACACAAGATTTCTGGCGCCAATCAGTAGCCAGAACGACGGCGACCGTTTGGAACTGGTCTGGTAAGACATTGTCCCGCAGGGGCTCTTCTCGCCGTTCGTTACTTTTCTTCGTTCCATATATATTTTTCCGCCCGTTTAGACTTTCCCTCGCCCCCTTTATCTGCCCCTGGGTCTCCGAGGATGAAAATCCGAGTGCTCTTGAGTCGAACATTTGACCTTCTGTTTTTTCAACATCACTCACACTGTATATTTCTATTGAGCATAAGCCATAACGACATTCCAGTCTTAGCTGTGCCTGAACCTGGATTGGTGGCTGATTAGCTCCCACGAGTCTCCTGTAGCTCAATAGAGGGTTTATCTTCACTTGTACGGCAAACCGCAAAACGTCAAATTCAAGATGAAAAATTTCTCAAAATAGAAAAGAAGCAGACAAAACAGCTGAAAACAGTTCTTATCGACGGATAAAAAAATTGCGTGAAACTCGGTACTAACTTATGTGTGGAAATTAGTATTGAACAGGAAACGACAAGTAAAGGGGACACTTGGTCACGTGTTACAAATCTGATAGTAAAGCATCTGTCACTGACTAGCAACCGGAAGGTCTTAGGTTCGACTCCTGTTGGAAGCACAGCATTCGGAACCTCCTGTGTCACTTAATGAGAAGCATCTCTAGTATCTCTCTTTCTCTCCTCCATTCCTGATTTATCTGTTTGAACTTACCTTGTAGCTCATTGCAGTCGCCATCAATATTAGTTCTCATTTCATTGTGTTCTACATCCACTGGAGGAGTTGATGCCTCCGAAGAAGCTAAAAAAAGAAAATAAACACTGAGAATTAAAACTCATTTTAAATGTTTTTAAACTGGGTGCCACTCAATATCCAGAATTGTCTTCACTGTGAGCAAGAGACAAACTTCTTGCGTGAAAAAAGCTCTCGAAGAAAAAGCTGGAAAAAATCTGACACTAATTGAGCCTACACGCGATGTAGAAAATAAAAATCTTCCCTTTTGATGCGGCTGGTTATGTTGAGGGGGTACAATTTTTCAATAGAAAGCATATAAAAAGGAGTACAAATATACCTTTTCTGTCCAAAATGGTATATAATTGGGTAAGGGAGTTGGACCTCGGGACGGAAGCCTACCCGTGTTTCAGTCCTCCTATTTCAATAGAGAGTTTAAGATACCTGGACGGCTGACCTCGAGGACGGCTGACCGGAAGTAAATTTCGCGTGTAGACCACAATGCGCATGCCTGGTCCACGCGGATTGCGGTCCTGTTTGTGTCGAGGACGTGAGAAGTGGTGTTTTGCCGTCCACCAGTCAACGTGAGTACTGTTACTATTATTTCCCCATAAATTTCCGCATGTTTCTAGATTTTCGAACGTCATTAGGTGAACATTGTTTGTCACTTTTTTGTTTTGGGCAATAAAACCACTGACAAGCTGGTTAAAATTGTAAAAGTGATGTGCACTGTGCACAGCCACGGTGGAGTATTTCGACTGAACACGTGCGTTAAATTTTCTTGCTTTACTAAAAAAAAGTCCCTAGCACTTGAACCCGCTTATCCTCTGAATGAAAGATGTCTTATCTTGTATTAAACTTTAATCTAGACGGTCCAAATGCTTTTCCCTTGGTCAGTTAGGAGAGAGAAATCAGAGAAATTGTTTTATCTGCCTTCTCTTTATTTACAGGATTAACAAGCATGGAATGGAAGGAAGAGCACGATCTCCTTCTCTGCCGGGAAATACTCGTCTGTCAGCCATACAAATTCAAAGAAAGAACGGTCGAAAGAGGCAAAATTTGGGAAGAAATTTCGAATCACCTTAATACCTGTGAGACCGCCAAATTCCGTGTAAACAAGCGATCTGTAAGAGAGCGATTCAAATTGATCAAGGAAAAGTTTAGGCGTAAAATTCGAGAGGAGGAAAAGTCGTCGGGGATTGACGTGGAACCCACTTCGGAGCTCGAACAAGCCCTAGAAGAGATTTGCTCTTTGGAAGAATCTTTCCCGGTTGAAGAGAAAGAATCCAAGCAAGCCAAAGAAGAAGAAAACAAGCACAAAGCACAAGAAATTCGAAAAAAAGCGATGGAGAGCTATGGTCAGACCAAATCAAGAATTGCCGGAGATGAAGCTCCCATGGAACCTAAGAAGAAAAAGAGAAGAGGAGGCAATGATTCCATTGAATTTCTCAGAGAAAAATCTCAGCTAGAGCTTGAAATCAGGAAGAGAGAGTTAGAGCTTAAAGAAAAGGAGACAGCGCGATCGTTTGAGCAGCAAAGGGAGATGATGCAATTGATGCAGTAGCAACAACAAAACATGATGGAGCTACTGTCGAAACTGGTAAACAAGTGACTTTACAATAGCTGTAATTGTCTTTCAAAGTAGCTCGGTACAGCTATGTTAATTTGTGTTTATCTATTAAAATTGGTAAACACTGAGGTCGGACTACTGAGCCTTTCTAGTAACAGTGAGTGTAATTACAGCCTTTATCTTGTTATCTCGGCAGCTTTGTTTCTTCTATTAAGATTGTGCTTGATTAATAGTTGACTGTTAATAAAGTGTTTGATTCCTTTATCTTCCAAAAAAATCAATGAATTATCGAAACGTTGTTTAACTACCTTTAACTGATTTCAGAGCTCAATTTTTGGTCAGCAGTTTGTGGAAAGATGACTTAAAATTGTTCAAGAGAAGTATTCCTCCAGTGTGGGAGGATCCAGCTCGAAAAAACTTGAAGTTGAATTTCCGTAAAGGCAAGTTAACGCATTTCTTAACAGGGCACACACGACATACAATTTTCCGATCGAGCTTAGACCTATTTTAAGGTTTTTTTTAAAGTCCATAAACTTGAAATACTCGACAATGTCTCCAAACAACCACTCGACTGACGTACGCACATTCGACATAGAATCATTGAAGGCTTCCATTTGCGCTGTCAGGGCGGCCCCTCTGAACGGTGCCATGAGATTTACCCTTAAAGGATAGGCGAGGTCTCCGTATATGCACATCTGTTGGCCAGTTGGGGATACAGCATTGTGCTCCAAAGCGGTGAGAAAATTAGAGTCGGCCAACATGGCAGCATCATGCTTCTTTCCCTCTGAAAAACCAATTGTTCAACTGATAAATTTTTCTAAGCCAAAACTGGTGACTTAAAACCAAGAACAAAAGAGACTGTAGGAATAACTAGACTTACCTACAGGACCGAACAAATGTCCAATAAGCCCATTAGGAAGAGCAACAGCCTGAAATTTAAGGGCATGTACCCTCTTGTGTCCGTTATAAACAAGCCGTTGGTGTTCACCCGGCCTGCAAATCGGGCGGACAGTTCCATCCACAAACCCAAAACAGTTGTTAAGGGCAGCACCCTTGTCAGACACAGCGTCAGAGTATTGTTGGATAGCAAATGGATTCAGGATGGAATTATTCCAGGTTGTGATTCTGTGATGATGCAGATCGAAGATATAGTTGAGCACTATGTTCGATACCATACACAAAACAGGAACTGGTTTTGCAAATCTGCTGACCATGTCACTGTAACGACATGGATATGCGACGCGACGAAGAAGTATGCAAAGGCCCTCTATTCGCTCGCAAACACTGCCTTGTGGACACGTAAAAGTGGGCGGTAATTGAAGAACATCAGCGAGACGTTCGATATCTCCTCTTTCAAACCTAAACTCCGCTTTACATTCGGCTTCACTGATGTTTTCGTCAAAGTTAAATTCCTCATACTCGTAGTAAGGCAACTCTAAATTAACTGGTTGATTTGTCTCATAAAGAAACATAAACTCTTCATCCGTCAATAGCCCTTCCGAGTAAGCAATAACAATCATTTCACGAGTCTTTCTTAAAGATGCCATGATGAACAAAACGTTGTCGTCCTCAACTTGAAATCTGCTCCTTAACGTGAAAAGTTTCCCGCCAAGGTAGTCGTCATCGACCCAGTCCCTCGCGCTCAATGTTACCGTCCACTAGGTCAGCCGTCCAGGCATCTTAAACTCTCTAATATCGGACATACCTAAACGGTAGGCGCAGTTGACTAATGGGAGGCTAGTCTGTATCACTTCATTATCCTCTCGAGGGCTTGCTACTGTTATCGTTAGCTCTGGTCCTGCAAGAAGAGACCTAAAGCATCAAACATTGTGTTTTCAAATAACTCTTGGACCACGTCAGACGAAAGAGATAATTCACAAACGCGGAAATTGAGGCCAAAGTTAAAAAATTCCTTAAAGGAACTCATGCCTTTCGATAACCGCCTTAACATTCGTTCCATACATGTGTGAGATTTTTGCCAGGGACTCGGCGCTTTTGTTATTCTCATACGTTAATCTGCTCACAGATAGCGGATAACAGTTAACTGCTTGCAGCTAAATAATTTGTAGGCTGCGATGATGTCCAAAATTAACGGTAGGCTCTTAGCTAATGAAGAGACAGATAAAATAATGAGTACAATGTATAATCAGGCAGAAGTCTCACTTCAGATCATGCTGTTTGTCGCTGATCAACCTCAAGGGAGGATAAATCTTCTCTTGTCAGCCTATAATCAACTGTGTTGCTGGATTGATACGCCACAATAATATTCTTAGCATATAAACTGATTTCAAGGTAGTGTACAACTTTACCTTCACTGCTGTTTCTTGAGCTCATGAAAGCGGTCGCAACAAGCATTGGTACGACAATGCAGCTCCCAAAGGCCGCTGGGAAGGCAGAGCGTAGGTAACTACCAATCGATCTAATGAAGCAAGATCGATTGAAGGTGAAAAGTCTATCTATTATTTATGTGTTATCCTTTTATTATGCAGAAAGTTTATCTTTCACACAAATCGATGAAGCGCACTTAAAAGCCTGCACTCTCCACTTTGAAGTTCATTTAAAATATTAGAGGGGAAATCCAAGGGAGTTAAACTTTACCATTAGTCTTTCGAGATTTTTGTCACCAATTATAACCCCAGTACAATAAACCTTTTGGAGGAGGACGAGGTTTAAGTCAACTCCGAGATCTTACGTACATGCATTGCAGATTAAAATGTTCTGACTCATAAAAATGCAACACATTTTTACCTATTCCGGCCGGCAGGGCAGAATATTTGGACTGTAAGAACAATTAAACCAAGCGAAACTCTTTCTGTACATTCAAGGGCACTTGAAACAAAGCTGTTGACTTCCTGAAAGAAAATAAAGGGAAAATCACTAAAAGTTTTGTTACTAGCGCTTTTATGTATGTAGGCAACCAGCCTGCTTATCATTTAACGAGAATGACTCAGATTCCGCCACATATTTTTGTTACAATTTTTAGATTGCTTAATTATTAAGATACTTGGAGTCAGGGTCTCGTATTAGACCGCGAGTGGTCGTCGACCTTCTCTTCTCAGAGCCAAGCGCGACGAGCAAAAATAAGCCCTGGAAATAACACACGCATACTGGCTTTCACGAAAAAAATTCGTTGTTCGTATTGACGTTATAAGTGGAGATTAATTTTAAGCTTACGCTTTAGTGTTTTGAGAACTAGATATTAATAAATTGTTCATCACGCAACATTCTTTAAGTCTATTAAAACACAAGGTTCTGTTTTTATTTACTGAGCGTTCAAATAGTAAGCTTTGATTGCTCGTGGTTTGATAAGTAAATAGATGATCACTACTTAAATAGTGACCAACCTCGTTGTGTCCAATTATCTCCTGGTGCAAATGTGACGTTACCATGGTGACAAGAGACGACATGCAAGCAAAAATCACCGTGGGCGCATAAACCAGCGAAGTTTGCTCTGCTGACTGCAGGAAATACCACATGCAGGTACCAAATATGGCGAAAGAAGTGCACAGGATGACAACCTAAAGAATAGAAAATCATTTAGAAAGATGACTTGAATATCCACGTACAAATTCAGACTCGTTAAGCATGATAGTAATACGATGAATGCATATAACATGAAGAGTCCACTGTAAACTACGCAAACGATTTCTGTGTAAACTCTACACAACCCATTAGCCTAAATTAACAAGGGGGAATTGAGAAAGCTTTTTTTTACAGGGGTGGGGCAGTGGGATAAGGAGAGCGGACTTCACCGATTTTGAGGATCACTCAAACCAGGTAAAATATTTCTTCTGCTTTTTAACGAGAAAAGATGCTTTTGAGCGACGCACGACAACCGGAAGTGGACCTTTTTCGCTCTTGGGGCCGAGAATAACGACACTTACCAATACAAATTTGGTAGCTTCAAGACATACTATAAGGGAGAAGACCTCACTTCCGGTTGACGTTCTTCGCTCAAAAACGCCTTTGCTTAACCCTTTAAGCCCTAATATCCACATACAAATTCTCAAAACTGATATCCATACATTTCCTTGAAGAATTTAGTTGGGAGAATTTGATAAAATATCAAAGTTTTTTTCCTTGTGATCATTTATTAAGAAATGGTCCAGATAAGAAGGAAAGGACCAAAACGCAGTGAACACGTCGGAATGCAAAAAGGTGCTAACTTTACTATTGTCTCTACTAAGGTTCTGATTGGTTTAAACATCAAATTTTACCAAATCTTCGCAAAGCAGCGTGTACATTAATCCCTTTTTTTCTATCCAACTTCCTTATAACAAAATCTCGTCCAAGTCTAAGTAACACAGAAATCGTATGTGCGGATCATGTAAAATTGTGAACATTTCTTGGCCATTGTTTGCAGCTCTTGTGATTGGTCGAAATGTTTTAACACAAAAATACACCCTTTAAAAGTGGAGTTTAAATACATTTTCTTTCGTAAAAAGCCTTTTTGTAAATTTATGCACTCACTGCGTAAAAATGAAAACATTTCTATGTGAGGAAAGCGTATTGCGCCACAACAAAAGAAATTGCTTCCCTTCTTACCTGGATCATTACTTAATGCTCATATACTTTGCTCTTGACAATCTATGGATATCGTTGGGAGAAAATTGTTTGGTCACCATTGGGAGTTAAAGGGTTACGTTCCCTGATACGAAAAACTGGCATGGGGGATTTTATTTTACTCATAATGGCTGATTTAGCAACAGAACGGGAACGTCAGTTGACGACGGCGCGCGCAAATCAAACAACTGGCTTGACCAATGGCTGAGAGGCAAACTGGGCACCGGAAGTAGAGTTTAGTCCTTTTCGTGCGCTTTGCCGTCGTCAAATGACGTTCCCGTTCTTTTGCTAAATCAGCCTAATAATCTTAACAAGAGGCGAGAATAATGGAACAGAGAGTGTAACGCTCAGTCGAGCGAAACCTTGGGATTTATGAATTTCACCAAAGTTATTTTTAGACCAATTAAACGCTTGAAATTAATCGGAAGTTGGTTTCCATTATTCAGTGTTGTCAAGTGGAGAATTCAACATTGAGTCACCCAGCATTACAATATTCTGCTTTGTATTGTGGCAGTGGCGCGAGGACTTGATGACGTTTCAAATATTCGAGAAAAATGCGCGTAGGTCTCAACAATTAGACCTCCGTTCAATTACAACCTCTAAAATGATTCCCTCTTTTTTTCATTTGCCTCCCTTGATCCTACCCTTGGTGTCTGTTTTTCAATGAAGCTTTTGCAGGTGATCTCCGTCGCAATACGGGTCATCACAATAATCAGCGGGAAGAATGCTATTGACTCCTACAACAAAAATAAATAATATAAGTATCACCTTGCATTTAAGTTTACCGTAAACCTGATTTGAATAAACGACAGAAGCGAGCGGTACTAGCTTACGATTAAACGACGGCGGACAATGCTGGAGGGGGAAGCCGTACAGCCTTTTAAGGTAATTGTCAAGTAAGTTTCCAACTTAGGATCTTGCAATTTAATCTTAAAATCTATCATTTAAAAGTGGACAAATGCATTTCCATCGAAAGGTTTTATGGCCAGAAAAAAAAAGGGAGAATCCATTACTGAAAAATATTGGCCAGAAAGATCTTCGTCAGCGGACAATATCGCCCACATTGACAAGGCAGCGTAATTTTTTGAGCTGCCTTTTAGAAAGTAGAAAGTGTTACTGAGTTAATTTTAAGGTAGAACCACTTACCTTCCGCAACTGAAGAGTTTCAGTGAGATACAATGGAAGGTATGACTGGACGATCTTCAAAGCATTGTTTACAAAAAGGATAACAAAACCAGCCTAATGACGTCGGGAGAAGACTGTTAGAAAAAAAGAAATAATAGGCAGAGGAATCTCTTCTTAAAATATGTAGAAAGATTAATTGATTTACACACAACCATCGGAGAAATTCTGAGCTGAAAAGTCAGTCAAGAAAATGTTGTTTGACCACAATGCAACAGTTAAAATATTCTCCACAAAAAAAATAAAATGAAAATGAAAAAAAAATATAAATATAAATATATAACGCAGTAAATAGATAATAAAGAACAATCATAGTTAATTACTATTTATATAAAATTATGATAAAGGTTGATATGCTGCAAGTTGGGTAGGTTCTGACTTCTGATTGGATAGGGAGTCACGCCACACAAAGGATTTACGTCACTTGCTGCAAACAATTTTGTCTTGGGTCGGTAAAACGCGCAACATGTAAATATTTTGTCGGAAAAAGTAGAACCACTCTCTACTTTCTGCGACAACTTTTCGTAACCTGCAGCAAGCTGATTTGCTGCCAGTTCGTGGATGAATGTCTCAAAACAGGTTACACGTTTTTGTTGTTCGCAGTTTTACCGTATCTAGATCTACCTTTAGAACTTTCACTGACCTTGTATAACAAGGGTTCTTTGAGCCATTCGTACCATTTTATTTTTTGCCTTTCTATTCTGCTCGTTATCTCCTGATCCGCTAATGAACTTGGTGTTGGAATGTCTGCCATTGATCTTCCGCAGTTCTTTTCTTTAAGTCAAAGGATATATTTTAACAACACAACCCTGTATACTGTCATACACAGTTTTCAAGACGTATCGAAAGCTTTTAGTGTGTAGCAGCCAAAAAAAGGCAAGAATCACGGAAGATCCTTGCATACGAGAAAAGATAAATAAATATTATAATATTATTTTTCATATAAAATTTGTTTAGACCATACTTTTGTTCAACGTTAGTGTCAGTCCGTTTCTTGTTTTTAAGAATTTGTTTGACCCATTCAGGTCTGTTTTCAACCGCAACTGGTGAGGGGGGAAGGGGGTGGCGGGGGGGGGGGGGGGGGGGGCGAGAGACATGATATTTGTTCTTGACTCATTTTACACCAACAAACCCAGGACGTCACACGGAAAGGATCTACAAACGTTATGCTGTTCTGGCCTCGGAAACCTTTCTGTAGCGTGGATTCTGGTGGAAGGATAGCCTAAAGATTGGCTTCTTCCTTGTTGAAAGCCGGTACTTGTTATCAAGTTATTGTACCTTCATCCTCTTTTTCTTCCGGCTTGAACTCTCGAGACTGTGGTATGGACTCGAGGACGGAGAAATGAAAAGCAAAAACGAATAGAAAACACACAGGAACTAGAACAAGCGCAACATACTGAAACAGAAAATAAACATACAGAGTGTGATCTTTTTGCAAACTCAGAAAGCGAAAGATGATGCCCTAGCCCGTTCACAGCCGTTTTTTTCCCAACGCCTGCAATCCATACATCCCCCGCGATTTCAATTTTTACACACGCGCTCAAAGACTTCTAAAGCCTGAAAAGTAAGGGGTCGTCTGTAAACAGGCTATTGATGCCTTAATTACAGGTTTACATCGTCGGTTTACAAAGGTAAGAAATTTTATTTTTAAGGCAACAGCGGACATGAAAAGGATGATCGGTAGATACAGCCATTAAAGTTGGTTTGGTAGACTGCCCATCGTAAGGAGGAGGGTCAGGGTAGACATTAGGGTTAGCCGTAAGCTTGCCCACTTTCAGTTCCTCAGTTAAGAGTACGTTGGGTCTAAGATCCGAAGATAGTAGCCTGTCAATCTGATTTACTGAAAAGACTATTTTTGCTTTCACTTACTGTAAATTGCTCGCTGATTTGCGAGTTCACTTTGTATTCGGTATTCTGTTGTAATAAGACCCACAGTAAGATATAAAGACATACTTGGCAGATACGAGCCAAAGATCTGAAAAAAAATTCAGATGTAAGTTTTTTCATTATTTTCTTCTGATCTGTGGGGCTATCAGATTGCTATCAAGAGTAGCAATACGTTATCATACCGCACAGCCAGCATTCAAGCAGTGGCAGCACAGAAAATATAGTCAGCTATAGTCACGGCATTGTACAGCCATAGTCAGTTTAGTCAGCTATAGTTACCATTGCACAGTTTAGTCAGCTATTATAGTCACCACTGCACAGCTTAGTCAGCTGTAGTCACGGCATTGTACAGCCATAGTCAGCTTAGTCAGCTATAGTCACGGCATTGTACAGCCATAGTCAGTTTAGTCAGCTATAGTTACCATTGCACAGCTTAGTCAGCTATTATAGTCACCACTACACAGCTTAGTCAGCTATAGTCACGGCCGTTGTACAGCCATAGTCAGTTTAGTCAGCTATAGTTACCATTGCACAGTTTAGTCAGCTATTATAGTCACCACTGCACAGCTTAGTCAGCTGTAGTCACGGCATTGTACAACCATAGTCAGCTTAGTCAGCTATACTCACAGCAATGTACAGCCATAGTCAGTTTAGTCAGCTATAGTTACCATAGCACAGTTTAGTCAGCTATTATAGTCACCACTGCACAGCTTAGTCAGCTGTACTCACGGCCATTGTACAGCCATAGTCAGCTTAGTCAGCTATAGTCACAGCATTGTACAGCCATAGCCAGTTTAGTCAGCTATAGTTACCATAGCACAGTTTAGTCAGCTATTATAGTCACCACTGCACAGCTTAGTCAGCTGTAGTCACGGCATTGCACAGCCATAGTCAGCTTAGTCAGCTATAGTCACAACATTGTATAGCCATAGTCAGTTTAGTCACCTATAGTTACCATTGCATAGCCATAGTCAACTATAGTCATCATTGCACAGCCATATATCACTGACCCGAGCTCAGTGAGTGACACCACAGCCAGTCGGTCAGCTAATATCTCGCTCTCATTTTGAAGCTGATCAGCCTCGAAGAAATCAATAAGAGCCTTCACTGTTGGGAAAAAATCCGTCTAGATACCAGATACCTAGAAATGCCTACTCTTTGAGGTACAATTTTCTAAATATTGATATTGTTAAGGCAGTAATTCATGCTCTCACGCAAATTGGGAGTCATAGAATGCGCATACGATCGAGATTGTTCCCACTTAAGATTCGCGAATTAAACCCAAAACAACTTTAGGCTTCGTTTAATCGGATCATAAGGAAACATTTCTGGCAGTGGACCAATCAGGTGTCTTGAGGCAGAGAATCAAATGTGAGCCGAAGTCAAGACCCAGAGTCAAGTCTGGTTTTAGAACAGTCTGGTCTACAAATCCTATTCTCATTCAAAACGAGAATCATGGGGGTATCATATAGAAAAAAACATGAGAAAGTGTATGATTATTTCAAAATTTCTACACAATAATTGTATGGGTAAAAGTTTAATTTATGTAAATTTAGTAGAAAAAACCGATGTGTGTAAGTATACTTAATAATTCATTAGTATTTTCGATATGCGATTTCTTTAATTAAAAAGAAACAATTCAAACATACGAAATAAGAAAAGCGGCTGAAATAAACATATATAGACAAAGCGCAAGACTCTAATTGCCTTACTACGTACCTTGCTGTCAGAAGTACGCTAACAGAGAAGATCCAAAGTAAAATATAAATTCTTGAGAATAACAATTCCATACTTGTCTTGTTAATTTTACTTCCTATTACAGTTCATTAACATTTTATTGTCACAATATAATTAAATTTTAAAAAACAACAATTTAACTAATACTAATTCGCAGCCACAAGACAGTGCCATCTTTCCAGAAACAGGTAGGTGCACTCAGCGGTTTTAACTTATTCACACCAAGCCAGACAACCCGCAAAAAACTATGAAAATCCTCTTGCTTTGTAGACTGGCGTGAAAAATTAGTTAAGAACAGTGATTCGCATCCGGCTAGCAGTGTAATAGTGGCTAATGAAAGGTTGAAAATTTTAAAGTTAAAAATGTATTTTGTTTTGGGTTGATTCAACTATGTTTACGTAGAAATAATAGAGTGATAATATCGGGAAAAAATAATTAATTAATAGGCATCGTAGCCATATACATTTTTGTAAAAAAGTTTAAAAAAATAATAACACATGCAATTTCCTCTGTACTGGCTACGAGCCTGTCACGAAAGAAGAAGCACTTCTTTCTATTTCTCTCTCTCTAGCTCTCTCTCTCTCTGTGTCAACACAGAATTGCGATCTAATTGCTAAGTAATTGAATTAGATAAAAAAAGAAAAACAACAACAAAATAACAGACCGCTTAAACTATGCAAAGTATTTAGGTGTCAGAGTATTGTGAAAAAAAAATAAAAGCGGGAAAAGGGCGATTTTGTTTAACTTTGTAATTTGTCTTAGCATAACGGAATAGTTAGGCGCAGACGAAAATAGCGACTATTGTTATTGGTGCTATGTACGTTCAAAAGTATAATATATTTCAAGACTTACCTAGAGTTTTCTGGAACCTTTCCACTTTCTGTACGCATTTCTTTCATCAGCTTAGAATAACTCACATCTGTAAGCGGCCAGCCAACTGATAGTAAAACCACTGGCATGAGGTAATACATTCCTAACTCTAAACTGGAGCTACCATCTCCACAAAACAAACATGGGGTGGCCGTAAAAGGCCAGGCGAAGAGTACAATGGCCGAACCAATAACATGTCGCGCTTTTTGTATCCCATAGGAAGAGAACGAGTTCCAAATTCGCTTGTCGCGACCGAGTCTAATTACTAGTAAAGTAACGACCGTAAGAATCTGAGAAATGAAGAACATAATTCCAGCGGCTGTGGGGAATAAACCAGCAACTTCTTGAAAATAGAGCAGTGCATAACTATACCACATACTTGAAGTTAAGTTACTGAGTATATGTCCTGTCTGACAGGCTATATGATTTCTTGTTGACGGTTTTTCGTCGTCACCATTCGTTTCTTCAGTGAAGTCATCGCCAACATTGTTGATCGACGCAGCTGTTATATCACGAGAACTGGCCATCCTGGTTACTTTTTTTATGTTTAAAACTCCGTTTCGGTGGCAATGAAGATATAATTGCAGATCAAGCAAAATGCTTCACATTTGTTCTACATGGAGGCAGCAATGTGAAATCTCTTTACACGAAAAGCGTCTCATTTCAACTTTTTCTATCAATCATCATTTTCTAATCAAAGGAAAACAATCCTGAGAAAATTTTACAGAAAACAGTTTTTAAATAGCATTGAAATTTTGATCAGAACTATTGACCCACCGGTACGTTGCAAGTCCAGCAACAATCTTTCGTAAAAATTCATTTCTATCAAAGCTATTTGAAAGTGTGATTTCCCTGAAACGAAAGCGAGTTGTAATTCTGTGGTACTTTTAAGGACATTTTAACGACTCAGAAGTTTCTGTGGTTCATAAAATATTCATTTTGCTGATGTAATATACTTAAATCTACAATTCCATTTGTCTGAATATATGTTTTTGTTTCAATATTTATATGTTCGGCCAGCCATTCTATCAAACTTTGCTTAATTTGCTTGCAACGTACAGCAGATTTTTTTTTTTTGTTTGGAATTAATGAATCTTCATATCAGTACATGTAGTGTTAAGTTCTTTTTAGAAATATGACACATTGTGATGTACATAGAATTAAACTGAATTTACTACTTGCACAGATAGCCTTGCTTTGAATTTTTTTTCCAACTCGAAGACGTTGAAACATGGGTGGCTAAGCACAAATCACTGACTGGAAATCATAAGCGAACCAAGCATTAATTGCCATTATAGATGAGGTCACTCCTTGAAATGAAAGATTCGGACAATTTTACAGCGTATAATGTTCCAAGACAGTGTCAGTGCCAAACAGTTCGTTGAAAGAGGAAAACTAGTAACTACAGTTCATCGGCTCATGCAGTTTTTTACAGTTTCCGTTTACGGCTCGATCCGACCGCGCGCTGTCGGTCCTGGTTTAACGATTTTCTTTAATATATCATATCTGGTTATAACACAAAGTTGGACGCGAAATGCCAGAACCATGGCTGGCATATTTTTTTCAATAGTTACTTTTTTACTTTGCTTTAGAGAAGAAAGCCATTTAGAAAATTAACTATAGACTAAAAAAAAAGAAAAAAAGTTCATTGCAGACTGCTAGAGACCGACAGAACAAGAACTAAAAAAAATATTACAGAGACAATTTTAAAAATTTTCCAATTCTTATTGGACTGAACATTTTGGGTCCCAAAAGTGACCAACATCAGTTTTCTCCCAACAATATTAATGTATCACCACGAGAATACGATATGAGAATGAATACTGAAAATGGTCACCTGGTCACCAGAGGGAAAATACTTTCAACTGATCTTTTCAATTGATCTCAAATTCTCTCCACTGATTCTTTAATGGAATGTATGGAGGTCACTCAAAAGAATTTCCTTATGGATATTGGTGCTAAGGGAAAGTTCATTTAATATGACAAGGGGGGGGGATGAAGATATTGAGGGGGGGGTTCCGAAAATTTTTAGACACCCAAAGGGGGGGCTCTGAAAAAATTGTTGCGCTAGGAGGGGGGGCTCCGAAAATTTGTATACTTCAAAACCAACACATGACATCATCATACAGATCGGATGGTTTTCAACTCAACAATTTAATGACCTGTGGAACTCAGCTATATCACGTGGTTTACAGATTTAAAAAATGTAGTCTCAGTAATTATTACACTCTTGTTCATCCCAAAAATGCTTTAGAAAATTGTATCACAACTGCATCTCAAGTTTGTCATAGTATAAACCATTGAAGACAATAACGGTAAATATATTTAATACAGTCTAGCGATCTTTTTTCAGGGGAGCAAAGGAATTGAAGGAGGAGGGGGGGGGGGGGGGCTCTGAAATTTTTTCGACTACCAAGGAGGGGGCTCCTAAAAAATTGAACCGCTAGCGAGGGGGGCTGCTAAAATTTCAAGATTCGAGTTTCAATATCTTCATTCCCCCCCCCCCCCCCTTGTCATATTAAATGAACTTTCCCTAAAGGGGTAAGAGTCAAATGGTATACCAGTGGCGGATCCAGGGGAGGCCTGAAAATTCTGTGAGTCACAAGAAAATGATACGGTAAATCAGATTTCTTTTTATTGGCTTACCACAAACAAAAGCACTACAACTTGAGTCTACAGAAACCTCTTACTAGAACTTTACACGACTATAAATTATGTTACAGACAGCATACAGACCGAAGCTCTCTTAACGGATTTCGTTTTGATCTTTCATAATTCCAATAAGGTATCAGAGAATTGAAAATCAATTAGTGGCTAAATAGGGTGATGTGATGTAACTATGATGTACAGTAAAATTGACCCGCGTTTAAAAACCCAGATTTTTCCAACTTAGCCTAAATAGGTTCTTATAGAAATGATATTTAGTGGGATTTAGGCTGACTTAGGTTCTTAAATAGGTTTCGTTATTAATTTGATAGGGGCACCAGCCATCAGGCCCAGATAACTAATACAGGGCATGTGTGATATGGAATATGTTGCTGTATTAAATAATTATCTGGAATACAGTTTAGATGATAACCATACAGTAAATTTATCTTTCCAAAGTACTAGTATGCACGTCTTTGATGCTTCAGTCCATAAAATGCTGTGTTGGCAATGTTAGACATGATATGGTTTTCATTTTGGTTTATTCTTTGAATCTTACAGACTGAAACCTGGACTAAAATTTTATTTTTTCCTCTATTTTCATGTGTGCTTTCATTTTTGTAAAATAAGAACCTATTGAAAATTTTAGTGGGTCGGAGGCTCTAAGAACGGCTCACAGGATTGGTTTAGAAAACAATAGATAGCCCTAACCCAAACAAAACTAACAATGAACCCCAACTCAGAAACAATAGAGCTTCGGGCCAACAAAAACCTATCAAATTAAAGGTGAAAATTTTAGGCTGAATAGGTTCTTATGAAAAGGGGGTTTAAAATAAAAATTTTAGCCTGAGAGGTTCTTAAACTTTAGGTTCTTACACGTGGGCAGGATCCGATTACTCCTGACGCGGGTTTTTACTGTTTCTATATGGTGTAAATTTATTGGTAAGTTGGCTCGCGAACTGGTTTCAGACGTTCATTTTTTCCCTTGTTCTCGGCAACAACTGGTCATAAGTCCTGGATCTTTGCAGTCTTGCCAGTTGCCGCTACATCCGATAAACCAGAAGGTTGTCCCACTTCCGAAGCCAGAATCACTAAAACCCTCTCCACGTCATTGACAACTCCCTCGGCTAAATTATTCGTGTAACCGGTCTAAAGAGGAAATAACAAAACATAACTAAGCTTTATATTCATATAAGAATAAAATAGTTTTAAGAGTACTGACGAGTGCCGGCCAAAATGATGATGATGATGATGATGATGATCATGATGATGATGATGGTGGTGGTTGTGTGATGATGGTGTTTGTATTGGTTTCTCGCCCTGGGAAATCTGGGCGATTTGTAAGAGGCCTCAATATGCTAGCGTGTCTTGACAAAATACTTTGATTAACGGATTTACAATAATGATTAATAATAATGTCGTGACATACAATAATAAAATTACAATGGGGCAAAAATATTTACATCTGTTACAACAGGAAATATTAAAATGAGTTTATAATTATACAGTCATGAAAAATGTGATTCAATCTATTTAAGAAGAGTTTCCAAGAAAGTGGGCGGCGACTTTCCTTTTATAATTTGAGACATTGTTTAAGTTCCGAATGTTTTTTGGGAGTAGGTTATATTCTTTTGCCCCACGAAAGGCGAAAGAGCGTTGACCAGTAGCCTCCCCGCGGACGTCCTTTGAGGCTCGTTCGTCACGCTTCATTTCTCCCCCCGCCGTGGGGGAGAAATGAACGCGTGGAGAACGAACCCTAAAGGACGTCTGCGGGGAGGCTAGTTGACCAGTTGATAATCTGCATTTAGGTAGATTCAACTGTGACATGTTTCTAGTGCTGCGTCCTGACACACTAAATCTATCATGAAATAAATTGCAAAGATAAGGTTATTATTATTTTCCTACCTGTTTTCATCAATTCTTTGTAGGCCTAAAAGAGAAATAAAAATAGCTGGTTAGGAAAGGAGTGTTTACCAAATAGATGCTATCTGTTTATCAAGCGGAAGGGAATAATAAATGTAAGGAGGAGATGAATAAATGGGTCCCGCATGTATTCGTGGGAATACCGCCTCCCTCCTCCCAGTCAATGTATTTCAACTGGCGCTAAAATTTTTTGGTTCGGTCATCCTAGGGCAACTTGAGTCTTTTCGAAATTACAGGGGATTCAGCATTATTTTCCCAAAAATTTTAGCTGCAATTTAAAGTTTTACGAAAGTGAGAATTTTCCTGATTCCTCTCTGCATCACATTTTCGGTTCCCAAAAATTTAAGGTTTCCTTTCTCTGATCGTTTTCTAGCAATTTTTAGGAAGCGCGTGGGGATATTATGGGGATGGTAGCAGCCGCGATGAAAGGCAGTGTGTATTTGTCTAGATAAGCTTTAAAGCTCCTCTCAATACCAGTTATTAACTTCGTCTGTTCGGTCATTACAGGGAAATCTCAGACCGAGGCCTTGATGTATTGACAAAGCGATTCCGAGTTCAATACATCAAAGCTGAGAGACAAGGTCTGAGATTTCCCTGTAATAACCAAACGGACGTTGATAAGTTATTTATTATACTAGGGCCTTTTTTAGCGCTATTCTTAAAAAGAACACCAATAAAGAACACAGGAAGTAATTTTCAACACCCGCCTGGCCGCGCAAGAGGTTTTCGTCGCTTATACTAAAGAAGAATCGGTAAGGAAGTATTTTTCTGTCAGTTATTGAAAAGATAGTTACATGTATATTTTGTCGGTATTTTTTGTTGTTTTCGCCTTCGCGCTCGTAGCTTTCACTCAAATAATGCCCAGTCATTACAAGAAAATCTTGCCCTCTCAGCAGCCAATCAGAGCGCGCGTACTATTGTAGCCATATATTAAGCTGTACACGTGACCAGCCGATGCTAGAGCCTTTTCCCGCCCCACCCGTTTTTTAAGGGAAAAGCCTTGGGGACAAGGTTGAATAACGAATTACGAAACCTAGGCCTGGGAGAGCTGTTCAGTAAACATTTCAACCATCTTAAATCGAGAGTGACAACTGACCTCATGATTGTTATAATGGGCCGCAACTCGAGCATTAACGCCAACAAAGAAAACGGCGGCCATTGCGATAGCAAATAGAAACAACTTGGCCGTGCTCATTCTTCAATCTTCTGCAGGAGAAAAATATGAGGAGTAATGAATGATACATGGTTGGTCTCCATTTAACAGGAAATATTAAAATGAGTTTATAATTATACAGTCATGAAAAATGTGATTCAATCTATTTAAGAAGAGTTTCCAAGAAAGTGGGCGGCGACTTTCCTTTTATAATTTGAGACATTGTTTAAGTTCCGAATGTTTTTTGGGAGTAGGTTATATTCTTTTGCCCCACGAAAGGCGAAAGAGCGTTGACCAGTAGCCTCCCCGCGGACGTCCTTTGAGGCTCGTTCGTCACGCTTCATTTCACGTGACCAGCCGATGCTAGAGCCTTTTCCCGCCCCACCCGTTTTTTAAGGGAAAAGCCTTGGGGACAAGGTTGAATAACGAATTACGAAACCTAGGCCTGGGAGAGCTGTTCAGTAAACATTTCAACCATCTTAAATCGAGAGTGACAACTGACCTCATGATTGTTATAATGGGCCGCAACTCGAGCATTAACGCCAACAAAGAAAACGGCGGCCATTGCGATAGCAAATAGAAACAACTTGGCCGTGCTCATTCTTCAATCTTCTGCAGGAGAAAAATATGAGGAGTAATGAATGATACATGGTTGGTCTCCATTTAGTCCAACTACCTAAGAGTTTCTTTCTAACTGGGCTAGTTAAAAAAAAAAAATTAAAATCTGCGTTCCCTAAAATTCATACCCAATTTCAGACTAGAACTGCGCACTAGTACATACATTGCTTTAATAGGGGTTCCCCCTCTTTGAATGGCTGAGCGCCGGTCGATGTATTTAGCATCATAAAACCTACCACCTGGATTATAGCTGTAGTTATTTGAGGGTAGTAACATCTACACCTAACTGATATAGTTGTAACAATGGAGTTGCTGTAGTTGTTGTTGTTGACATTTTTAGTTTCTGTTGTTATGCCTGTGGTTATGATTTTACTTACAACGTTGCGCGAGTTGTTCAGTGCAAACCGGGAGCTTGTGCATCACTACTAGATACGGGGAGGGGGGGGATTACTTGGGTTATTTTTTGCTGGGTATGTGCCGCTGGCCTCTCAGAGCCCCTACCCCATTATAGTCACTGTCTATTCTGTGGCCAATTATAGACCCCATCTTAGTCACTTTTGGGCAAAAGTCTAATTTTCGCGATCCCAACTTAGTCACTTTCTATCTATGTATCTCTACCTTATCAATCCTTTAAACTAATAGGCCATCCAAAAATAAATTGACCCATTTTTTAAATTGAATATAGAACAATTTACTTTTCACCTACAATACAAACATTCTGGTACATTTGCTAACCGTAACTATGAAGAACTTTCTTACCACCAAAATCCGAAAATGTGCGACCCCATTCTAGTTAGCCCAGTCGTGAAAATGCGACCCCATCTAGCGTCACATCCCCATTAGCGTCACGAAAGTTCACTAAATTAAACGCAACTCTTTTGCTTCGAGCTCAAGCAGGCGAGAGTCACTAACCAGTAAAAAAAGTAAAGTAAGTTAACTGACTCACCTCAGGATTTAGAGTTTTCCTTGCAGTGTTCTTGATGCGAAGTGCACAAACAAACTAGTTGTCATGTACGGTTTGCTTTCTTATAGCGGAGTTCCCGCGCGCCCGAAGCGCGCGCGCAGCGGAGCACCATGGGTAAGAAAATTTGGTAAACTATCCATCCCAGAAAATTTGGTTATGACGTAGCGTACGCCCGTCCGTACACACACTTCATGTAAGCCGATGTCAAATGTCACAATAGATCTTGCACAACTTGACTAGCCTCTTAGTTATGTAAGTCATCCGTATGAGTACGATTAGATTGACAGCTGTCAAAATCAGACATCCGCTGACAATTATCACATGACCGTCTCGCGGGCTCAGATAAAAGACCAGTCGTTTTGCCCCTATATATAAGCTGATATAATATGTCACACCTGGTCACACTTACCAATTCAACATAAAAACGAAACTACGCCGGGCAAGGCTGTCAGTTGGCTGACAGTCGTTTAAAGTTACATTGGCAGGCCAAATTAAGGTCAATTGACAGCTGTCAAAATGGGTCATGTGCAGACCGCTATCAGAAAACTAATAACGAGGGCTCAGGTTCGCTCAGGTACACGATCTGCGGCATTTTCCACTACATGCCGGACGGAAATGTCCTACTCACACTCGTAGTCTGTTAATTCGAATATTCGCCATTCTAATAAAGGTTAATTGACAGCTGTCAAACTAGAGTATACGCTGACCATCATCACCTGAGTGTATCGCGGGCTCATTTTTCTATCTATTGAGGTCACGTAGTGTTTAAAGTTTTGCGCTGTATTTTATTTGATCACGGGCTCAATTCGAAGCCCCATAGCTTTATAGAAAATCTATCCATCCTAGAAAATTCGGCAATCATGTGACCATACACCGACCACCCGACCTTCCGTCCGTCCGCACCACAGGTATACCAATGTTTAATCTCACACTTTCTAGCTAGTTTGGGAGCCTACAACCTGATATTGTACATCCATGTTTTGATTAATTGACAGCTGTCAAAACAGTGTTTCTGCTGACCAGTATCGCCTGGCCGTATCGCGGGCTCAGGTATCGACCCTCTGAGTCCGAGTAATATTTTGAAGGTATTCGCTGACAAGTTGCTACTTTTCAAATGATGGCGGGCTCAAGTTTAATTTTTTTAAAATGCATATGAAATAAGTCGTGTTTCATGAGCCGCACTTTTAAAATGTTGATTTCGAACTGATGTCGGACACGAAAATTCAACCGGCTTTTACATTTACATGCAGGGAAGGCAATCGCTTTTGACTTTTCTCACTGTCACGCGTTGATCACGCTCTACGTCCATTTTTTATGTTCTGATTGGTCAAAATTTGACAGGTGAGTTTATGCGGAAAATTTTTGCAGCGTCTGGAAACTTGCTTAATGATAGCTGGAGCTGAGAGAGTTTTGTGTCATCTTGTGATGTTTTAAACTGTCTTTTTCTACTTGGTGTACAAAATGAAATACAGCTGTTATCAAGATTGTTCTGTAATTCGTGGCTGGTTTGTTTATTGCGTTTTTTGTTGACAAATGCACCGCTTGTCAAAGTCATTGGAAATCCGATTTCGGATGGCATCGTTTTCAAAAATGAGCTTACTCACTTGCTCTTGCTTGAGGCGTAAGAAGGTTGAAAAGTCTCAAGCGATTCTGGAACACTTGATGACCTTCAGAAGCAGCATCTCGACTGGTAAGCCTGAGCCATTATTGTTTTTGATGTGTTTTTTTTTTCGGTTTCCTGAAGTCGAGCGTATGGTTTATGCGGCTTCAGTTAAAACACGAGCAATGATCTAACCTACAATAGTGTCAGGTTTAAAAAGCCTTTAGACATTTTTTGACCAGCAAATTCAAAGAAAAGGTTCCGAAGATTATTTAGCTATGATTGTGGCTGTAAACAGAAAACTCTGAGCGATTTTCTTGCCTCGAGTTCATCTTGAAAAAGAGCGAACACTGGGAAGCCGGCTTAAAACATAAATAAGCTTATGCTTGCCTGACTCATGATTTTCTGAGACACTTTACTCTCAATACTTCTCTTCGTGAATGAAAATTATTGTCTCTGTACATGTTTCACCGAATTAAACTTATTTTATTGATTGTTAGTAGTCCCTCAGCTCTCGCAATTTTCATCGCTGTACCGGTTGTTTCCAGTCGAACATAAACATCGCATGTAGGATTACTCAAAACGCCGTGCGTAAATATCACTCGCTTTTAAAGATTACACATAACAAAATCATACACAGTTTAATGAATAAAGGGAAATAAAACCTAGACATACTAATTTCTCTATCATGTTAAAGCGTAAATGGTAAGTGTATTAAGCGCACTGCAAATTTGTTGCCTGTCAAAAGTGAGAACCCGTCCGGCTGGCCGAAAAGTGATTTTGGGAATTATTTTTATCGTCTTCATTAAAAGCCCATAATTAATACCCCGCATATCACATAGGACCAGATTTTTCTAACAGAAAACGTTTTATAATTCAATGCTATAATTTGTTGTGCAAAGGAAGCGCGTGCTTTGATCGTCGTGCATATTGAATGAGTGCAAATTCTCTTGCAAAATTGTGAAAAACTGCAGAATTATAGGTTTAAATAGGGCAAAAAAGAACAAATTCTGTCCGAGGTCTGTGTACTGTTTACCTGAGACGTGATGAGAAAAAGTATGTTTAAAAGGCTGGTTTACACGCCACCAGATTCGTCGCCAAGATTTACTAGTAAACTAAACTTGTCGAACACAAAAAATCCGGCCTGATTTTTATTTTGGCCTCTCTTTTAGACAGAGGAATGCAACGTGTAAATTGGCTGCCACCAAGGACTATCGTGGCGCATGTGTTTCTTAAAATTATATTTCGGGGTTGTCCAATTATCCATAGTCTCTCTAACGGAGCAATGTTGGAGAGACTGGTGAATGCCACATTATGATGCTACAGCTAATGCAAATACAATACACGAATAGGTCTATTTGTTTTCCAGGCCTAATCTACTGTGATCGAACATGATTGCTATTTTTCGGTGTACAAATAACTTGATGTAAAATTTGTTTCACTCTTGGACGGTCAAATTCTGATTTTTCTCTAAAATCACTCAGCCTTTGCCTCAAAAGTCAAATGAATGTGCCCTGATCTGTGGATTACAAGTTTATTGGTTGATTTAAATTATGAATTTATTAACGGGAACTTCGCTTTTAGCCCTGGCTAAATCTATATATTATAGGTTTAATCAGTCACCGTAAAATTAATTTCCTCATGATCGTGCTCGTTCTGTTTCGGGGTCAGAGCCCATTGTAATTTTGGTTCAATTTCTGTTATTTTCACTCGATGACCCGAGTCGGCGACTTACTGACGCCGCTCTCATTGAGTGCCCCTCGGGGTTCAAAGACTTACTATATATTAAGAAATAGTTTATTGATGATCCAGTTGATACTTAAGGAGTTCTAATATTTTGAAAAAAGTAGACTTCGCTAAACATTATTTTAATAACGTTTGGGGAAGTCTAAAGAGGTCCTTTTCAGCGGAATGGGGGTAATTGCACTGATCCGATGGAAGCATTAACGTAATGAGTTCTCGTGATCAGGGGCGGATGAAGACAATGCAAATTACAAAGAACGCCCCTCGCGCATTAGCCGTATCGTTATATTCATTTGGCAATTGGTTCTTTTTAATCATTGATTTTCTGAAAGGTAGAGTACTTACTGAACGTGAAAACAAAAATTGAACACGTAATTATTACGATCCCTCCCTTTTCAAGCAAAGAAGCTTCTATGACACTCCTATTCCTGCTGTCACTAGACAGTGTTCTGATAATATCTGAAAAACGGAGGGGAATCGCGACTTCCCTATGACTTTCCTAAAGAAAGCGCCTGCGTGCGAGGCTAATTTTTGGGAGGCAATCCTAGTTTTTAGGGCGGTTACGAGACTGTCACCGGTTTAGTTCTTGATTCACGCAAACCTAAGTCTTTTGTTCAACGTTGGCCAATAAATGAAATGATGAGTAAGCGAATACATCGGACCTTAAATAAGGGTGTCAGCAAAACGTGGGGTCCGGGTCTATCTTTTTTTTAAAGAATGCTGCTTTAGGGTTAGGGTTAGTGTCAACCCTAACCCTAACCCTAACCCTGGTTATTGTATTCTTCGATTTAAGAGAATGTTCTTTATTGTTAGCGCCTTTGCGTGATGAGAATAAGTACAGATGCCGTAACGTTCAGTGACCTTTTAACAGTCATTAACATTCTCCTCTGAGGTTCATCTGAACATGAACGTTGTCTGACCTACGGGGACAAAATAGTTAAATAAATAATTTGATAAATAAATAAACAAAACTTAAAAAGGAGAAATACTAATTATTGAGGTCTTTTAGAAAACGCGCAAAGAAGTCAGTTAAAATCAAAGCTTGATAGAACTTTCATGATCTTTCATTTCGGGCACGCCTACTGTTTTTATGAGCACTGCGCAACTGGTCGGCTCAGAACCACATTACCAATATAACGATACGCCCAATGCGCTAGGGGCGTTCTTTGTAATTTACATTGTCTTCATCTGCCCCTGATCACGAAAACTCATGAGGTTAATGCTTTCCTCGGATCAGTGGAATTACCCCCATTCCGCCTAAAAGGACCTCTTTAGACTTCTCCAACGTTATTAAAGTAATGTTTAGCGAAGTCTACCTTTTCCAGATTATTTGAGAACTCTTTAAGTATCAACCATATGCTATGTGTTAGAACGCATCTTTTTAGACTAGAGGCAAACTCAGTACATGAAAATATAATACTTTTAATAAAAAATACTACGTACACTGGCATAAGAAAGGATGAAAAGGTCTTTTTGACTCTTTTTTTATCCTCTTTGGACTGGCAAGGATAAAGTACTCTTATCAAACAAAACAGGATTTTCAAGCAGATTTAATTGACTGGTTGCCCTTGTAAGAACCAACCACTCAAATCAATCGGCCGAAAACAAGAATTCTTTCAAATTTTAATTTTGTATGTGCGTTAATTGCTTTATTTCATTAAATAAAATCAGTTCCACCCAGTTTGGCTTGTATTGTCATTTTTCAAATTTTAGTTTTGACGAGAATCTCGGAGGGCGCTGCAAAACGAAAAAATTGTCGGGTGAAGGTCCTTTTCAAAGTCAAACTGGGCAGGCACTTGTGTGCTGAAACACCCCCGAAGGCGGTCAAAAATATTACTTACAGTTACCCAATGACCAGAATTATTGTTACTACAACTACTGATCATCTGTGTGAGGCAGAGAATGTGCTTACATTGTGAATCAAAGCTTTTTAGTACTTTCATGATCTTTCATTTCGAGCACGCCTACTATATATTTTTCTGAACATTGCGCAACTGGTCGGCTCAGAACCATTACCAATGTAGCGATACGCCCAATGTGCTAGGGGCGTTCTTTGTAATTTACATTGTCTTCATCCGCCCCTGATCACGAAAACTCACGAGGTTAAGGCTTCCATCGGATCGATCAGTGGAATTACCCCATTCCCTGAAAAAGGACCTCTTTAGACTTCTCCAAACCTTATTAAAATAATGTTTAGCGAAGTCTACCTTTTCCAAATTATGAGAACTTATCAATAATCTATTTCTTATATAGTAAGTCTTTGGTCGACTCCCCGAGGAGCACTCAATAACAGTTTTTTTTTACGGGGAAGCTGTGCCCCGATGTCCAATGCGTCATTCAGTTGGCAGAAAAGGGTGAGTTTTTCCTGTGGCAGGTTTCGTACACCTGCCATAGGAAATGATACGTACATACCAACCAAAAAACATTACATCCATTTCCCAAAGAATAAATGTAATGAACGAAAAGGTTTGGCCGAATTGTATACAACCATAGCGTGCTTCTGTTTCGAAACACTCTTATCCAAGAATTAAACCCGTGAAATTCCTACCCCCTTTATACGACTGAAACCTTAAAATGACGGCTGAATAACCCCATCTGTCATTATGTGCATGCCCTACGGTAAGGGAGGGTACGAACATCAAACGTTGGGTCATGGCCAAACAACAGATGGAGGCAAATGACCTCAAGTAAATTTCACATTAGCGACTAACTTATAACTAACTGAACTGCTCTCATTGAACGCCTTTTGGGAGAAGAGCCGGGGAGCAAAAGTTCCAATTCATTAATCGCACTAATTGCATGCACGCCCGTCTGAAATGCTCTTCAAGTTTATTTCACAGTGACTGATTCAAGCAGCATTAAATCTCATTACCTGTGCGCACGTCTAATTGGAGGGGGACGTAAGGCGCCCTCTCGGGTTCATTACAGGAATATCAGAATATTTATTGGAAACAAAAGAAAATGGACCACGACCCCGACCCTAATTAACCCAGTGGAAGTCAGCGAACACGATAGGTTAATTAATTTTACGGTAATTCGTTAAACCTTATAAAAACGCAAACCGTAAAAGATCTCGCAGTCTACAAGATAATCAGTTTGTTTGTGCTCCTCGAAGCGAGCACAGTACTAGGAACGCTCCACATCTTCACAGGTGAGTCAGTTAACAAAGCTTAACTTACTTCATTTGTAACAGTTGTTTTCCCGCTATTGACCTTCGAATCTTGCAGTGGAAGCAATTGCTAGTAACAAAGATACAAAAAAATGAGCATTTTAATTTTCGTGACACCTTATATTAAAGCCAACTAACTGCCCAAGTGACAGTGAATTGCACCTGAATATTAATTGCCAATCCCTTCGATATAAAGGCTTCAACGTCTCGGTCAGAAATTAACTTGCACTGCTCCCGTTATTTCGACGTTATTTTTGAACTCAGAGATTAAAAGGCTTAAGAATTGATCAAAAATTCTTGCGTTTCTACTGACAAAAGTGCTTTAGCGACGATGAAACCAAATTCCTTGAATTCAAGACCCACATACTGATGTTGACTGGAAGATTTCATCGGTATAATACAACAAACTTAAGGCGATTTTTGTATTTTTAGCAATTATGCTATTTGTTTGGACTCATCTTTTTTGACCAGAGGCAAATTAACTCAGTACTAAAAATATAATACTTTTAATAAGAAATACTACGTACACTGGCATAAGAAAGGATTAAAAAGGTCTTTTTGACTCCTTTTTATCCTCTTTGGACTGGCAAGGATAAAGTACTCTTATCAAACAAAACAGGATTTTCAAGCAGATTTAATTGACTGGTTGCCCTTGTAGGAACCGACCACTCAAATCAATCAGCCGAAAACAAGAATTGTTTCAAATTTCAATTTTGTATGTGCGTTAATTGCTTGATTTTCATGAAATAAAATCAGTTGTTCAGTTTGGCTTGTATTGTCATTTTCCAAATTAGTTTGGCGAGAATCTCCGAGGGCGCCCCCAAACGAAAAAATTGTTGAAGGGGTGAAGGTCCTTTTCAAAGTCAAACTGGGCACCTGTTCGTTGAAAGATCCCTGAAGGCGAAAATATTACTTATTTACCCAATGACCAGAATAATTGTTACCACAACTACTGATCATCTTTGTGCGACAACACGATAAGAGTAGTATTCCTAAGTTACAGAACGTGCAAACTTCGCATTTTCACTGGACACCAAAAGGAGAAGGAGCCTTATGTGTAGTCAACACTTAAAACACTTGAGTGAAAGAATGGAGAATGTTAAGTTGGAATTGGTTGCTTAGTAGATTAAGAATTTTAAGATCTCACCTAGAAATCTATAAAGTGCCCCACGAAATAATTTCTCTGTCTATTGTTTTGTGTTTGTTCATTCGTAACATTGGCTCAAATCACGATCGTGGGACCAATTTGACTTTTTTTATGCTACTCACATTACAAGCATCACTTCTGCGAGAGATGATTGAATTTTTGTGAATTTTTGCGCACTTTTCGATACGCAGCTAAAGAATGTTATTGGAAAACTTTATGTATTACTGATCATTCTAGTTATATAAAGAGATAATTTTTTAAGCCTATTTTTTTACAGGGAGGGAAATTTGCTCCTAAAAATCCATTGGCCTTGCTTATAGTTGGAAGGAAATTTATCTCAGCAATTTGCAGCAGGTTTTTACTGAAACTCGCCTTGCGGACGTAGATCGTTCTTAAACTCAGCCATGCAAGTACTTTGTCTTTATGAACCGAGAAAATCCAAGCCAGGATTGAAGAATGAACTACGCCAACAGCAATATACTGTGATACTTTTTGACTGCATAGTTCTATAGTATAGTTCTATATATAGTTCTTTGGCAAATGCAAAAAATTGTGCTACTGAACAGTTTTGGCTTCGTTTTATTTTGAATTTGAGCGCAGTTTACCTTAAATAATATCTCAACGAGTATATTCAGTTGTATTGTTCGATTTAAGAGAATGTTCTATTAACATTCTCCTCTGTGGTTCAGCTAAACTGAGAAAGTTGTCTAAACTGCAGGGGAAAAAATGGTAAAATAAATAAATTGATACATTGTAAATAAATAAACAAAACTAAACTGGAGAAATACTAATTATTGACGTCTTTTAAAAAACGCGCCCAGAAGTCAGTTGTTAGAAGTGTAAGCCAAAGCTTGTGTTAGGACTTTCATGATCTTTCATTTCGGGCACGCCTACTGTTTTTATGAGCACTGCGCAACTGGTCGGCTCAGAACCATTACCAATATAACGATACGCCCAATGCGCTAGGGGCGTCCTTTTGATTTGCTTTGTCTTCATCCGCCCCAAGAGCCATAATAGTCCTCTTATGATCTCTTGTCCGCCCCTGATCACGAAAACTCACGAGGTTAATGCTTTCCTCGGATCAGTGGAATTACCCCCATTCCTAGGCCAAGAGCTCTCCGAGCTAGGCTTATACTGGGAGAGAGACATGCGTCTCAAAATCCATTGGGCTGGCTCATAGTTGGAAGGAAATTTATGTCAGTAATTTGCGGCAGGTTTTTACTGAAACTCGCCTTGAGGACGTAGATCTTTCTTAAACTCAGCCATGCAAGTACTCAGTGGACCGAGGAAATCCAAGCCAAGACTGAAGAGTGAACTACGCAATCAGCAATATAATGTGACACTTTTTGACAGCAATCATTTGGCACATGTAATAGTTCTTTGGCAAATGCCGAAAACGTTATGTGTTTGGAACAATTTTCTTTGTTTAATTTTGAATATGCGGGCAATTTGCGAGTACTAGCCCCCGGGGGGCTTGTATTTGGAGGGGCGATTTATCGGAGGGTTATTTGCGTTACGAGTTTGGGAGGCTTATTTTCGGAATTTTGCGGTATCTTACAAATAGATCATGCAAGGTTCTGTTTCTTCACAGGCTTCCCACTGTTTAATTTGCAGTCATGTCGTCTCAGAGTGAATTGATTCTTGTTCCTCTTCTACTGCTGTCTCTTGTAGCTGTTGGTAAGATCACCACTGTGACATCATTTATATAAATTTTATTTTGTAAGCACATAATGCGTCAAAGGTGACGCAGAAAGTAGTCGGTCTAACCCGAGAACACTATCTTCTCTTTGTCTAACACACTGAAATTGGAAAGTACTTCTCAACTAACAATATAGAGAAGCAGAATTAGGGTCAGCTTATACGACAATGATTCTACTCATTCTAAAAGCGTCATCTTCTCTTCAGGACTCCCACGAGGCAATTTGGCCCAACGCCGACCAAAATTTTCGGGGTAAGATAGTTTTACAATTTATCTCTAATAACACTCGACTCTTTTCAGGACTGTGCAGATCCTCGACGGAATGTAAGAGTAACACCGATCCGGACAATATTCTGTACACTGCCACCCTCAACAGGCCCCACAACTACAAGTTTTACAGTCTGGAGACCACGCCAACAGGTTTTTATACAAGGAAAAGGAAGGAGCAATGTAGAGATCAGTGCGAAAGAAAATGCAAGGGTTGGTCAGGCTGTGTTGCCTTCTCATCCACTATCCACGATGAGTACAGTAGTAAGTGTGAGTGTTATGGATGGAAAACTCTCCCAAATTTCGGTCCTACCGAAAACTCGATTGATAAAGCTGCCCACCTATCCGGATGGTGCGTCACTGGATGGTTCGAAGGCGAGATGACGTATTAGTTATCTCACAGCATATTCCGTCTCGGTAAACAAAAAACTCTGAAAGCAGTTGAAGATTAAGTAGCATTAATCATTAATGCGCTTTTCACAAACATGCGAACTCTAAAGTTCAAAAGGCGCCTTCACAATTGCGTTTTTCGCTGCCGTCAATCATAATTACGATCAAAAGCAACGACCCTCCAAACACAGAAACACACAAAACGGATCGAAATCCCCCAATTACAAATCACAAACCATGACCTTTTGAACCCGTTAAAGTAAAGTTTTGTTCCTAAGAGGTCCGTTAAGATGATTGACGGCAGCGAAAGACGCAATCGTCAGTTGGCTTTTGAACTTCAGAATTCGCATATGCATGTTTGTGAAAAGCGCAGTAATAAAACGTGTGACGCTTTGCTAGTTGTGTGCTTCAAGGGAGCATCTAGAGGAAATTTAACGAAACTCCTAACCCTAACCGTTAACGTACAACACCTAATTTTAAAGTGCTGATTTGCCAAGGCAACGCGCATGCATAAAATTTTAACGGCTGTAATCTATTAAAATCTAACGAGAAGCTTTCCATTTACTTATCGTCAACGCGCGCCAGTCATCAGTTGTGCGCTAATATGTATGTCCTAAAACCTACAGGGGATAGATATAGGCCTTCTGATCTATTCTCTTTAATATGTATAAGACTGATGAGAACCGCCCAGTGACATCACTTTCAAGTGGCCTCTTGCTATGATGATGAGCTAACCAGTTAATTTGATCAAGAGAAGTTTTTGAATAAATGCATGTTATGATAGTAAACTTCTTTGCAGTTTCATTTTCTTTAGCAGACGAACACTGTTCATGGTTGCGTGGAGTTTTGCCAGAGTATTTAGGGAGACGGTATTTGGGCATCTTTTTCATTGCCCAGAGGAAGCCGTTTAACTTAGTTTACCAATATTTTAGAGTATGGTGTACGTCGTCTTCTTTCATTGTGGTGTCCAGTCAGTAAGCTGTTATCTCCTAAGACTCTTTGTATGCAATGCATTTGTCCGCATGGTGAATGTAAAATCTGACTCTGTCTGTAATTTGGTCAGACCTGAATTAATATATTTTTTTTCGCTATAAGCCATTTGGTACCAGTAGCTGGTTAAGAGACTGAATTTGCAGGGGAATGTAAGTTAACCCTCGGACGTACAAGGGAGGGAGGGTGGATGCCACACCCCCCCTAAGGTTTTTCTGAGTTTTATTTCCTAGAGGATAAAACATCATCACCTGATGTTTTCAGTAGCTGTTCGTTCATCCCTCGCGCGCATTTTGAGTCAAGTTTAGTGGTGGTCAGTTTCTATGGTTACGAGATATGACGACATAAGTAGGAGGTGGTCAAGCCATTTTTGAGTGAAAGTACATGTTTTTTCAACTTTTTTCAACAATAAAAGTAAATCCTGTGGCTAAAATCATGCAAAGTGCTTATTTATGTGTTATTTTTCATGTCAAACCAAAAAAATCACCATTTATCGCGCATTTGACTTGATTTCTAATCCTTGGTAAAATCCAACAAGGCGGCCAAGATGGCGTCCATTGTTGGTTACGTCACAGGCCCCCAGCAGCGCCACCACCCATAAAATATACCTCATCTTGTAGAGAAGATCAAAGGCTTTCCATTCAGTTGGCCCGGGGGAACAGAGAATTCACCTGCTTTTGCTTGCGTAAAAAGTGAATGCCCCGGTCATACCTGCGGGGGGGTGGGGGGGGGGGGGGGGGGAGTCTGAGGGTTTCAATTGACTGGCCGGTGCATTCGCATCTTTCGACCTCTTTCACAATGGGGTGACATCATTCAGGGTCTTAAATATGTGACGCACATTGTCAAACAATGAGTCAATAGAGAAAATGGCCTGAAAAAGAGTGACAGTGTGTATGTTGTTCGAGCTTACGACTATGGTTTTTGTAGATAGCCATGGAGTCGAACTAACAAATAAATCTCTTTCACAGGCCTTACAACAAGTGAAACATGGCACAGATTTTGTTCGAATTTGGTCTTTTTAAGAAATTTTCATTTGTATGCGAAACGGCCGACCGACAAATATTTTGATGTTGAATTTTTCCCCACCAAAAAATGAGTTAGCATATTGCTATTACCTATTTCGTTGTTCTAAAAAGCTTCGCGCCAAGTTTATGAAGAAAATCGTGGTGACAAAAGGCCAAAAACTGCAATTTTTGAAATCCTCCGTGACGTTTACTTGGACGCATTCTCGCAAACCTTCATCTCAGAAACTTGCATAACAAAGGCACACTTACACTTTCAACTCTCCGTTCAAAATTTTGAATACAAGTTATTACTTTCATGCAAACAATAGATTAATCGTCCTTTGGGGAGTCAATTTGTGTCGCTCGCTGCAAATTCCTACATTTTAACCGTTAAAACTACATGTCGCTGGGCGATTATCAAATAATGAAGTTTGTTTCGCATAAACATTGAAACGTAAAAAGTTTCCACGTTTTCCCCGACCTTGTTAAACGAATATAGTGACTTTTTCGCTTTTCTTTTCATACTTTCTGCCACTGTAGCCTTTTGAAGATGAGCAAATCTCACCCTGTAGGACACTAAGTTGCTTCGAGCGAGGATTAAAAACTGATCACTCGCACACTCTCTCACTCACTGGGCGCGATCCATTCAACCAAAATTTCTGGAAATTTCGGTCCAAAACTCAATGGATCGGTTTGGTCCAACCGGAAAAGTTTCGAAAAAACAGGTCCACCTTTTGAGGTGGACCACTTTTCCCGGTCGGACCGGTTGGAATTTTGGTTGAATGGATCGCGCCCACTAGTTTTAGCGTTAGTAACGGTCAGGATTACGTCATTGCGTGACTCTTCACACAGTCACTACTTAGCTCACGAAAGCCAGAACACATCGGATGGCCTTAGGGGCCTTAAATTTATAAGAATGGAAGGGAAATGCAACAAAACGTTTGGATCAAAAGTCACTCTTTTTTGAGAAGCAAAGATTCTCAGACCTTCCTTTAATGCACAGAATCGGTAAGCTCAGTGGTAACAGTCTTTAAATGCCGACAGCATCGAAACTTTGTTTTTTTCAACGGGTTGGAGTATGAAAATTCTGTGAGTCACAAGAAAATGATGCGGTAAATCAGATTTGTTTTTCATTACTTAAACACAAAATAAAAGCACTACAACTGGAGTCTATACAGAAACCTTTAGAACTTTACACGACTATAAATTATCTTCCAGTTAGCATACAGACTGAAGCTCTTTTAACGGATTTTGTTTTGATCTTTCAATTCTAAAAAGGTATCAGAGAATTGAAAATCAATTAGTGGCTAAATATGGTGATGTAATGTAACTTTGGTATACCACTCATTTATGGCCGTAAGTTTATTGGTAAATTGGCTCGCGAACTGTTGCAGACGTTCATTTCTTCCCTTGTTCTCGGCAACAACTGGTCATAAGTCCTGGATCTTTGCAGTCTTGCCAGTTGCCGCTACATCCGACAAACCAGAAGGTTGTCCCACTTCCGTAGCCAGAATCACGAAAACCCTCACCACGGCATTGACAATTCCCTCGGCTGAATAATTCGCGTAACCGGTCTAAAATGAAATAAAAAAAACATAAATAAGCTTTGAATTCACATGAAAATTGAAAAGTTAAAAGAGTACGAGTGTGACCAAAATGATGATGATGATGATGATGATGATGATGATGATAGTGTGATGATGGTGTTTCTAGCGGTTTCCCGCGCTGGGAAGTCTTGGCGATTTGTAATAGGCCTCAATATGCTGTGTTGTAGGGCACAGTGCTTCTTGACACGTTGGTTATCGTATAGAACAATTATTATTTTCCTACCTGTTTTCACCAATTCATTGTAGGCCTAAAAGAGAAATAAAGATAGCTGGTTGGGAAAGGAGTGTTTTACAAATAGATACTATACCCCCTCCCCCCTCCCACCGCGATAAAAGGCAGTGTGTATTTGTGTAGATAAGCTCGTAAAGCTCCTCTCATCCTCCTAAAATGGTGGTGCATGCATGTATACCACTTATTAACCAAGAGTGAGGTCATTACAGGGAAATCTCAGACCGAGGGCTTGATGTGCCGAAAAAGCGATAGCGAGGGCCGAGGTCTGAGATTTCCCTGTAATGACCAAACGGACGAAGTCAATAAGTCATTTATTATATGGCCTTTTTTGGTGCCACTCTTAAAACGAATACCAATAAAGAACACCGGAAGTAATTTTCAACACCTTCTTGGGCGCGCAACAGGTTTTCGTCGCTTATACTAAAGACGTATCGGTAAGCTAGTATTTTTCTTTCAGTTATTGAAAATTTAAGATAGTTATTTTTTGTCGGTATTTTTCACATTTTTTGTTGTTTTCTTCTACGCGCTCGTTCGTAGCTCTTACTCACAACTCAAAAGAGGCATAGTTACGTAGTTCGTGGATTGGCTGCTGAGAGGACAAGATTGTTTTGTAACGACCGGGCATTATCGAATGAAACTTTTTCATGACAAAAAAAGAATGACAACTGACCTCATGATTGTTATAATGGGCCGCAACTCGAGCATTTACGCCAACAAAGAAAACGGCGGCCATTGCCATGGCAGCTAGAAACAACTTGGCCGTGCTCATTCTTCAATCTTCTGCAGGAGAAAAATATGAGGAGTGATGAATGATACATGGATGGTCTCCATTTATTCCAGCTTTTTGCCAGTTTCTTTCTAACTAGGCTAGTTGAGAAAAAAAATTTGCGTTTCCTAAAATCCATACCCAATTTCAAACTGCACATACATACCTTGCCTCGATGGGGGTCCCCTGTGGGGACGCATGCGCAGTTCACGGCATGCCACAGAGGGTCTTCATGGGGTTAACCGTCAACCGCTATTAATTGTTCATTTATCTTTGCCTGAATGTAGCGAAGCGTAATGAAACAAAAGATAAATGGTTTCTTGAATTCCCAAGCACAAGTGCATTTGTCGGCAGTGTGTTTTAAGTGCCGGCGTGAGATTATGGGAAGAAAGTGTGATATGTAAACTAGCAAGTATATATTCGCTGAACAGTAAACAAGTTTCATTGTGGATTTTTACAAGCGGACAGTTAAATTTTGTTCTTTTTTATATTTTGGTGGAAATCCTGTAATCCATTTCCTCGTAACGATTTTAGTTGTGCTTTCCTGATGATTGACAGTCATTATAAGTGGTTTTGTTTATTCAATTTACTTTGGCCGGATCGAACGTATAGAGTTTGTTTAATTTTTTGGTGTCTAAACAGTGTAAACAGTTGTTTTGTTTTGTGATTAGTTGGTTAGTTCAATAAATGGGCTAAGAATTGTCTGCTTATCCCGCACCGCATTTCTGGTTGTCAGTTTTTTTGGGTGCGGGGAATTCAAGAAAACTGCTTTAAGTCTAATCGTTAGCTTTCGAAAAAGGTAATTTTTTACCATCAACCGACAAAAATGCAGATAAATATTAATCGAACGAAGCAAGCTTAAGGCTAGCAAAAACACATGAACGAAGAACGATTTTTATGTTCTTGTTGTGTGCTTGTGTTCTTTCTTTACACGAGTGGACCAGGAGCAACACAATCAAAAGCACAAGCATAAGCAACAAAAAAATCCATCTTTTTCCGCCTTTCTGGTTTCCACTGTAAATATTTTGGCGCTAACATTAAAGGCGCCAAATTCGGTTTATGCGTCAATTACCTTTATGCGCCTATAACAAGTGACATTCTTGTGCTTTTTATACAGAAGTAAAGAAATGATTAAGGTGACGGTATGCGCTGGCAGAGGGATCAGGAAATTTGGCGCCTAAAATGTGGAATGTTAACCCAAAATGGGGCTTTCCTTATACTGTGCCCGCTGCGAGGTTCACAAACAAACTAGTTATCTTGTACGGTTTGCTTTCTCAAGAAGGTTTAATCAGTCACCGTAGAATTAATCCTCGGAGACAACGTCCATTATTTTGACATTTTGTGTCAATTTCTGTTATTTTTCCATGATGACCCGAGTCGGCGACTTACTGACACCACACTTTCAGTAGAAAGGCGCGCAATTAGTAAAAAAGATTTAATTAATCAGTCACTATAAATAAAAGTAACATTCCCGCCTTGTCGGCTCCTTTTTGAGTTGGCAAAAATATTAAAGGCGCCAAACGACCGTTATTTTTGTTGCTGCAAACTCTTAACCGGGACGCAAGCTTGAGCATCAGTAATAGATATCACTTTGAAGGAATTTATATTACGTAGCACCCGTGCGGATATTGTTGCAAAGTTTAGGAAAAGAGATTTTTTAGTATTCTTAAGTAAAGGGCTACCGTATTTCACTGCTATTTGGATATATAGTTCAACGGTGTCGCAAAAGTTCACTAAGTTAAACGCAACTCTCATCTTCTTGCCTCTTTTGCTTTGACTTCAAATGACGAGAATTAAGTAAGTTAAGCCTTGTTAACTGACTCACCTGTGAAAAGTTATAGCTTTGCTTGCAGTGTTCTTGCCGCGATGTGCACAAACAAACTAGTTATTATGTACGGTTTGCTTTCTTATATAGGTTTAATCACTCACCGTAAAATTAACCGTGTTTGTTCTGGCAGTTTCGGGGTTAGCGTCTATTGTAATTTTGTTTTAATTTCTTTTGTTTTCACTCAATGACCCAAGACACCACACTTTTAGAAGGGAGCGCATTTAATGAATCAGTTCCGGTGAAATTAACTTTCCCGCTTTCTTGGATTCCTTTTTAATTTTTTGGCGCAACCATTCGAAGCGCCAAAATCAGTCAGTTTATCCCTTCGTATCTGTGTATATCACCTAAATTAAACGCAACCCCTTTGTCTCGTTTGCTTCGACTTCAAGTAGCGAGATTCAGTATCTATTACAGATATAGTATTAAGTTAAGCTTTGTTAAATAGATCACATGTGAAAATTTGGAGGTGCAGAAACGAACTAGTTAATATCTTGTACAGTTTGCTTCCTAATCATAACTATAACAAAATTCTTAAATCCGACTGGCTATCAACTACCCTGATTTCATCCTTAATAGGGCAGTTAATAGCGTAAGCACAGTGCGCGGCACGGCGAAGTAATTGGACAGTATACGTCATCACGCGCGCGCTTAAATGGCTCTTTTTCACCGCTAGCAAAAAAGATCGTGGAATTTCTTATATATCACAAATTTTGCTAAAGTTATGATTAATTAATAACAGAACTTCGTGTCGTCCAATTTGGTCTGTAATCATACTCGTGATTAAACAAATCGGACACCTGCGTTTGTTAATCACTCGTATGATTACAGACCGAATTGGACTCCATTCAGCCTGTTACCATTGCTTATAAGGTCTAATCAGTTAAAGTAAACTTAATAAACTTAGTATCGTGCTCGTTGTTTGTTTCGAGGTTAGAGTCCATTGTCATTTTGAACAGGTCAGTTTGTCTTTTTATGCGTATTTGATCATACCTTTATGTTAATTTGAGCAATATATTAAATGATAAATATTATTATAACAGTCGTGTTCCAATTTCTGTTGTTTTTACCTAATGACCCGAGTCGTAACCTAACTGACTCCACACTTTCAGAAGGGCGCGCAATTTGTAAAATTTAATGTATCAGTCACTGAGAAATTAACTTTCCCGCTTTGTTGAATTATCATTTATAATGTTTTTGGCGCACACATTCGAAGCCCTAAAATCACTTTGCATATTCCCTAGTACCTACGTATATCAGCTTTATGCTTATAATAAGTGACATCCTTGTGCTTTTGCGTAAGTTTGCTTCGTTCGTTATTCGACTCGTTTTGTTGCCTTTAAAACTGTTGAACTGCTCATACACTTATATGAGTAGATCAAGCGATGAAAAACGAGTCCTTAGGTACATCCAGATCAGAAGCATATAACCCCAAAGCGTTTAACTTCCCCTTATCTGTTTAGAAGCATGCTGCGGTTTTTTAGCCGACACAACGGTCCAATCAGAAGCACGGAAAATTATTTTGCCCAAAGAGAATTCAAGGCTTAAAACTTTGAGCTTGCAACGCTTACAGGTATAGTATGTGTCTACAACTGAGAAAAAATCGTTTCACGGCATAAAAGATAAAGTATTTATGCTGCTATCAAATGCAAGCCTGGGAAAACATAAAGAGCCACAAAGTTATAAGCGGTATGGCTTGAAAACATCGACCAGCGACGAAGTAAGACAAGGATGTTTACATTTCTTCCCGATACCGCAGGGCCTGTCGCCGAAATCCGCCTGTTTGACCGACAGAGAACATCCTCAGGCTACTAGCTGCAAACCTATCTACCACTGCAAACCAGTTATCCGTAACTTCTGTTCTCATTCAGCAAAACCAGCATGGCGACTACAAACAAAATGATATGGCAAGCTTTGCAGAAGCGTTATACAAGGCGCCGATAAAGTCGAAACGGAATCTATTTTTTTTGTGAGTGTAGATTTTTTTCATTCAGAACAGTTAGTACGCGAACACATGCATGGCAGTTTTGACTGGACGTGTGACATGTAAAAGTTTGTTTTCTTTTTGGAGACAAAGCCGAAAAGTTTTAACCTGCGAAAGGTCGAGGACCTCGACCTTGTTTCCTTTACGGCGAAGCGCTTGTCCTTTTCTGAACTATGACCAAGTCAGCAACCTTTTTAAAGAATTTTCAGGTAAAAGTTACATTTTACACATTATGCTCAAGGAAATTACGTTATTGAAAGGAAATTTATGTATTTACAAATGTTTCAAAGACGTTTTCTATATTTTTGATAGAGTTTTCAAGAAAATTGGGGAATGCGCCGGATCTGAGACAGATAATTTTGGTGTCAATCATAACTATAACAAAATTCTCGAATCTGATTGGCTATCTACTGCCCTGATCTCAGCCTTAATAAGACAGTACGCGTGATGCCTAAGTAATTGGACAGTATGCACCATCACGCGCGCGCTTAAATGGCTTTTTTTCACTGCTAGCCAAAAAAATTGGAATTTCTTTTGTTTTGATTAAAAAAAAGAGCCTTATACATCACAAATTTTGTTAAAGTTTTGATTAATTAGTAACAGAACTTCGTGTTGTCTAATTCGGTTTGCAATCATACTCGTGATTAAACAAATCTACATTCCCGCTACGCGGTCGTCCGATTTTGTTGATCACTCGTGTGAGTACAGACCGAATTGGACGACAATAAGTTATCTCGTATGTCGTTCGGTTTGTTTGCTTAGGCTCCTTATATAGGACGTTTTGATAAGTCATCGTAAAATTCACTGCCTTCGGTTCCCAATAGACTAGTGTTTAGTTACTGGGCTTTTCATTGAGCTCTCGTTTTCTAAAACTTCGTCAGCTGCATTTTGTTCCCTGCTCGTGGTTTTGAGAGCATACTATGAACTGGTGCTAACAAAATCACTCTTAAAAGGCGAGCAAAAAAAAAAACTGCTAGCAAATCAAAAAGTGACGAGTGAAGACGCGTCAGTAAATTCACATCCTCTTTGTATGAAATATAAATGTTCCTTTGTCAAACGTTTTACGTTTATAAAGAGAGGACGCTACGCTAATTCTTGATCTTACGTTTGGCTGTTTGGAATTATAGTTGAGTGTTGGTGAATGTGCTGATTATAAGCCCGTGCTCCAAAGAATCAAAGGGACTACTAAAGCTAGCGAGATCTATTCCATGACTAAAAGGGATAAATTGTATTGATATAATCCAGCACTTTGCATTCTATAATTGGCGTTCAGTTAGCTGTTTCAGTAACAGCTAAAAGAGTTATGTTATGACAAAAATGGTGCAGAACTGGTTCTGAGCAGACCAGTTGCGCAGTGCTCATAAAAATAGTAGGCGTGCCCGAAATGAAGGATCATGAAAGCCATATAGCTAATAACCTTTGATTCACAGCGTAGGCACATATGAAATGTACTTCTGGACAAGCTGTGCACAAAAACGAAAGTGTATTAAGAGGCATTCTCAGATACCTGACTTCTGGGCGCCTTTTCTAAAATATCTCAATAATTAGTATTTCTGCCGTTTAGTTTTGTTTATTTATTTATTTTGTTATTTTTTGCATATATATACTCGTTATGAGTACATCTTTTAAGGTCCGATGTACATGTATTCGCTTACTCATCATTTCGTTTATTTGCCCCTGTTGAACACACAAAAGACTATGTTTTCGTGAATCAAGAACTAAACCGGTGACAGTGGTCAAGTAACACTGAAAACTAGGATTGCCTCCTGTGAAATTAGCCTCGCACGCTCTGAATAAATTTAGCTGACATTTCATAACTACTCTTTCCATGAACTCCAGTTTACTGACAGAGGTTTCTAATAACAATATTTGAAACGGAAAATGAGCTAAACAAACCAAATAATAACCCGTGTATAAAATACAAATACAAGAAAGGTACATAAAGGTAAAGCGTGAAGAAATCAAAATTACACACTTGACGGTGTAAGCAGGCTCCTGGAGTAAGATATATCCGACATTGATAACGATAAATAACTTCTAAGTGTAGAATGGCGGCATCCCCATTCCCAAAACCCTAGTGATATGGGCATCCCCTTATCATATTACCGTAGCGATTTGGGTTAGGGTTTGGATAAGGTTTACAGGGGATGCCCATATCACCAGCGTTTTGGGAAACGCGGGGAAGCCCATATCACTGTGACAGCGGTTGTACGTTTTCCACTTGAAAGTGGAGCGAGGGCCTGGAACTAATGTACAGCTGGCCTAAATCAGTCGAAACAGAGGGTCCTCTGCAATATTTGTTTCGCGTGGGCTTTGCCTTATTTGAAGGACGGGATTATAATAAGAAAATAATATGTGACTGTTTTCCTCTGCACTTGGTAAGCTGCATTTGGATTTGTCTACTGGGATGAAACAGAGTAGTTCCTTTACGATTATTATATTGCGTGTGGGAAGGTGTTGCCTAAATCTTCACGTAACCCAGACAGGAATCGAATTTCTTCTACACTCCGCGATTCGAAATGTTCTCTTTAAATCATGTCTTCTTTTGAATCTGAAATCTTAGTTTTTTAAAGAATGTTCTCTATAAAATTATGTTTAAATAGAAGGAAAAAGTTAAACACCAAAAAACTAATTGCACTAGAACGACATAGTAGTGATTATAGAAAATTAAATTTTAGAAGCGATCTTTTACCGCACTAACCGTTTGAAGACGGGCCGTTCACCTTCCTAGTGGAAACCACTTCGCAAGCCGGCGTAGCATTGTGAAGAAGTTCCAGAAAACTTTCCCTATCCTCTTCTTTTATCTCGACAGTAATCTGTAGAAAGGTCAAATTAAAACAGAAGCTACGTTGATTCTGTGCGCTTGCTTACCGGGCGATTGGGGAAAAAAGACACAAATATAGACAACAACGCAACAAAAATGTATGAAAAATCCACTCACCCGAAGTCGTTTAGACGAAGACAACTGACTAGAGCCGATCATCTTCGTTATTTTCAGACTTAAATGAGAGAAATTAAATGATTTAGTTAATCTTTTTTAATATTTTCAGCCTGAGCAGGGCTACGGCCAACAGTGTAGTGTGTCTTGCTACTTGAAAAGCTGTGGTCTCGCGTTATTTGATGTTGACAGTTCGGTGTCTCGATTTAAATGAGTGGCGTCTCGCCCAGGGCAAAGGTCCTTTTATACGCAGGGATACGATTCGGGATATGTATGGAATGCGGGATGTGGAAAATATCCATCGGGATCAGTACGGGACTGCTCGAAAATTTGGGTCGGGATGCGGAATTAAAGAACCCTATTGGGAAGCCTCAAAAACAAGCACTAATCTACTCATTAATTTTCTTAACAAAACAGACGACAGACCTAAACTCAAGAAAGGTTTATTAGTGAAAGAGATCAATGGCACTATTTGAAAGTACCGGCCAGAAAGGAGATTTTATTTGTTATATTTGTTTGAACGGTGCGAATAATATTATGGTGTATTCTCTTCGCGAAGTGAATTTAATCACTTGAATCTTTTGGGACTTTTAGGTCCCGTTGGCAAGCAAAAGGTTAAAAAACTAGCTGTTACAAAACTATTTTCATTTGCGGGTGACAGAAGGATTTATGGATAATGTTCTTATTCTGCCTTCTCGGGGAGGAACAAGACCGGACCAGAGTCGAGCCTAGTTGAGTAGTTGTTCATACAATCCTTGTAAATTTTGAAATTTATTTGTTTCCTTACGCATTATGGGGCTCCAAATTTTCTTTTGATCATAACAGAAACAGAAACAGTCCCTGGCAACCTAAAAAAAACCGACCAATTTAATAATATAATAATAAGATGGTTTTACTTTTTATCTGAACTAAACCTTAACCTTTTCAGGGCGGAGCAGATCATCGACGCAGTGTCAGCCTGATACAAAGAAGGAAAATATTGTACACATTGACTCCAACGTGAGACCTTCTGGGCACGATTTCTACAGTCTTGAGACCACGCCAACCGATTTTTATACCTCGAAAAGGAAGCGGAACTGTAGATTATGATGCCAAGGAAAGTGTAAGAGGGTCAGATGGTCTGGTTGCGTTTCTTTCTCATCTACGATTCCAAACGAGTACGGTAATGAATGCAATTGCTATGGATGGAAAAGTCTTCCCGATTTCGGTCCTGCCGCAGAATTAACTGAGAAAGCTACCCACCTATCCGGATATTGCGTCACTGAGTTTTTCGAAAGCGGGATGATTTCTTAGCTCTCCTGTATTCCCCAGCTTTTGGTGCCCAGTAATCCCGGCTAATAATACGGACTACTCTTTTGATGCAGTGACGGCATTGAAACGTGTGTTGCCTTGCAATGTGTGTGTTTTAAGGATTCCAAAGCAGTTTTTAAGTTTTTTTTCTTTTGAATGGATTCTGATTTCTTTTATATGAGAGACGAACTGGTAATCTCATTTTGCAGAATAGTCTTTATATAGACTGAAAGAACAATGTTTTGTTTAGAACACTCCCTTTTTTAGCGTTTTTATAGTGTTTTATCAGTACAATCTTAGCTAACCTTAGTCAAGTAGTTTATTGTTGCGTTGGAAAAGTGTGATAGTTGCGTTCTACTAGCTGCTGGTTAGAGACCCAGATTGTAACTAGTACATTTTTACGCCCAGCACTGTCATTTCTTGTTGTCAATGACAGATTGCGAAATAATAAAGTTTAATTTAAAGCTATCCTTTTTGGCTGGACTTTATGAGTACGCTGAGTGTCAAAACAGAGATGCCAACTTATGAACTGATGTGCAACGGAATTGAAGATAACTGAAAACAACTGAAAAATAAAGATAAATTTTGAGAAGGTGAGTAGTAAAGTCCTAAATGTAATAAACTGTTAAGAGTAATAACATTAGGCCTTCAATATTTTGACATCATTCTACATTATGTCCCATGAGTCTCGAGGAAAATTGGCTGCAATATTTCCAAACTCTTCACTCGAACGAACCTCCCAGCCCAGACAAAAAATTTGCAATGAGACGCAAGACAATGAACGTCATGGTCAACACTCTCGTCCCTTGCATTTCTCGATTACTGAAAACGAAATACGTATAAAGCTGGAAATAAGTTTAAAATGTTAGATCACCATTTTCGGATAAAATTAGAAATAAAATGATAAAAGCTAGAATTGATACTTTGATACCTGTATATAACAAATTATTTAATTCAATTCTTACCCCAGATACCATGCCTGACAGACTTGGTTTGGTGGTCTTTACTCCCATCTATTAATCGGACGCGCGTAACACCACAAGAGGGTTAACCGATAGGCGTAAAGCGGCCAAAAATTTAGTCGATAGCCGTAAAAAAAGGAGTTAACCGTAAAAGAAATTGTTCCCGAGGTTAGTTAATTTTAAGGAATTAAGGTGCTAAACTCACTTATTTCCCGGCTACTGCTGGACTCCGTACGCACGTCAAGCGAAGTGCCTTTAAGGTGTTGACCAAGACCTAGGCTGCATTTCCGCTGCTCTCTCGGGGAACTAAATTTTTCCATAGCGAAAGTGTGGCTTCTTGCTGGGGATTAATATTTGCGATTTTCATGAGGTCGTACCCTCGAAACACCAGTGAAGCAACACGCAGAGATGTCACTGTTTGTAAAATATGTAGCCGACGAACAACAATTCCCTGTTTTTCTCTGACGCTGTGGTAGACATTGCCATGCCTAGTCCCTTTTCGGTGCCTTCCCACGTAATCTCGGTCAAGGCATTTCGGTGGCGAACTCGCTCGGACCACGTGACCCGAAAAGCATTAGCCGCGAGGAATAATGAGGCCTGCGGACAAGGCAACGGCAGACAGTCGTTCCGTACAGTCTTTTGCTATCATTATAAACACTGGACACGGGAATTTTGATATTGGCCGTTTTCACACACACGAGCTAGAAATGGATTATCCGTCGAAGACTGGCCAGTGTACAGTCCCCTCGCCCCCCCCCCCCCCCCACAGACAACCCTTCTCCGATTTTTTCTCAGGGGAGTGGGCGGCTCTACACAGACTATCTGAAACGGATAATCCATCTCCAAACTGCAGGCGGATTGTTCATTCGAAATTAAAACTATTCCATTTTGAGATTAAGACGTATTACCTACCTGACGCAAATAATCAAACGAATAACCCGTCTCACACGAATGATCCGTCTCTGGTGTGAAAACGGCCATTTCTGTTATAATGAATGTCGCGCCCCGGCCTTGAGTTAAGCGTTTGCGTGTCTGCTTTTGATTTTTCACAAATTAAAGATTATTTTTAAATTGACTTTTGACATTTCTATGGGTAAAAAAATATAAGAAGTGGAATACTTTCTAAAAAGTATGATCTATCAAATGTTTGAAACAAAAGAAATTAATTTTTAACTTTTTTGTTAACCGTATCTAAAAAAAATTAACCGATAGCCGTAAAGGAGCCAAAAATTTTAGCCGATAACCGTAAAAGCCACCACCCCATTGAGACCCTAATACAAAACCAGGTAAAGAAGTGGTCGCTATTAATTGTGTGTCCCTCTCTACTGACAAAACGCCCACCACTGTTCCGGACCCCTAGAAATTCTTAAAGGCCCATGTTTTGAAAACAAAGTCTTCTCTAACTTATATTGCTCATCGAAGTGTATTTCCAAATTGTAAATTTCGCGAGGACTCTTAATACCAATGTGGATACTGCGTGCCTTGTGCATGACAAGACTGGCCAGTAATCAATGGTGTTTGAGCGGGCTAATACCCAGGTGATCTCCTCCCAAAGCTGAAGTAATGTCTACGTGTTTTCATTTTTAACTCGTAAATGGCGCGTTCGTATCTAGTTAGTATGTAACTTTGCTGATAATCAACAGTGGAAAGAAGATGTATGGCGTGGTGAAATAAACATATGCCTACTACAGTGTAGTAGAATAAACCAAAAGGCCTATTATCCTAAAGGATGGCACTCTTTAAAATAACCTCGCCTTTGCCACTTCTGAACCAAATCTTAATTTAACCTCTGATTGTGGCGTTCCAAAGAATGACTGAATAATTAATGCCGCTTATGACTTTTTGTACCTTTAGGTTCTCTGTCGAATTCGAGTCACCATTGGGGTTAGCAATTTTTAACACCGAGAACAACATTGCACCTTCAAATTTGTTTAAGATCACGTCGAGTTAAGATCATTCTTTGATGTTTGGTCACACGAAAAAACCTGTGAAAAACTCGCTTTTGCGGTTAAAAAAGTACAGGAAGACAAACGAGGAAACAGAAAGCGCATCAAAAAACCTTTTTATTGAGTTAACCAAAACCCAGATCTTTAGAAAACAAGTACCCCACAATACAACTTAAAAAAATAGAACTTTTTGTAAAGTGACCATATAAGTTGTTTAGAAAATTAACTAGTGACAATGGCAAGGATATACAAGAAAAATGTAGGATCAAAAACAGTTACACTTAAGTACGAAGTACAATTGAGGCAAATAGACCTCGGATATTTTTAACCTTTTGACATGATATATTTTAGCCTGCTAACTAGTTTGTTTCGACACCATATAAAGCTACATCATCAGTTAACTGTGAAGAGTGACATTGACAAAATTCTTTTGAAAACATATGTATTGAACTATGAAGCATATGTATCCAGAAAAAAAAAAAGCTTAAAACCAGTTTAACAGAACGTTTACGACAATTTTTTATGGTTTGACTAGCAAAGTAACGTCAGGGATTCAATTTAAATAAAAGAATAAATTAATCATTCATACTTCAGTATTAACCACGACCAAATCAAAAGGGTATGCAAATGTCGTGGTTTGAATTGTATTTTTCTTTGTTTTAAACTCATCATCAAACATAACCATGCTCAAAGCATGCTCAACTCTAAACCAAAGATAGAATTTCTTCACAACATAACATTTAAAGTCCCTGTAAGCCCCAAAATATAATTTATCATTAACATATAATTATCATAATCATTTGATTGATAGACTATTCCCTCGAAACAGGAACTTGTCATATAAATAGCTCATAGAAAGATAATTTTAAAAAATTTTAATGTTTTAATTTTAACAATAGCTAATTTTATTTGTACTATGATAAAGAAACAATGTCAATATGATGAAGCCTTATATCATTTTTTATCTGGTTTCCCAAGTATCTTGCACCTTGTTCAGCCAGAACTACTTGTGTAACCATACGACTGATCTGCATCATGTTTGGTCCACCAGCGTCAGTAGCCGGTTACGTGAATCGTTACTCCGACCATAGATATGACAGATACTATGTTGATATTATGGTCACGTGAGGGGGAGGCAGATATAATTGCAGTATTATACTTCTGTAGACTTCAGATAAGGCAGTCGGTCAAATTCGATATCTTCTGTACAGTCATCTTTACTTGTAACTAAAATTTAAAAAAAAGGTACACAATAATTGTTACAGTTTGAATGAGGAATCTGTTATAAAACGAACGTCACTTCATACATACAAAGACGATAAACCTTTTAAAGCTTCATTGCCATAAAGAAAGGCTGAAGTGTGAAAATAACTGCTAGGTACTGTATAACCACAAATGACCCGGACAATGCGCCAGAAGATAAACACGAATTGCATTCAAAGTAAACGTAACAGACTACCGTAAAATTCTGAAAATAAGCCCCTCCATGTATAAGCCCCCCAAACCGGTAACACAAAAAAAGCCTCCGTTAAATCGCCACTCCAAATATAAGCCCCCCGGGGGCTTGTACTTGGAAAATTTCCCTCAAATACAAAGTAAAACAAAGCAAAAACGGTAAATTTACTTCCAGCTATAAGGCTAGCCCAATCAATTTTGAAACGCAAGTTTCCCTCCGTAGGTAAGCCCCTCCAAAAATAAGCCCCTGAAAAGGGGCCTTTGAAAAATATAAGCCCCGGGGCTTATTTTCGGAATTTTACGGTATTTGAATTTAACTCATTTTGATGGAAATTGTAATGTATGATGGTCGGTTAACATGGGTCATTGTTTGTTTGTTTTTTTTTTCAACTCGATAAATAAGATATTTGTTTTGCCAGTTGTTGCTTACAGCTCATAATCAACGAAACTATCCAAATTTCTTAAAACTAACATAATCAACAGCTCAAACAGTTAATTCCAGGCAAAAAAAATTCAACTTCAAAAACATGATTCATAGCCTCATACCTGTCATTCGTCGTTTAACATTTTTATTCGAAGCAGGGCGATATAACACCGCCACAACCAAAAACGCAAGTAAAGCCTCGACACCAGGAAAAACGGAGAATGCACCCCTAAGGTACCGGGCACAAGGTTCGCCACATGGTCTGAAACATTAAAAGAGGAATATCATTAAAGGCCCCTCAATGGCAAACAGTGAGCTTTTTGCGTCACAAATACCTTTATCGGTACTTACTTTTTACTGTTAATTTGTAAAGATTACCGTTAATTTGTAAAGATTTCACATGGAATAGAGAATCTAGCTATAATCTTCATCAATCTGATTCGTTTTGTTTGTTCCAGTTTATCTAGAAAACTATAAAAGTTCAGACCTCTTGAAAAAAAAGTGAAGTTGAGAACGCCTGAATCGCGAAATTATACGCCTTTTTCATATTTGCCCATGAAATCGCAAAAATAAAACCCCGCGAAATATAGCCTCGCCAAAATCGCGAAATTAAGTACTGATAAGGTAGTTCATTTTGTTAACAATGCCAATTACGCGTCCTTATTCGCTAAGAAACATGAAAAAAACAGTGATCCGCCAAAACCAAAGTCGTGCGTTTTGCGCATCATTATGAAACTCGGCTATTGACCAAAAGAAGGCAACGTCTAAGATCCCACAAAAAACAGCAAGCTTCTTGCACAACCATTTCAATGCGTTAGTTCTGTACAACTGGAAGACACGTTTTACTTACCCTGTTGTTGTGTCCTGCTGCGGGTAATTTTCTTGTAACGCTAAAACGATGAAGCCAAGCGACAATTTGTCCATCAAAGAACAAACACCGTAGACAAAACCACTAGATTTCTGCAAAAAGAAATTAAAAAAAAGTTATACCAATAAGAAAGAAAAGTGAGGTGATGATGGTGGTGCTGTTGGCTTTGTAACGACAAGTCGGTTTTCAATTCCAGTGATCAATAAAAAAACGGAAGAAACGCAGTCTACTCTGATCTCTCCCTTATAACTGCCGGATTGAAAACATTTCTCCTTAGCTGATTCACAATTTGCTTGTAAATACTACTTGTTTTTTGCTGCTTTTTGTTCGTTTAATGTATTTTGTTTTGCTTGCTTTTTATCCCGTCTAAATATATTTCAACAAGATTTCGCCGCTTAATTATTTAATGTTTTTTTAATCTTAGGTTAGGGAGGGAACTCATGGTAATAAGCCCCTACGGTTTCAATTTGAGCTTCTTCACCCGAAAGATAACCTCTAATTCCTCTAATTAAGTAATTTTCGTCACTTTTAATCTTAACTATCATTTTTGTAATAATATATTAAATGACTGTTTATTTTTTTTCTGGCAATAAATAAACTAAAACTGAACCAGACTGTTCAGAGTCCCCTATTTTACGTCAGATGTCCGGATCTAGCGCCTACTCTTACGGACGGCTATCGTGGTTTCAAGTTTTCCTTTGTTTGTGTCTAGTCTGGAGATGATTACGGGTTGGGAGAAGGAGCCTCTCTCCCGCGTCCGCACTTAACCCCGACGCCAGCCCCCTTGTTAAATTTGAAAACAAAATGGTCTCCCCTAACGGAAAGTGTGCGCTTCATCTGGACCTTCTAAAGGAAAAATAGGTGACTGTGACCAATCTGAAAGGAAAGCAATAGCGCTATCCATTACGTGTGCTATCTACACTATGGATACATCTAAGCCTTCCAATGGAGTCTAATCATCGCTTGATGCTTGCCTCGCAATTTTCCTGCACTCACTGAAGGTTAATAACCTCACAAGCATCAGCCTTGCAACCTACCTTGTCATTACCAATCAGGTCTGCTACCATAGCCAATGACGTCACTATCATTATAGAGTTACCACAGCCCATGATGATCGTGGGCGCATATATGACATTCCTATGGGATTGTGGCGTGAAGTAAAACCACGTGGAACAACCAATAACGATCACATTACCTACACAAAACAATACCTACAAGGAAAACGGCACAAGCGTAAATGTAGGTATTAGCGATCCTTAGCTTAGAGTATTGGTACGAGATTGAGTGCGAGTAAGACTTTGCAATTTTAAGCCAGTCACATCTCCAGAACTCTTACTCCTTATGGAGGTTCAGAGGTTGAAAACTTGTACTTAACTCAATCTTTTACCCGTAGTTTAATCTTAAGGTCCCTCGGCCAAATAAGCAGAACAAAACGAAGCCGGGAAACTTTGTTTTTGCCTCATCTGTTAAAAATTTCCCGATAGTTTAACAACGTAGCTCGAAATTTCGTCCAAATTTGTTTTGTCATTCAGAGCATTTTACAAGCTATCTATCAGTCTGTCAGTTGAGAAATTTCCGAAATTCGATGGATATTTTCTCTTGCGTTGTAGCTGTTGGTTTTGAGTGAAATGAGAATTTTATTTTTACTGACTTCCCTAAGATTTTCCGAAGTTGTGAATTTCACATTTTACTCGACAGACTTTGCTAAAATTGTTAGAACCCCTAAAATGTTTGGTTTCAAAAGTAGTAAAGGAAAAACGGTATCAAACTGAATCTCGCGTTATCGTAAACCGTTAAAATAGTATCCAAGGTTTTCGGGAAACTCAGAACGCTCTTAATAAATTGAAAAAGGCTATAGTTTGCCTAGGCTTAAGGTGGCTACCCTGAACTCAGAGTGATTATTTTTTTCTTTATCTAAGTAATGGAAAATCAGACGAAGCCTACAACAGGTCTTAAAGAATACGTTTTTAAAGAATTCCAGAGGAGGCAGTGGTTGATTGTCCCTGCCTGATACATACCCTGTTTGAAAAGAATCTGTTAAGTCGTTTTATTCCTCCGCTCATAAGAATTCCACTGACGAGAATCATTAAAGGAAAATATGCGATAGCTTCCTGTAAGAAGTAAAAATGCAATGTAAACAAATTTGAAGGAAAATAACAGCCTGCGTGTAGACGTCTCCTAGTATTTTTAAATTGTCCCTTTTCTCTGTGCAACAAAAGGAATAAAGGAAATGTCTGCACGCAGGCTAGGGACATATGTTCTCTGCCTGCGTCCGTCCAAAGCAATCAGTGCGACGTGATTCAAACGTTTCTTCCTGGATTGTTCGGACAAGCTATAAGTACCGACACTCACGTAAACGATCGAGTCAGAAATAGTCCGAGCGATAGACACCAAAGGTGCTTTTCAAAGTAGTAATTATTTTCACTTGAAGTAGATGTATTTGAGCTGAGCAGTACTTCTGTTGTGCCATATATACACAAGCTACCTCAAATACTATTGAGCATCTCTCCCCCGTATGTAATGCTGTTTACTTTGCTTTAATGTATTTTTCGTTTCTCTTTCAGTATAGAAAGAAACTTACGGTGCTGGGTTTTCGGGGAGGGGGGGGGGGGGGGCACCTCTAACCCCCACTTGATAGCACTTAAAACTTCACCCGATCTTCTTTTAAGGTACAAAAAAAAAATCAATCGATCAAGGTACAAAAAAAAACCACCTGCTCGCTCGCCGCACACAAAAAACCCTGACGTTAAGGCTACTAAAAGTGAGAGATATGTATTTCAAATAATGATATACCTTGTTGAAGTGAAGTGTCTCCGTCAAGTACATTGGAAAATACGACTGGTTTAGGTTTACTATATTTTGCGTCGCCATATAGACAAACACAACCTGAAATTAAAAACAAACATAGGTTTATTTAAAGAGGTTTTTTTTGCCATACCAAATGCGAAAGCATACATTCGGACATGTACTTCAAAACTGAAACAACTCATTCCTTGCTCCAGTAACCGACCAAGTTAACGGAGGGCGAAAAGTAATCTTGGGTGCTTACCAGGAAATCCGATGGTTTGCGCCCAAATTCCGTTTAGGGCGCTTCAGAAAAATTATAGAAGGGCGTTCCATAGACAGTAGACGTATAAAAGATAGAGGTGTTTATCCTCATATTCTTAAACTGTAATAAACTCCACTTACAAAACTCTTCTTTCGGTAAATATATCACCACAGTCTGAAAAATACTCCAGACATTGATACTTCTAGGCCGTTTAGAGATCCAGATCGTTTTTTTAAAGCTCAACTTCAATATCAGAATCCTTACTTTGAACTAGACATTGAACAAGATGAAATGGGCAAACTCTTGTTTTATCAGACAGGAAACTTAATAAATTCAAAGGTTTTGCTCTATTTCACTATTTCCTAGACAAGTATTCTGGAGCAACCGCAATGTGAGGTGTCTCTTAGTCAGAAGGGGGGGGGGGGGGGGGGGTTATTGGAGAGCCGGAGGCGTGTAATACTAACTTAAAATCGTCAGGGGGCGTTTATTTAAAGGGGCTGTGTCACGGCAGTCCCGTTCATTTTGTTTACTTTTTCCAATTACTCGCCTTCAATCGCTATGGAACTTAAAGTAAGCAAAGAAATTACACGTAAATGACAAAGTCAGAGATTGAAGATAAACAAATATGTCTCCTGAGCATTATTTTTGAAGCTGCAAACAGCAGTGATAAACTTTGAAAATCTGTTAGGCTGAACAGTTTTCAAAAACCTTAATTTCAATCCGTTTCAATCTTCGTCACTTTTGCCCATCCGTGACATTTGTTGTATCTGTTATGTTATTTTGACCTTCCTTCAATGTTTTAAGTGGTTATTTTTTTGTTTCTCTTGGATTTAACGGGCGTTTTGTAATACCTAATTTGGCTGAATTTCGTGACACAGCTCCTTTAAGAGGGGATGTCTATAAGATCATTTACGATATTTACAAATTGCAACTCGATTAGGGATGGTAGATTAACCGAAACACTATGTGGATGTGAGAACTGTGAATCATTATTTTACCTTGTAAAAGTCTGGAGTTTTAAACCACTCTTTCCACGTTCTCTTTTGTTCGTCTTGTTGCCGGTGTTTTTCTTGCCTCTGAAGTTCAAGTTCAAGCGCTTGTTTTTCTAGGTCTTTACATTCTGGTCCATTGGGCGACGCTTTAGACTTCAAATCTTTTTGTTTCTCTCGCTCTGAAGTGAAACAATAGGATACTACACCTGTCAGAGAATTTATGCAATTGCGATTTTGACGATGTTTAGATTCGATAATGTCTTTGTGGAATCAACAGGCTGAAGTAGTTTTGCATGCTGTCAGTGCACTCGGTATAGCTGACGGTTTCATTTACGTTCGACCTGAGTTTGAGAGCAGTTGCAAGAATAATCACAGTCGCATCAACAACTCTCAGGTCCGAAATAATTTTGCCAGAAACGCAGGCTTAGTAATAAAAGAAGGAAACAGAAACAGAGACCGTGTTTTTACAAGTATCAATATCACTGAATCAAACTGAGACGAAAGTTGTGTAGCTCTTTTCCCAAATGCCTTTTGAATATATGGAACAAATACGATTCCGTGACCAATCACATAAAACTTCTTCAGAGGCATTTAGTTATAATGGTTGTTTATTTTTCTTATCTGACAAAAGGAAATTTGAGGAATTTCAAAAATACTGTTTTTATGGCCAAGAGTAATAAGCAATGCACGTGATGCGAGGAAGGATAAGATGCATGCGCCCGCCACGTGGACTAGATTTTTGCCGAGGGCGGGTGGGGATGGGGTTCTTGGACGAATTTGACCCTTATGATAAGATGATTGCATAAAGACGGAAATACCTCACTGCAAAGAGTTACGTGTATAAAAACCAATTAAATGCATACCTGAAGAGTCATCTTTGTCCTCAACTCCCAAGTGAAATATGATGGAGAAAAAACTTCCCGTAAGCATCACGATTATTGATTGATACTGCAAAAAGGCAATACATAATTATTGGTTAACACTACAATCACAATCCCTTCCTTTTTCTCGTGGTGGGCGTCATTTACCGGTTTCTTTGTCTGACATCAACTGAACATTTTAAATTAAGAACAAAAGAGAATGGGTCACATCTATTTTTTTCTCATTCAATGGTAATAGGACTGAGTGGAGTCCAACTCGGTCTTTAATCATGCGAGTGATTAACAAAATCGGATGACCACGTAGCGGAAGTCCGATTTGTTTAATTTTTTAAAATTAGAACTTAACGTTTTTTGAGGTACTGTCCTATAATAATGATGAAATTAGGGTAGCTGATAGCCAATCAGATTTGAGAATTTTGTCGAAGTCATAATTAATTTTGAAACCATTGAGGGACAGATCATTAAAAACAACCAGAGAAGCGTAAAATTTTTCGGTGCAGGATTTTTTACATATACCGTATTTATTCGAATAACCGCCCACCCCAAAAAAATAAAGTGCACCAGAGTAGTAAAATAAAATAAAACAAAAACAAAAACAACATTACGGTCCTTCCAGTACTTTTAAGATTGGAGTTTAAGGGGGAAGGCAGTTGTATATCAGTACAGTGGAACCTCGATTTAACGAAGGACTAGCCTGTTGCAGGCGTTCAGATAGTAGAGCGCGGTGTTCGGATGGTGGGGAGCGAGCTAAAACGTACGCCGCCCTGGAAAAGGCTAACGAAGGACCAAGGGATTGGCCAGGTTTCGTTATATCGAGGTTCTTTTCCATATACTTTACTAAAACTAGGGCAGAGAATATTGTTCCTTGTGTAGACGTTCGTTATATAGAGGTTTCACTCTAGAATCAACCGACTGGAATTCTCTCGAGTCTCCTACCGTGAATTGTTTCTTGGCGGACTCGTCCACATTTTCTTCGCTATTTTGTCCTAAAAGAATCCATGTCACCACGTACACAAAAACTCCGCTCCCCAACTTCAGTGCAGATCTAAGGAAACAAAGAAAAGACAAACATTTTTAAGCATCAGTTTCACCAATACTCGTTTACAAAGTTCGTGTTTACGACCCGCGCTCAATATTGATGCGAGTCCTCTGCTTTTGGGTGAACTGCCCGAGAAAATATCGTTAACTTATCAGAACTTAACTCGAAGTACTGACAACGCATTCTTCTTGCCTTCCTTCTGAAATTGGATATAAGTTACGGTATTGGCAAAAAGATGGCGATGAACTGTAAGGTAGTCCAGGACTTTTCTAGAGGTGAGAACAATTTCCCAACGCCTTAACGACCTGCTATCTGAGCGCTATTTCCAGTTTTTTCTCTAATTATACTTTTCAAGTTTCGGTCCACCGATGAATCACATCGCTTCTAAGTATCGGATCCAACATTCGGGTGAGCAAAAAAAGAGAGAGAGGAAAAAAAAAAGAAAAAAGGTCCGTCGTTTTCGAAAAAATATTTCAAAGAAACAGAGTCAACTTAACTGAGACAATTTTTTTATTGTTTGCTTTTTTCATTTTATTTATTATATGCCATTTTATGTTATTTTTTTTTAACTTTCGACCTTTCCAAGAGCGCAGGTGCGTCCGCGCGTGCCGCGCGTGCATGTAGCTACTCCCATGTACTCCCCTCGCTTGGTCAAGAACTAGTAACACAAATCGAAAATGAATTATACATCCTTTTCCTCTCATAAGAGGCCTTGAACAAAATTTTCATTTTGCAAACCTGAACTATACTTCGAAGACTACAGTCGAAAACGACGAAAACAAATTTGTGAGGGTAACTGTCCGCAAGACTTCTTACTTTACCTCCGACATTGACTCTAGGATCTAAGATTATTACGCATCTGTAAAATAGATTTCCGGGCAGGTAAACTGTCAGGGTCTTTCATGTTCCATTCCTACATATTCAGTGATACTACTGAGCCGGAAATGATTGAAAACCTAGAAGCCTTCTCGGTATAATGTTACGTTGCTCTGTTATTTTTAACACGTATCTAACCAAGCCCCTTAAAAATAATGCCAGGCGATTTGAAGGTATGTGACAAAGACTACGGACAAACCCTACAGCACAAGAAACTTTTAAAAAAGCGTCCCTTTTGCACAATAATAAAAAAAACCCGGACTTGTTCGATCCAATTTCGAGTACGGCAAACGTTCTACCATGGTTTCCGGCAAATTTTTTCTGGGTGCACGTCAAAACATAGTCCAATAATCGTGCTCTCCAACTTGGCCTAGATTAACCTTTGATATGAAAACGATCTCAGTGCTATCTACCATCACCTTGTGTGGTATTTAATCGGTGAAAAGTTCGTCTGATTTCTTTCCGTTTATATCCCCTCTAATCTTCGACGGATGTCCGATGATATCTTCAAAGAAAGAAGATGTCCTGCAGTTTAGCTAAGCCGAACACGTATCGACTCCCCCCCAAATCCCAAATTAATTATTTGACTACGTAATCAGGTGACAGTGCGCGCAAAATGAACGTGAGAGCAACCGTGCCAAAGGGGCACTGGCATCGCAACAATCATCGCTTGGCATTTCCATGGTTCAACAAGACCCGGTAAAACTTCCAAATAAAAAGAAAATGTAAACGCCATAAACGTTTAAGTCATGAAGATAGCCGAATCAGAATTGGATCCGCGGCTTTTACGTTTCCGTTTACTCGCGCATAGATAGATATGCACCCAAACCTGGTGGGTGAGGGAGCCACAACATACTTAAAACTGCAAACCTTCTTTCTGCCTTAGCCAGTAGAGTACCCTGGCTCCAGAGGTCCGTTCTGAAGATAAACACCCACCCAAACCTTATCACCAAGATCATACCGAGGTTCTATGGCGTTATGATTATAGTAAGATTTCATTCATTTTTTTTTCTCTTCTTTACCTCTCGAGGTCGAGCTTACTCGAAGAGGCGGAGTATATGTGACGATATATGTTTTAGTCTACTTTAATTATAGTTTAGTCTAGCGCGAAATCAATAAGAAATACTGACGATCTTGGCTTGTTTATTGTCTCTTTCACTTTTGCTTTACGCGTGAAACACTTCACCTGCTTTCACCTGCTCTTTTTGTCGCCTTCTAGATTAACGGCTAGTAAACGCTGGTTGACGCGGCTTCGCCGCGAACCACACAGGCTATTCTGCCTTTGATTTGCACCGGTCGGCTTCCGTTGCATATGGTAAGGTAGGGAGGACAGTGATTTAGTATAGCTCGCAATATTCCTACAAATTTTCGGGGGGAAACACCACCCAAAATGAACATGGTTTGGAACGTTTTCGTTCCAGCAATCATTGCGAGAAGTAGAATCAAGTCAAGATCATAGTGTTTGGAGCAACAATATTATTTCAAGAGTCTCAAGTTATTTTTAATACCACAACAGAGCCACAAGATTGGGTGACAAGGTGCAAGGAAAATGGAAAACTGTGAAAAAAAAAACCTTTAGGTGAAAGTTTAGAGGCAGTTCTCACGCGAGGTTTTTCTTCTTTCCTTTATAACTGGCTTTACAACAAAAGATGTTTACACGCAGTCTGGATATTTATTATTGTTAGAAATGTTTCGTGTCTAAACTTACATGTTGCTTCAATTTATCTGCAATTTATAGTAGCAATATGGTTACCAGAGAAGAGCATTGCATGTTTTTAAAACAGATGGAGGTGCAAGGTTTCACTCTATCATCATCACCGTGCGAAATGACGACTATATTTCAAAATTTCCGGATGTCCTGCGGAAAACCGAAAGCGTATGCAAACTACTTACAGTTGGCTTTCTTCACGAATATCTCTCGAAACAAAAATCCATCTTGCTCAAAAATCTCACAGAAAAAAACGCGGCGACAACTTGGACTGAGACACCGTTGTCTTGCGAACGCGCCCCAGGGGTAAAGAACTCGGCAGTGCAAAGTGGACTGCAAGTTATCAAAGAGCAGGAATTTTCTCTTACGCTTATAAAAAAAATGTGTAAATATTTTCAATATGCTTAACTTGCTGTCGAAAAGGAAATGTTTTATAGAATCCCTCACATCAAGCAAACGGGAAGAACGAGCAGCAGGGTTACATAACAATATAATAATCCTTCCGTCAAAAAAACAAGGCGGGCACTATTTTTGTAATTTAAAAAAAAATTACAATAGAAGTGAAATTGAAAAGGCAGGTTCTCCACAAAAGGTTAATTAAGAATTAAGTGTTAAATCATTATAAGTTTTAGACAAAGTCTGCATAAATTTGAAGTTACACACATTCAAGTACTGGTAGAAACGGGAGGACGAATCGAAGAACTGATTTCCGATTAGGTTACTTCTTGTAAAAAGAGGTATTTGCCTTGACAAATTGTTGACAACGATGCGATAATCGCCATAATCCTATCCCAAAGCACCCTTTTTACATCGTAAAAAACAAAAGCTTTCTGCCAGAAGAAAAAAAAATTGTTCGCCGTTCATCTTTGGGCCCTAGAAGGGAGGAAAATGTCATAATTGCCCGCCGGGCAGGCTCTCGTCGGGTAAAGGCGATGGGTAACAACGTCTTGCTCTTTTAAGCTCACACCTTTACGAAAACCACATTTTCATTCCCGTAAAATAAATTTCAGCTGGCTTTAAACCCAACCAAAGAGACAGCAGATGTCGCGAAGGCTGATCAAAACTCGCAAGTGAAAACTTCCTTTGAACTATAAAAGATGTTAACGTGCAAGCGAGGAATATTTTTAAGGACTGGAATTTTCAATGATGACATCGTAAAATTTTCCGTAACCTTGATAGCATATTGATGAAGTTTCACTGTAAACAACCACATTTCTCACACTTCGGGTTCACGCGCTGATCTTCACAATCCTAAGTTTGGTGTTGGCATAATTTTCTCAATTTCGTAGAAAGATTTCAGAATTTTCTCTCCCAAACTTTTATTTTTGCTAGCCGAAACCGGAACTGCATGTTTATTAGCTAGGCAGTTAAATCGAACGATGTTTTGGTTTGCCGAATTATCATAAATACTGGCTTCGAGTCCAAGGTTCGTCGCCATTTACACTTAAACAATTGATCAATTTCTTTGTCATAGAATTTCAACGAAGCGTGTCCTTACAGTAACGAACTAGATAATTCCATCAATCTACTTTTTCATATTACAGATCATAAGACATCTGTGCAGGTCATATGACTGCATTGTTTCGCTTTCTGGCCTTGTGTCTGAATGCGCCGTACGTATAGGGAAACCCAGCTTGTCAAATAGATGATGCAATATGAATTTGACAAAAGCTTTTTTATCTCCCCAAATTTTAACCGGTTAAATTTCAAAGCAGAACTCATAGTGCATTATCTCGACCTTACACAGTACTATTTTGTTGAAAATTTTTAATTCGACTTAAACTAGCATGGCTTTCCTTCGAGGGATTAACAATGACATAAGCTTCTAAAAATTATTTTGCGGCGGCAACAAGTAGCACCGCACGAGTAGCGCCCAAAGTTTGCATCGGATGCTTGGAAATATGCCAACCAAACGCCTTGCGATAAATTTTCAAAACAATCTGGTTGTTTTTGCAAGTTCCTAACTTTCTAGTTAAGTTTTCCTACCTTATTGCACTCAACTCCACCGCATCTTTCGGTCTTTTAGCGACATGAGGGATCAATGACAAATGGCTGATTTCCACCATGGGCCAAAAAACACTGAATAGCGCGGCAAGTACACCATAGTATGCTACCGGAACCCACTCCGGACTATCTTCATTGCAAATGAGACACGGGCTAAATACGAACGGCCAAACCAATAAGATACCAACGGTTCCGATGAAATGCCATATCTTTCTATTTCCAAATTTCTTTGTTATTGTCTTTGAGATTGATTTGTCGCATCCATAGCCGATGAACGGGGTGGAAATGGCATCGGCAACTTGTGAAGAGAGAAAAATATATCCAGTACCGGTCGCGGAAATTTTGACGATTTTGTTGAAAAAGATTATAAGATATGTAAACCAAGCTTGAATGCAGAGGTCGTTGAATACATGTCCCACACCGTGGCAAACCTTTTGCTTCACTGAAGTTCTTTCTTCTTTATGAACAAGCGGTTTGTTCGATTTTCCGCGACCACAAATCCAGACCATTTTGAACTACGCTGGCGTCCTTCTTAACTAAAAAATTTTGAAGCGAAGCCTAAGCGAGCTCAGCTGGAAAAGAGATCGGATGTTAGTGGAAAGGCCGGCTTGGTAGAAATGTCAAGGAAAGCCCTTCATGTGAACAGACTATATTTGGAAGCAAACGTCATTAAAGGCATTGTTCTCTTGGCACAAGAGTGACAGGTATGAGGCGCGTGCTCTTTTTTAGCCAACCAAAACCTTGGAAGGCCTTGAATACAACAAGGTTCCCCAGATCTGCGAACCGGAGATGAAAGCAATATCCCGTGTTCGTTTCAGTGTCAAAAGGTAAAATCGAGAAAAGATTTCTCCTCTTTCTTTATTGGATTCTAAATATTACAAGAAAGTATTCTTTGAACTCTGTTCCGTTTCCCTTGGATTCTTGTTTACGTCTTCAAAAGTAACAAAAAATGGAAATATTGTATTTGTTTAGTTCAATAGTTGAGTTCAATGGGTCATGGCGCTGACGAACCTACGATTTGCATATGAAATTAAAGGTGAGGTCTTCGTTACATGAAGCAAGCTGAGAAAAGTGTTCAACTCGTCAAGTGCAAGAAGGTTAAAAATATGCTTTCCATTAATTTGAATTCAAATAAATGATGAATTTTCGTATCGAAATGAAAAACAAGCGGAAATGACGCTTTTTAGTCACGTGAAGGATTTTTCAGAGATTGTTCGCGTCTGGTGAACATGAGGAAGTGGCATGATGAAGTCACAAAAATAGTACATTGCATGCAGTATTTTTACTCCGCAGACTCTCTTCCAATTGAGTTCCGCACGGCAGAAACGCGAAATTTGAAATCAAGTCGTGATATTACCTGCGATCAGGTCGTCATGCTTCCTTTTTTCTCTTTGCCCGTTCGCCGACTTTCGCGCTACACACGGCTAGAGAAAAACGTATAGCAAGAACCCCTGATCGCCTCTCCCAAATCAGTCTTCGATCACCAGGTAGCATGCTACCAACCTGGTGATCGAAGACTGATTAGCAGGACGTTTCAAACGGACCTCACATTCTATTACGTAAGCAGGAGCTCCTGACGTAAGTGAAACCCGCTATGGGGATACTCCCTATAATACAAGGAGGCTCCCCCCGAAAGGGGCCCCTTTTTCTGGCTTCAGGGTAGGGAGCCGGGGTAGGGATTCCACTAGTTAAAAGAAGGCGTGCGTGACCGAGCGGTCAACACGTTCTGAACAAAATGTGTGTACTACTGGGGGGGGGAGGTAATTTACCCTGCGATGGACTTGCATCTCGTCCAGGGGGGAGTAGCAATAGTCCTAGTCATACCTGATGTTAAAGAAACCGGGATAAGCTCTGGCCGTTTGGGCCTTTGGCTCGTGTACGCCTTTAGCTTACCCCTAAAGTATATAAAAGGGTACGGTAGAGAAATCTGTCATTTCGGTCTTAAGACCTAAAAGGGCCGGCTGCCCGGCTTCCAGAGGGATTTTATGGCTGTGAAAAAGTCGAGAAAATTTTCTGGTTTTGCGATTTATTATTATTGTAAGGACTACGCATTTACGGCAGTTAAAAGTGATGCAAAGCTCTAACCCTATGTTTGTGGGATTGGTACTATTTGTCAATGGAAGGTATACGAACCGGGGTAACTTTATTTTCTATTAAACATGGTATATTAGCAGGAGTAATCACTCGGCTCCTGATGTAAGAGGGTGTAGGGGGTTGGACCTCGGGGCGGAGCCCCCCGTATAAACCCTTGCTGAGTGCCCTTCCCCCCCTCGCAATGGTAGGCTTTTTGTACATTGTGCTATTGTAGCCCGAGCGCTTCAGGCCCTGTTTACAAGGAGGGAGGGTAACCCTGGTGCTAGGGTTACCCTAGCACTCGCATATTTCTTGTTCTCTCACACGACTTGTTTACAAGGGAGGTAGGGTTACCCTAGCAAGAGGGTAACCCTACCTGCCTTTAAACAGAGCCTAAAACGCTCGGCTAGGGATAACTCGCGTACCAGGGTTAGCTTTCCGCCGTTGTGCGTGACTAGTAATCGAGCCAATTTGAACAGCATTATCCAATTTCTGAGCTTAATTATAAACATCTGAAAAATACAAAGTATGATGATAATATTTTCCCTTTTTTCGTGAATTTAATGTGTTTTCCATAGAGAATTTCAAGGTTTTTTCAAATTTTGGAATGTGACGCATGACGAAACACGTCAGCAAAGCTGGTTGACCCGGATGATAGGGTAACCCTACCCAGCCCTACCTGTGAAATTTGCTTGTAAACCGAGGCTAACTTTAACCCGCTTGCTGGGGTAACCCTAACAAAAGGGTAACCCTCTCTCCTTGTAAACGGGCCCTTAGTGAGGCAAAAGCATTAGGCATTATTCGAGGATTTTAGTGGCTTTTTTTTTTAGGAAAATGAACTCTGAATCCGTGCCACCCAGGGACGGGTTGTTCCAAGCTGTGGGTTAAGATAACCCAGGGTTAGTGCCAAATGTGTTTTCAGATATGAAAGCTTAAAAAGCAAATTCAGTTTAATTCTTCTTGTCTACAATGTGATGATTGGATGCTCTAAAATAATAGAGAGAATTGTTCGAGAAGTACTTAAAAAAAAAGAAGAAGAAAGAAACACGGAATTAATTTAAATTAATTTAATCTCACTGAGCGCTAATCGGTGTAATCGGCCGTTTGCCTGCGTGCAGACGTCTCCTATTTCCTTTGTTGCACGCGTGCATTAAAAATGTTAACTTGTACGCGATACTGTTATACCATCTATACCACTTGCCCGTTTTTCTCAAGGCGTTATCCGAGCATTTTTGTGGCCATTTCTGTTTGTGGGGAGAGGGGAGGGTGGTTGATGAAGGTGGTGGAGCATTTAAGTGGGGAAACAATCGTATAAGCAGGGTGCATTAGAAAAGTGAAGCGGGGTGGGTGGGGAAGTTTTTACTTTGCATGTACAGTTTAACCTCTCCACAACGGCCTCCTTGGGGACAGAAGAAAGTGGCCGTTGTAGAGAGGTGGCTGTGAGTCAACCTTCGACTGAAATTTTTTGGTGCCCTTTTTTCTTAGCTTATACGTACTTTTTCCTCCATCCACGGCTTTATACATTTTCTCCGCCCACCAGAATTCTTGAATTGAGTTCTTTGTTGTTGTATGTTTTTCCACCAGGACAACTGCCCCGCTCCTACACTTTTCTGATAGTCTGTCCCAAATATTTTTTCGTAGAATTTCAGGACTGAGCAGAAACCCTATAGGGCGTTACCCAAAGTTTTTCAGTGTCTGCAGAGTAATGTGTTCCGGCTGTCCCAGATAACTGTCCGAACCACTGAAGTTTAATATCCACTCAGAAGGATCACATGAAAAAAATCTGTTCACCGTGAAATTTCTCGCATAGACACAATGGGCAGAACTTAAACGTTTGTTGGCGCACAGGAGAAACTTGAATGGGCTCGCGGTGACACGGGTGTACTAAAGTTAGTAATATTCTTACACCGTCATGGGCTCCTGACACGGTACAAAATCTACGTTATGTTTTGCGATAAATTTATGTAGTCACATGTTAACTCTGTGAAAATGAATAGTAAATGCAGCTTCAGTTTATTTTCATTCTGAGTGAGTTTTTAAAGTCTGGAAAATCTAATCCTCAAAGGGTTCCTTAGGCAACTACATTCTTTTGTAGAAAAGAAAGTAGTGTACTTGTCACCCCCTGCGTGTACATTTCATAGAATAGTCAAGTCATACACACTGACCGCAAATCACGTAACGCCGTGGAGCAAACATTTGTAAACAGTTATGGAAAACGTTAGGGCGAAAACTGCAGGTCACGTGCATAGCGCGGAAGCGGGAGTTCCTGGAATCTTGACGAACAGGGAAAAGTCCGACAAGACAGTGAATATAGTGCTTTCACCGATTTAGTTTAGTTATACTGAAGGAAACCATTGATAATGGTCGCCATTAGCAGCACAATAATACACTTATAGCAACATGTCTTGCCACGAAAGACTTTGGCTTTAAGTTCCTAGACACGTGCGCATCATCACGTGCAGCTTCTTTCAGTTCTTTCTCAGATCGAGCACGCAGTCTCACGCAGATCTGTTAGCCGCGGAAAAACGTGCATCTTAACATCTTTTTATCAGGTAGCATCGTCCTTGGAAAACCCTAGAGTTAAAGGAGAGCAGACCTTGAAGGGGAAAAGATTTTGTGAAACACAAGGACCGGTGTACTTTCTTGTGAAAAGATCCGAACAACTAACTTACGATTTGCACTCTTATTAGTATCAGTTAAAACACTAGAGAGGGATTTATCGGGTTGCAGGACGGGTAAACAAAGCTACCCAGCTTTTGAACCACCGGAATCGGGTCAAAGTTGAAATCTCTCGGGGTCAGGGTTGTCCTGGCGGTTAGCGGGGAATCGGTAGCAACTGGACCACGTAATCGAAATAAACTTTCTGGCAAAACTAACTTAATTCGATATAACATTCAATTGACATTGTGTCCCATCTTCGGTCACCTCTCAGCCCACCAGCAGGCAAAATTTTTGTTTTAGTCTGAAAAGAAAGCCAGGCATCCAAAACCGTCCTGTAACCAAGTAACCCGTCCCGGCCGACCAAGCAGAGGTGGCATGCGGGGGGAACTGGGAAAGAATGGTTGTAAGCACACAGTGTCGGTGTCGTAAATCCTACCATTTAATGACTCAAAACAACATATTCCCTTAACTCTTGTACTAAACACATAAGTAGTTTTAATCTTGACTATTGTATGCTTTTAAACAATTATTTAATAGCTTTTTAACAAAGTCTGTAGCTTCACAAAATGTAATGAAGTATGCCTTTCCCATCAACATGTTCTTTCCGCACAATATAAATACGCAACTTATTAAAACGCAAACCCATGATAACCAAGCTAAATTTGGGATAATCTCACTTAAATATCACACAGATAAATAAAGGAATTTAAGGAGATATCAGAGCCAGTAGATTAGTATAAGAAAGGATGGGTCCAAGTACACCCGGCTCTGTGGAAATGATCTATCCAAAATTCGGCTACCATGCAGTCCCAATGCTACACGCAATTTTGATTCCAGAATAATCATATTCAAAAATGAACTAATGTTTTTTCAGCAATTGCGATTACGCCGTGGAGGTCTTGATGGCATCTCAGGAGTTCGTTTTCTAGTCTTGCCAGGTAAATCTTATTTTTTGTTTCACCAAGCCTCTTCTCTGTCTCAAGCTACAAAATAAATAAATAAATAAATAAAACTACATATTTAAAACTATGGCAATTGAATCTCCGTTGCCTCGAACATTCTCTAGCAATTGTTACAGACCTCAGAGATATACAATTTTCTTGTAAAACATGGAAACCGCAAAACCATATCATAAATACATTGTGAAAGGTTTCAACCCAGGAGTCATTTCACAAGTAGGTTGAGTATGATTGTCCGGGTGAATAGGACTGTTGTTGACAGTGACTGACGTTTCGACAACTTGTACTGTAGTTACCTTGAGTCAAAGAGAGTTGTATCACGTAAGTTGATGGTATTTAACTCTGGCTATTAACCTGGTTGGTCAATTAAGTCGCGATTTATTGGTCGTCTGTCAGTTAAGTGATGTAATTGGATATCTGATCTGTCTGTTGGTACAGTTAAATAGTCGTTTATTGTTAGTCAAATTGTTGGCTGTCCAGTGATTCTCTAGTAGTTACTTTTGCTTAAGTCCGTCAATAAGTTGTTTGTACGATTGACGATTGAGTGGCGTTTGTTCTAAGTTAGTAAACCACCTTTCTAAAATGAGACGTTGATAGTGGTGTGTAGAATACGTAATACAGGTGAGAGAGTTCCAGTCGATTTGACGTTTTGTCTGTAAATGGTGTTCAGCAATGTGATCGTTGACGTCATTATTTCATGTCGCTCGTTTGTGTCCAGCCAGTGGCGTGCTAAGGTTTCTACCGGTTTTCACCAATGTAAGTGGCCTGGCAGTCGCAGCATTTGACCTTGTATACTGCTCCTTGTCTGGCCACTTACATTAGTGAAACCGGCATAGACCTTAGACAGTCAACAACAGTCCTAATCAGGACACCAGAACGATCATGCTCAACCTATATAGAGAATATTACGTGGCCGCGCGGGGATACGACTTCGAGTGCTGAAAGTATCTCTCATGAGTGAGAGATACTTTCAGCACGAGAAGATAAAATTCGTATCCCCAAGCGGCCATGTAATGTTCTGTTTATTTTATAGATACTGATGAAATTCCTACGTAAAACACAACTTTTTTTTTCATTTTCGAAACAGCAAAATAGTGCAATTCAGAAGTGGTCACCCATCGCAAAATGCCTATCATAAAAGTGTTATGAAACTCGGACATAAAGTTATAAAGGAGAATAATAGAGCGGGAAGCTCTCTTGTAATTGGCTCATCATGTTAGTAACCATGGCGATACCAATATCCTCACACGTGAAAGATAAAAATAGTATCTTCACTGCGCGCGATGAAGATATCATTTTTTAGTAAAAGGAAAAATCCTGGTATTTCATCAGTATCTATATAATAAATATAAATACATTCCTACGGTTCTCAGAGAAGAAGCGAGGTTGACATTTAGGGCCATTACAAACCTCTTTCTTTAGTTGCTGATCAAAAGCAGCTTCGAGTTTCTCTCTCTCATATAAAATCTCTTGTTCAGCTTTTCTGTAGAAAGAGGAAACAAAAAGGTATAGCCCATTTAACTAATTTATGTTTGTCTTTGTGATTAGTTTTCTAACTGTAAAACGTTACTACAGTAGAAACGTTGGATTAAAACAGCTACTCGTATGAAGGTAGACTAAGGGTGCTTGCAAAAGTCAAAATTGGCCGGCCGGACCATGGCCGGACCGGTCATTTTGACACTGAAATAGGCTTTTACCAAGAGCTTTTGGTTAAAAATACCCGACTCCTTCGTGCATTCTATGTAGGATTTGACTAATCTGGCTAGATAGCTTTGATTACAAGTGAAATTCTCATTACAACGAGAATGATCTGGCCGGTCAGTTCTGACAAATGGAAAGCACCCTAAGAGTCATGGAAAACTGGACAACAGGAGTTAGTAAGTAAGTAAGTAAAGACTTTATTTTATGAGGGTTAGCACGAAATAGCCGGGGCTAATAAACTTGTGGCCCTCTAAATAATAAATAATAAAATAATAAATGAGTATACTAAGCTATGAAAAAATACAAGATTAAAACCAATTAAGAATACAGATACTATAGAATCTACTAAATTATTTAAAAGATAAAATATAGCGTTATAATAATCTCACAGTTCATCAGGTAACTTAAATAGAAAAATGATCAAGATTCTGCTGTTGTTTAAAAAATTCATTCCACAATGCTTTTTTTAAAGAGTCAACTGAGTCCCTTTGCCTTACAGGCAAAGATCAGCTGTTCCACGCTTTGCAAGTTGTTACGGTAAAAGTTCTGCCTCCTTCTGTTTCGCGATTATACCTCGGAGAGGTTAGGTTAAAATTACAGTACCTGGTTTTTCTACTGTGGATGTTACTGTTTAATTTAAGTAGATCGTTGAGATAAACAGGGACGTCACCTTGTAATCGCTTATAAGCAATGATACATTTAGATATGAAAGCGTCTGTATAATAAGGCAACCATTTCAGCCGATTAAACAAGGGAACTGATGGTGCTTGAGGGGGGGCATTCAGGATTACTCTAGCTGCTCGTTTTTGGAGCTTCAGGACCCGCCCAAGGCTTTCCTTATCACAATTAGTCCAAAGGACGCTTGCATAATTAATCACTGGCCTGATCAAAGCATTGTAATAAAGTAATCTTTGTTTAAGGGGCAGATAATTCATAATTTTCTTTAACAAGCCGATGCGCTGTGAAACTTTCTTACAAACAGTCGTAATATGCTCAGAGAAAGATAGCTCTTCATCAATCTCAAGACCTAGTAGCTTAACGTTCATAACGTTAGTTAATAAACTGCCATTGCAAGTAATCTCAGGGTTATTGTTTATTTTGGTCGAGAGTCGCTTTCCCTTCACGGTGAGGACCTTGGTCTTTTTTTCGTTGAGTGGAAGCCTGTTGGCCAATGCCCAGTTAAAAACTTCTGATACAGGTGTATTAAGAGATTCCTGCAGTCTTCCCATCCTGCCACAATCTGCTGACGATGTGATTGTAGTATCGTCTGCATAAAGATCGATTTCAGAGGAGCTGACATGAAGTGGCAGGTCATTAATAAAAACTGTGAAAAACAAGGGGCCGAGTATACTGCCCTGGGGGATCCCATGTTTCATAAGCGCCACTTCTGAGACGCAACCACCCAAATGGACAAGCTGGTGTCTGTCCGCCAAATAAGACTGGAACCACTTGTTGCCTTCTTTACACTTGCTGCTGGGTTTATAATTTGTAATTTTTACAAACGACTTATCAAAAACGAGTTTATTTCTTCGACTACTTGACAAGTTCTCTTTTTCTTACTATCTAATTCAAATTCCGCTAAAAAGATTGGACACTAATAACAACTTGGCTCTTATGAACTTTACGGAATAAGTGCACAACAAAAGAGGAACAATATTTAGGCTTGACATTGGGCGATTTCTAAAGTATGTTAGAGTAAAAGACAAAACGAAACAAAACATCAATGGACAGTTTAAAAAGTGTCTATCACACCTAGCAATGATAATTTCTTTCTCCTTCTGAAGCTGCACTTCTTTATTGTGAATCTCGGCCCTCAAGGAGTCCCTGGAAAACACAGACAAAAACAAACTTAGCATAAACAAACATGTAACAATTACCGACAGATGTAAAGGTGATGTGGCACGGGACGATTCGCAACGACGATTTTTAGTGCAACACAGCGTTGCAATGTTGGAACAATGTCGCAACAATGCTGCAGATTTTTGCTGAGCTAAAAACCATTGTTGCGAATCGTCTCTGTAGCATTACCTTTAGTTATCAGTGATCAAGTAAGGTGAGTTCTGACTTCTTTTTATCAACTCAGAGGTTTCACTTTCGAGCTGACTGAGTCTAACGCCAAGGGTTGCGAATTTATAAGCTATCATCAACAAATTCTTAACTCAAATACTGGTTGTTGCAAAAAAGACTTTACAAAAGCTCAGACTTTTAGACGTAGAGTCCAATCTTTAACATACTAGTTGTAGCTAGAAAACAAGGAGTTTGTCTCAAACAGCTCCTTGGATGTACCAGTAAAAGCAGGAGTGAAAACAATATAAAGATTCAAGAGGTAATTCGAGTTTACCAAACCACGACGACGATGGCAACAAGAACGTCAAAAAACAATTTATATAAAACGTAAAAAAAATAAATAAATTTGGGTGCTTAAGCAACGACGATGGCGACACAAAACACGAAGTAAGGCACTTTCACGCTGTAGTCGTGCAACGACGGCTAAGAAATGTCCAAAAAAGCGCGATGCAAGTGCAAGAGTTGTTGTTCTGCCAATCATGATCTAAACCTATTGCATTTTTGCTGTTGTCGTTGTCCTTGCTTAAGCTTCCTATAAACAAAAGGAAGGGGGCAATCACCTTTTCTCTTTAGCAATATCATAGGAAATCCCTCCTGAGTTATTCCAGTCTATACATTGCCTCAGCCTTTCATTTGCTTTGACAATTCGTTTTAATTCTGCTTTTTCCTCCTTGAGATGTATCTCACTCTGGGTCATCTTTGAAGGCGACGTGTCAAAAACGGAGCCTGGAGGTGAGTTGGCAGTATCTGACATTGGAGAAATTGCTTTAAATTTTTCGACACTTGGACTTTTTTCTTGAGATTGTCCTGGAGCCATCAGTGCTTGTCCTGCTGACTCCACATGGGCTTTGGTATTGTATGGTGTGGTTGGCTGCTTTTCTTGTCTAGCACTGTCTTTTGGTGAATCACTTGCCGCATTTTGGTCTTTCTTACAGCCGTCTACGTCAAATTCACTTTTGACTTCAATCACATTAGGGTCTACGCTTGCAAGTTTGTACATATCAGAAACACTCTTCTCTGGTTCCGCAGCAACTTTAACATTGGCTGTAACAGGATTTCGAAATCTTGGAGCAAAGTTTGATCCTCTGCCAACAGGAACCTGATGTCTTTGCCTTTGTCGTGACACTGGATTCCTTACTCCAAAGCCAAACCTGGGCCTTACTTGGCGCTCTTCTCCATGGAAGGGTGATCCAAATGGCATCCGTGAAGCCGCAAGCTGTTGCTGCAAAAGAGGATTTGGATTCCACCCTTGCAAGTTCCCTGGGTTAAATATACCAGGAGTGAAAAATGGGTGCCTTGGAAACCCAGGCTGATGCCATCCAGATGCCATCAAGTTTGCCAACTGCATGGCCTGAAGTTGTTGGCTCTGCCCTAGCAATTTAGCCAGAGGTGGAAAACCAAATAGTGAATGCTGGGCAAAGGGTTGGTTGACGTGTTGTTTAGGAACGTAGCTCTGTTGTGGCTCAGGTTTGTCAGGGGAATACTGTTCGTGTCTTGTTTGCCCTTTGTTATCTACGTCGCCGTTTTTAGCAGAAGGTTTACCTGATAATGAAAGGCCAACAAAGGGGTTCTTTTTGTCATTAACAACTTGCGCTTTCTCTTGATTTGGACGATGACTAGGCACAGGAGTTTGCTGAGGCTGAGGAACCACTTCTACATTGGTACTCATTGGACCAACAGGGCATCTCATGTGTCCCTGCTGGGCAGAGGGTTTATTTACGTCGTTAACAACTCGTACTTGCTCCTGACTTGGGTGATGACTAGGCAGAGAAGCATGTTGTGACTGAGTGACAGCTGAGGAATATTGCATCCTTCTCTGAATCTCTTTGGAAACACTAGTGTTTTCATGACCCTGGACAACTTTCAGTTGTTCCTGTTGGGCAAACGGTGTATTTCCATTATTAACAACTTGCGCTTTATTCTGAGTTAGGTGGTGACTAGGCACACCTGCTTGTTGTTGCTCAGTCATTGCTGAGAAAACGTATGTCCTACTGGAACCTTCCCTGTCAACACCACTGTTCCCAGTCGGTGGACCCTTTTGAGCAATGGGTTTAATTGCTTCACTAACAACTTGCACTTTCTCCTGATTTAGGTGATGCCTAGGCACAGAGGCTTGTTGTGGCTGGATGACTGCTGAGGAATACTGTGTCTTTCTTTGCCCTTCCTTACCAACAGAAGCATTCTCAGGGCAAAAAGGGGCACGTGGTAAACCATGTTGGACAACGGGTTGCCCTCTTATCTGCTCTGAACTGGGGTGTTGAGTTGGTACCAATGGTGGTTTAGGGTCAACCATTTCTGATGAATTTGGTGCTAGTTTCTGGTTTACTACGTCTAAATTAGTGACCACAGGATAAGGAGGGTCGGTAAGTAGGCCGTGGTGAACAGGGGATGAATTAGCGTGTCTGCCTTTATTCATCGGATTCTCAAGGCTTCCTTGTTGTGATTGGCTCTCCTGAGAGGTTACTGCTGAAAATTGTGCTTGTTTCTGTCCTCTGAAAAAACCGCTATTCACAGCAGCTTTAGGTTGCTGGTGTTCATGGTGATTGCCAATTTGACTAGTTATACCGCTTGGCTTGGTATTACAATCTCTAGCGGAGTCAAAGGAACACAAGCCCATGTCACTGTAATGATTTCTGCTGGGTGGACCATGGAATCTGCTATCAGGATTATTTGTATATCCAGCACAAGTTTCCAGCCCATACTGACTATTATCCGTGCCTTGTTCAGCCACTGAGGAACAGTCATCTCGTTTTTTCGAGATTTCCTCTGCCTCGCGATAAATTGTACCAGGCGATAATGACAGTTGCCGGGAGGGTGAAGAACTTGTGCTTTCTGACTGACTTGACTCGGAGGCATGTCCATGAGAGGGGCTCACACTGTGACGAAACTGATAGTACTGCCCGGTTGGTCTTTCTGGTGAAGTTGAACCAACACTGACCGAGTCGCTCAGTGAGTTGTTACATGCATCCTTTGGTGGAGAACCCGGGGAACCAGAGGTTAAGGAATCGTTATCTGGGCCCAATCCAATGCTTCTGGCAAGGTCAGGAGGAGAAAAAGGCAGAGAACTTACTTCTGGAGAGCGTTCATTGCTCTGTGGAGTTTCTAAAAGCTCTTTCTTGTTAGCTACATCGATTGCAGCTGAGCCAGTCACTTGAGGTTGAATACTGCCAACCCCTCTGTACTGCTCTTGGCAATTGTCTGTGAGATGTACTGCACTCAAGGATCGTGCTTTTTGTTCAGGCCCAGAATTTCTAGAAAAGTAAACAAGAACAGTCGTCTTACTGACATTAGATTCGTTTACTTTCCTTCATTGGCAGAGCTGTAATTAAGGGCCATAACCCGTTATACCTGTTACGGCTGAGCTCACCTGATAGTAGGGAGCTTAAGCAACAACGTTTTTGAGCGACGCACGTCAACCGGAAGTGGCCTTTTTTCATTTTTTGCCGGTGGTTTCGCGCAAATTTTCAGTCAAATCGCCTCTATAACAGTAAAGAAGCTAAGGAATACAAATTTTATATCATCAAGGCATGTTAAGAGGGAAAATACCTCACTTCCGGTTGACGTGCGTCGCTCAAAAACGTCGCTGCTTAAGCTCCCTATTAAGGGTGATCACAGTGGAATGCTAAAGGTGGCACTATAAATTTTTGTGAGATGTTACGGGTGAATCTTCATTTGCTACGGCTGCTTAAAAACTTGATGACAGCCCTGATTGGCACATCCTTTTGCAAACTTGTTAGCCGGTCACCCTGTCCGCAGCAAATCAACCTAGCTGTCAGCTTGTCATCATGTCAGTCTATCAAAAAGTCAGTATGTCAGCCTGACATTAATTTGTCTTCTGCATGCACATGGCATTATTAGGCCAAATTCGATTTTGCATTTTTATGGACTTAAACGGAGTTGCCGAATTCATTTTGTGTTTCTTGCCATTCTAGATCTTGAGCCGGAAATCCTTAGCAAGCCCGTCTTTCCCACTCAGGGAACCAATCAGAACACATAGGATTCCTTCTTTCTTACCCACTTGGAGCGACAACCATTTAATAAGCAGAGGGTGTTACCAGTCGAGGGAGGGGGGAACAAACCAAGAACACTTTAAAAGAGAATCAACATTAATAACCATTACAGTGGTAGCTCTCCTAACAGACACTCTCGAAAGCGGACAGCTCTACTTACGTTCGCCTTCACAAAACCGAGTTTTTCTCAACTCCCACAAAAACTCTGTATTGTTACATCCCCGTAAGCGGCCAGCTTTAGTAACAGACACCTTTTTTGTGTGCTGAGGATGTCCGCTCATGAGAGCTTCCCCTTTAAATAATAATGATGAAGAGATGTGCAAAAGGAAACTCCTGGAAAATGTAATACCAAATGTTTAATAGACAGTACTAGAAAAGCATGAAGAAACTAGAATAAACATCTCATTACTCATTTAACTCTCTGAGAATCCAAGGTGAGCATGGAGATCCCTCTGAACCAGATGGCAGTGTGTGTGTATCGGCGGAAAGACTGGCTACTTTCCTGACTATTTCCTGAATTTTATTCATAAGCTCTTCTTTGTTTTCTACGAAAAAAAAACTTGAGAATTAGACAAAATATAATGAAAAAAAAACCTTCACATGGAAGTTACAGATGACACCTACTGAGGCAAACTCGTTCTTAGCTAAAGTTTAAAAGGTAAAGAAACAATCTTAGAGATAGGACTGCAATGAAACATTTTCGCATCATACAAAAGTGATTGCAATCTAAGGGTCACAATACAATACATCATATGATACATTCCAATGTGTGACAAGACTAGTTACCAACATAATTCATTACGAAGCTGTGCTGACAAATTAAGTGTTTTTGCATGTGAGGGGTGGAGCTGACAAGGCGCAAATACATGCATGGATTTGTACACCATGAAAAACATGCAAAGCAGGGCTGGTTACTGCTAGTCCTACAAAAGCTAAAATGCAGGGAAAGGGCAAGGAATAATTTAAGGCACTGATTTCACAATTTTTTCGATGTACCATATTTCTCTTGCATCATACAGGGCTGTCATTAAGAGCCGGGGACCAGGGATTTCCCCTGGCTAAACTATGAACATGGTCCCCAGCTACTTTCATGGGAAAATAAAAAAAGAGAAAAATAAAACTAAAACAAATCCCTAGCTCTTTGATTCCCTGCCTACTTGTTGTCCTTTAACCCACCAAATTGAAATCTTAGTGACATCCTTCATCATAACATGGGTGTGATAACTCGTTGAAATATCCATATTTGTATCACAGGAAAAATGTGGCAGGTCATGGATACATTGGTGTACTGTTGCAGCTCTACTTATGATGTTCTTGAGGAATATAAATTTAAATTATTAAAGCGCTCTAGTTTCTGTTGATAACTTTTAGAAGAAAACAGTGACACAACATCAAAACATAACTTAGGCTACTGGGCTCTATCTGGAGGAGCACTTGCCAAAGTTGACCAATACAACAGTAAAAAGATTACTGGAAGAGTTTAAACTAAAGATGAATGCACTGTTTGAATTTCCTTGTACCTTGTCCACTTATAGCTGTAGAGGATTTCAGTCTTGTTGCAGAGCAACGTAGCTTCCAAAGGATCATTTTCTCCTGGGACTCCTCAGTAGACATGGACCGATATAAATGCTCAACCCTTGGATAATCCTTCCTCAAAAGTTTGTCCTTCTCTGTAGAAAGAGCAACACTTGAAGTCAGGTCAACAACAGAGTTAACTGTTTCTTGCTTGGTAAAATTCATAGCTCATCCTCAAACTTCAAAGTTACCAATTTCATGTTACAGGTGTAAATATCAATAGAAATAATGAAACTCAGATGCCTCAAATTGAGACATTATTTTTTTTGTGTGATATTAACCATTTAAAATTTTGAAGCAAATGTCAGGGATCGTGCATGACTTAGCTGTTTACCAACATTTTGCTGCAAATGATCCATTACTAGCAGAGGCGAGAATATAATACTTTTGCTAGTATATTTTTTGGGGGGGTTGTACACGTGAACCCCTGTCAGGAATGTGACTGGCGAAAAAAGAGCACATACTCAAAATAAATCCTCAATTTTAGATGTGCTAAACAACAAATTTGATAGAGCCGTGAAGTTTACTCTTAACAGAACGTGGTTATATGTTTATCTTAAGTATGAACAAACTAATTTGTTGTTGTTTTTCTATGTAACATCAAATTCAAAGCTACAGCTAGTGAGTTAAAATTTAATTATCATAGTGTGTGCTAAAAGCTCAAAGCAGTAAGTGTCCTCTTCTAGGCAAGAATTATTTTTACCCATTTCAAAGGTCTTAATTTTGATACCAAGATGAGATAAAAACGGTTTTACAACTTATGTTGAGACAAAAACTACTTCATCAGTGAAAATATTTTGAACAGAACTACTGAAGACTTTGCAAAGAATGAATTGCACAGGAGCAGTAGTGCAGGAGACAACTCTCACGTCATTCGCTTACAGTCTAGCCAATCAAAAAAATTGAATTTTTTTAGTTGGCCAGATCTTGCCTACAGCTTTGCAAACAAGACATCTGGGTACGAGATTATCAAAACATGTAAATTGGTCGCTATATGTTATGCCAACAGGTCACGTAAAAGCACAAAAAAGAACACTACCTACATTCTTTTCAGGACTATGGTTTTTATGCTTACAAACCAACATATTACATTCTTTCACAAACATTCAGTACACTTTGAGAAAAATTCAGGGAGGCCCAAAGCTACAAGAACCTATGGAATACAGGGTGCCCAGCATTTAAGAGTCCGAGTGAGTGGAATAACTACAAATGGCTGGCCAGGCTCAGAAAAATTGCTAATTCTGATAATTTACCACAAAAACCCTACAAGGTAACTATGTTTGAAAAAAATATTTTAACTTTCTAAAAATGTACAGTTTTCAAGATAACAAGGAAAAAGAAAAAAGCAGTTTTTACCTATTTGAATGTGCAAACATCACAGTAAAACAACATGAAATAAAAAAAAAAAAACTAGGTACTCCTTAACTAAGTAATATAGTTTCATTCTCTGATCAAGCTATTAAAATAACATCTCTGCATAGATAGGTTAATCATCATGTTTACGTCAAATGGCAAACAAGAAGTTTCCCTTTTGCCTGTCGCCCATTGTTCATTATTTCTACACGTTAATGTACTAAAGGTGTACTCACTGTCTTGAGGCAAATCACTTGGATCCTCTCCTTGTAATCTGTCTTTGGTCTCACAGGCATATTCCACAGTTATAGTCCGGTTACCAAGGAGACGGCCATGGAGCAAGGAAACTGCATCATGGCATTCTCCAAGGGTGCAAAATCTTATAAATCTGAAGGAAATAATATACAACTTTTATAACCATTGCTCATCAAAGTGGAGTGGAATTGGTGTACGAAGTCTAGTTATACTAGGTTGTACTATTGCACAAACTGACCTAATGCACAGTCACACCAAAGCAAAGCTATAAAATTAATAAAATTATAAAAACATTTTTTGTTTTTTATTTATCGCAATTCTAAAGACTAGACTAAAAACTCCAAAAATTAATACAAAGTGCCTTTAGCTAGGACACGAAATGATGCAAAAGTGGATTAACTTTTTAAAATACTTCATAATATATTAGGAACGTTCCATTTTTTATCCAACCACCCCCCCCCCCCCGCCACACCCCTAAAGATGACAGGAATCCGAAGTCTCAAATTTTTGTCAGTGTCCTCTCAAAAATGAAATCTGAAGGGCTCATTCGTTTCTCAGCACCTTTGAAAAATTTGTCCCAAGTGACCAATTTTTCTCAGCGTCTTTGAATTTTTTACCTCAGTGAAATTTGAAATTTTGTTTTCTGAGTATGGTAATGTGTGCTAATGAATTTGAAAAAAAAGAAAACCAAAAATTAATTAAAATAAAAAAAAAAATAATGGCAACATATATATCAATGATGAATTTTGCCAAAGTTGCAACACTTGTGGAAAGTCTAAATTCTTCTGTTGATAAAAATTTAAGACCACTGTAAAAAAACCATCTACAATAAATCTTGCTTTGACAATAATTTGCAATACCGTACTTTTTAAACTTTGGTTACTTCACCTTATTTCAGGAATTTAAAGGTTAAATGGTATCATATTAGTGAGCCTCTACTACAATAAAAGAAAATAATCAGATCAGAAAACACTTTAAAAAGCTGGAAAATTCTCTCTTCAAATCAATTGATAAGCTGTTTCACGTGACACCCAAGTATTTTCCACCCTCGTTTGTGCGCGTACCACGTGGGTCGCGCGGTACCTCAGCATGGTCACGCGGGTTTACTCGCGATTAACTTTTACGTGGACGCCGTTTCACTCGCGTTCCGGAGAAGAGACCCGGTTTTAAATATCTTAAAGGAACGCAAATAGTCCTTTAAACCTTTAAAACACAATACAGCTATTGAACCTCCAACTTCAGCAAGCAACAAAACGTTAAGCATGGCTATGGATCCAAACGACTCCCTGAATCCAGACCGCTTCTCCGCCATTTTGGAAAACCAACGCGCCATCATGGTGAATCAAGCGACCATTCTTCATAACCAAAACAAGATCATGCGAGGCATGGAGCAGCTATTCTCATTCTTCCCTACACTGCAAGGCTCTTTTCTAAGCCAGGGCACGACACCTACCTCAGTTAGCGTTACTCCGGTCGTTTCCATTCTTAACAGCAGTGAAAACTCGCGAGGCGAGCAGCCACCCTCCACCGCCACACAACTTCCAGCTGATCCACCTTCTTGCGTTTCGCCTTCCCCGCGCGTGGAAACCACTACTCCCATCAACACTCCGACAAGGCCTCAAGCTCCTTTGAACACCAACACGCCATCGATGGTCACTAATTCGGTGAAAACTCTTGGTTCGAGCGAAGATTCTGACAATGAGAACGAAGGGCCGACTCCACCGCTCGTTACAAGGAAAGTCCTTCCCGAGTACATCACCCCGGAGGAACTAGCTCAAATCAAATGCAAGAGCTGCTCCATCGGAAATTTTGCAGTGCAGCTGCTGCGACATATTTTTGACCAAAGTGAACTGGAAAATAAGAATTGCACCGGTACAAGAGGGAAAGAAGCAGTTGACCCAGATCGACTTCGCTTCGTGAAGGACACGGTGTACGATGTCTACGCGATCTCATCCGACGAAAAAATTAATACCTGGAAGCACTGCATCAGAGCAATTGATGAATTTCTGAGGCGACCAAAACGAATGTCTAAGGGAACTCCGAAAAAGGCAACGCTGTTTTAGAGTGAATGAACAGTGGCCCTGGATTTAACATTCTTTGGGTTTGTACTTTTCTTAGATCCTATTGTAGGCCAATCCACAAATTGAAGGGAGGGGTGCGAGGGGAACGTTGTTGGCACCGCATCTCAAATACTGGATTCCTTCATTAATTTTTGTGTGCGTTTATATCCACTTTATATAACAGTTAACAGATTAAGTGTGCCCGGAATTTTGGAAATTGTTTTTATAATGTTTGGAATAGTTATTGGCTTAATCCCCCACAATAAATTTTTGTATTTTAAAAAGTTGTCCTAAACTAAGATAAGTTAATTAACAGTACTATTATTGCAGGGCCCCTATACTTTTTACTTGAAGAATGATTGGACCTACAGTGTTTATCCTTCATCAGTGGCAGATCTAGGCAAAGGGTTGTACCCCAAGGCGAGAAAATTTTTGAGTCCCCACTTCCCCTATAACTGCAACTGGCCAAGAAGCGGACTGAGGTCTTTATTCATGTTTTTGTATTTTGTTATTTCTAATCAGCGCCGTAGCTAGTATGAGGCCAACCGAGGCACTCGCCTCGATAAAATTTTGACGAATTTCGCCGATCATTTTTATTTTACATAAGCGATCATCGGATATTTTTAACGCATCGTTATATTACAAAGAATTCAGCAATTCAGTCAATATACTATGAAAAAATTACCATATCATCGATCTCAAGGGGCTACGTACGTTAACTCAAATTTTTTTTGAACAAATACTGATCAAAACCATTGGCGAGGTTAACGGTCACCCAGATTATGTAGCTTGTTTCTGATTATTGCTTTTTAAATTCCACTTAAATTAACTCGAAAAAAAAGTTACCGAATGGCCCAGAAAACACTGCAAATCGCATTTCCGAGAGACTGAAGTTCAAAATTTCTCGGGGGGGGGGGGGGGGGGGGGGGGCATGCCCCCAAACCCCCCTAGCAACTCCCGCCTTCCTCGGTTGGCCGTTTGGTCTGGCTACGGCACTGCTAATGTCATGATTTTTGCATGTATGTGTGAAATGGACAGTTGTTTTCACATTATTACTGATTTTGCAGAAGTGCAGACTACCCTGTAGTTTACCTGGAATTCAACCATTTGTTTTGAAAATTTGAAAGGCTTGTTTATCTTTGTCTCATGATGGTCACTTTGTTATTAATCATGATGTTTAGACTGCATACTGCTGGTCTGCTCTTCAGGTGATGGTATCAGTTACTTATGAGGGGGGGGAGTTAATAGCTTTACTATTGTTGACGCCAGTGCCTTATAAACGCCAGTAAACCATGGTTGAAATGATGCAATAATATTAATAACACCGTGACTGTCATGTGAAAAGCCATCAATGGTCCTATCACTGACATAACATGATGAATAATATTGTTTCTTGTATTGGAATTTTTTGACATAAATTAAAGAAATTAGAATAAATTATTGTAGTTGATACATTCTCTGATCTGATTGGCTATCAGCAGCCCTGATTTCAGCATTGTTAAGGCATCACGTTGAGTGTATGATGCCAATTATTGTTAGTAGTATTTTGAAAATATGTGCCATCAAGCACATGCCCTTCAATGTTTTTTTTGCAAAAACTCATGGAAGATCTTAATAATTTTATTGATTAGTATTTTTATTGGTAACTGAACTTGATCCAATTGAGTCTGTTATCATACTCGTGATTAAATAAACACCAAGTAACTTGATCCCAGTAATATTATTGTTGTCAATTTTCCTTTGAGCTTCAAGGAAAGACTTTGCTTAGAGGCTAAACGTCAACAAATAATTATTAGAAAGATACTTTCTTTTCTGATATTGCCTTCGTAGGGATTTTCTGTTTGGTTATGGCCCCAACATGTATTTTGTTTCAGCCAGAAAAATCAAGAAAAGTCAACTCTTCAAGCAGTTGTAACCGCCTTCTTATTTATATTTCAAGTAACAGTTCTGTGCCAAGAATATTGTAATTTTGAATAAATTTTCTACTATTGTTATGATTTGATTAATGATAAAGTAAAAAATGTGAGTAGTGTAAAATGTTGTACTTTGCTTCACCCTTTGAATAGTCTGGCCCCTGTAACAGTGAGAGTTCATCACATCATATGTCAACAGAGAAAAGAAAAATCTAATGGAGATTGTCTTTCAACACACTATCTTATCTAGGCAATTTTACAAAACTAGTTTTGTTGTATGACCTCTTCAGTTGTATGCCACACAATATTTGAAATAACAGACATGTCACATATCAATGCAGGAAGAATAACAAAAGATAACAAAAACATCAACAATCCTCCCTAATCACGTTATAGGGTTACAACAAAAATCTGGATGAACTGTTCATTATATCAGGATCAGATCAACACTGTCCTAGCATGCTGTAGGGGGTGATGGAGATCAGTCCTCCCCTCCCAGGGTTCTCAATAAGAGCCGGCTATTTCTCATGAACTTGCCGCCTACTTTTCTTTGGAAATGACCCCCACAAAAGCCAAATTCACCGATGTCTGTGTTCTGTTGAAACACTCTAATTTTTGCTCCAGAGTGCCCGAAATACATTCTAAGAGGCTCAGATTTCAACACTTTTGCCACGGCCCATGCCCCCAGACCCCTCTCGTAACTTGCACTTTTGGCACTTGCAAGTTGCCCCTGTGGTGCAAGTTTTTTTTTTCCTTCTCTGCCTACTCCAAAGCTTTTGCCACCTACTTAAAACCTTATTGACAACCCAGTTTTCAAACCTTTTGCCAGGGGGCATGTCCCCGGACCCCCCTAGTAACTTACACTTTCGGCGCTTGCAAGTTGCACCTGTGGTGCAAGTTTTTTTTCCTTCACTGCCTACTCCACACCTTTTGCCACCTACTTAAAACCTTAATGACAACCCGGCATTTCCTTTTTAATACATCATTTCTTTGCCTTATGCCTGTCCCACTTCCAGTTTGTACATTCCCCACCTTCTTCTGCTTTCAAAATCAAAGATGAATACTGAAAGGGTTTTCAAGAAGCTTAAGCTATTAGTGAAAATTGCAAAAACAAGATATTAACCAAAAGTATCACTAGGATTAAGGACCACTTCAATATTACCATAAGGCGCTGGACCTGTACAATGTTGAGGACATCAGAACCTGGAGAACAATCTGTCCCAGGCGCAACATAGCAAGGCCTCTCCTGTGCCTGCCAACATGCTGCTTCTAGCGATTTGAACTTCTGTTTTGTTTCCTTTTGATTTTCTTGTTTATATATCAGTAGCTCTAGTTTTTTTTTCCAACGATTGTTTTTTTTTTTTTAATTATCGAGGGATCCACTGTAATTGGTTAGGCTGTAGTGGTCTCCCTGCCTAATAATTTTTATGTATTCATGTATGAAGATTGTATTCTAGTTAGGCGAAGCTAAATAAATATAGGTATGAATGAATGTCTTTCTGACATTGATAAGTGGATGTCCATCAACAGACTAAAACTAAACAAAGTCAAGACCGAGCTTCTCTACTTATTCTCAAAGTATAATCCACAACAATCTCTACCACCGCTTCGCTTTGGAACTGACATAATCAAGCCCTCTTCAAATGCAAGAAATATTGGCGATATCTTCGATACCACTATGTCAATGCTTCCCCATGCCAACAATGTTTGTAAATCTGCCTTTTCCCGAATAAAGAAATACTTATCAACGCAAACTACTATACTGATATTCTTATTCACGCCTTTGTAACTTCCAAACTAGATCACTGAAATTCTCTACTATATAATGTCCCTAAAAATGTCATCAAACAACTTCAATTGGTTCAGAATGCAGCTGGTAGACAGATAACACGCGCTAGCAAGTGTGATTACATCACTCCCATCCTCTTCGATCTTCACTGGCTACCAGTTTCTGAACAAATTAATTTCAAGATTCTACTACTTACCTTTGAGGCTCTGCATCAGCAATCTCCAACCTACATTCAAGACCTAATCACCCGCTACTTACTGTCTAGATCGCTTCAGTCATCTTTTATGCTCAGTCTGAATCCTGTTAGCTTTAACCTTAAGACCTATGGATCTAGAGCATATGCTGTCTCAGCCCCCAAACTTTGGAACAAACTACCTGGGGGTGATGACATACGCTCATGCAAGAATCTATAAACTTAAAACCTACCCATTTAAGAACTATTATTTTAGTCATTAGGAAGATTTATTTCATTTTATATGTGTTTTATTTAAATTTAAATTTGTTTTACTCAATTTATTTTAATTCTAATTTTTTCACTTTGTTAAGCACCTAGATCATTACTGGATAGGCACTATAAAACTGTTATTATTATTATTATTATTATTATTATTATTATTATTACCTTTTTTCTTGTTTATTACTGAAACCAGCTCCCCACTCAAAAGTCAAATAATTGTCCCCATTGCAGGGGGAGGGGACACACAACCCTTCTGTGTAATGCATCCCCAACTTTGTATTTTTTGTCCACTTTCCACTAAAAATTTGATTGGCTCTGCCACAGGCAGCCCAACAAAAACATTATTGAACAAGGAAAAGCAACTAATACAGCTGAAGGTAAAAAAATAATATAATCAAAATGATCAAACATTGCAGTATCCCTCAATACTGACCCATATGTATAGCCACGGTCTCTCCCTGGTTGTAAATGGGCATCTTGAACACTTCCAACTTCACTGAAAAGCTGCACAAGCTCTTTCTGTCAAAAACCAACAACAAAACAAACAACAAGAAAAGAACATGACTCTTAAAAAAGGGAAGAAATGTTTTTTTCTTACTAACATTCTTACCAAAGGTTGCACAATCTGTTTACCACAGAATTCTTGAGATTCTAGGTTTAGAAAAAAGGATTTTTACAGCAACTCTGCCATTGAATAAAATTTTCAATTTTTTAAGTCAACCCTATCAATCAACAACTACATTGTGATTGACTGGTATATAATGTTGATCTTTATTTATTGCCGTCAATCATGTATGGAGAGTCATACAAAACAAAAGTAGTAATAAGAGAAAATCATTCATGTTTTGTTCACAAATCATTAATAGGTAGTAATAACAGAAATACCTTTGTAATGTCATAAGGCAAATGTCCTACATAAATAGAGTAAAGGCTCCTTCGCCAGTTGTGAAGTTCACGAGGTGACATGTTTCTAGTCGCTGTCGTCCAAGCAGAGTCTATACCCTCATCTTCAATTAGAAAGATCATTTAATTAAGTTAGATCAATTTAAACTGAAAAATAAGAACTGCAATTTGCCTCATAGAATGGTTGTCACACCAGAAGCTGTGGGTGTTTGGTCAGAACTGACTGGCCAGACCAGTCATCTTGAAGGCTTTTTAAGAGTTTTTTAAGAACCCAACACTGCTGTACATATATTATTTGTGCCATGATGACAAAAACATATGAAATGTATCAGAGAAGGTTGGTTTTCAGTGGATTATAGCTGAATTATAAGTAAACAGACCCTTCCACTTGGTTTTTTCAACTTTTGATATGTATCAGTTAAGGAAAATCTGTTAACACCACTTGAAAGAGCGCCTTAATATTAGTAATCTTGCTAAGTTTGAAAGTGATACGTCTTACAAGAGCGAATTAAGATACAGCTCTGCAAAGTTGTGAAAATTTACAGACGTTTGTATTGTGAAGGGCAAGTTTGTATCCCCCCACCATACAAATGTCTCATGTAAAACTGCGTGATTTTGGGGAGCTATATCATTGTAAATTTTCAACAAATCACTTTCAAACTTGACAATGTTACTAATTTAAGGGCACTCTTTCCAGCGGAGTTGACAGATTTTCCCTAACTTGTCGATGAAAAAAGTTGAAAAAACTGGGGTTGCAAGGTCTATTTAAAAGATAACATACAAGTTCCAATTTTTTTTCTCACCGATGAGTTCTTAAATTTCTCTCTGTCTGTGCAAGAGGAGATGAAAAACCCTTGGTAAGGACACCCACTGGTTCTATTTGAGTTTCACTCTTCATTTTATTTTTTTTTTTTTTTGGAGAGAGAGGAAGGGCTCATATCCAGAGATATTAATTCTTTTACAAGAAAAATTTCCATTCTCACCACTGTCTGACAGTTGCCACTGATAACTTGCTCTTCCTGGTTCGTTCAGGTTATTTTCTTCTTCAGGGAAGCTAGACATCTTTGGGCTTCTCTGATCTCTCCTGCCACCTTCATCACCACTTCTTGGTGACTATAAGAAAGTATTCCTTATAAAATGTCTTTTATTAGCAAAAGATAAGGGCAAGACAACAGAGATCTTTGTAAACTAAAGTTCGTTGTTATTATAAAGTAATTTTAAACAATATTTTTAGGACAATGTAGCTTTCCACTAGAATACACTTCAAATAAGATACTTACAGTTTCATTTGCATGACCTCCTTGTTGAGAAGCAGCTTGTTTCACTGAATTTAGAATATCCGGGTTCCCCTTCAGCAAGTTTAGCAACACCTGCTGCAGCTCCTGCTTGGTTTTATCGGTGGCCCCAGCCATGTCCTCAGTCACAGGCATCGTTGGTTTTTAATTCATTGATAATGTTATGAAAACATAATAATCCTGAAAGATATTCAAAAACAGGTGTGGGGGTTTTTACAATTGACTGTTATTTAACACCTCCATCACAAGCTAGATACCAAGAGAATGAAACAAAGCTTATGCTTGTGCTAGTCCCTTCCTGGAGTTGTGTGTCAAAACACCCTTAAAAATCAACTAGAAACTGATGTGCTGGTTCTTCATTATAGAATCTTATCCGTAAACTTTGTTAGCAATTGAACAGTCCTATAAATGCAGCCCACATCTAAGCACAAATATATCAGTGTTTTCTTATTCTTGTCCAAAGTTTCAGCGCTAGCACATTTTTCAGGACCAATTGGGGGCTCGTTTTCAAGACAAACTTTCATCAGTTTGGTCGTACATTTTCCTTATAAGATAGCCCAAACAAGAAACCAGGCCCCAGGTGTTCAAAAGCTGGATAGTGTTACCTGCCGGATAATTAATCACCACACAGTGGATGAGTATTAGGGAAACCAATTGCACTGTCCACTGGATAGAGATTTATTTATTAGACAGAATTGGACGACACAAAGTTCTGTTACCAATATTATTAATCATAACCATAACACACTTTGTGACATTTAAGCCCTCTTGAAAATAAAAAACACAAGAAATTCCAGGTGTTTTCTTGCAAGCAAGGAAAAAAAGCTATTTAAGTGTACGTGATGGCGCATACTGTCCAATTACATAGGCTTGACGCGTACTGTCCTATTAGAGCTGAAATCAAATTTGAGAATTTTTTTATAGTTATGATTAATAATATTGTAATAATAAAATAATGTAGTAATGTCATTTTATCAGATCAACTTTAAAAACAGTTTTTGATAAACAGAAATTTCATTAAAAAAATTTGCCATACAATGCTTCAGTATGTAATTCGAATTCCCCCCCCCCAAAAAAAATTTGCTTGCCCATCAGGCAAATTAAAACCACAATTCATTTGCCTGATTGCCATATCCACTAGCCCTGGCTTATCAGACATGCCGATGACTGCATATCCAGGCAGTTACATTCGTTTAGGTAAATTAATATCAGTGTACAATGAAATAATAATTATTACTTGTCCATTTTATTCATTAATTTAATGTGTTTTCCAAAGGGATTTCAAGATTCCATCCAGAGCTTGGCCATTACAAATTAAAGATTGGACACATGTGATGGAACATAGTTCAGTCAAGCATGCATAGTTGACCCAGTAGTCAACAGGGTGACCATAATTATGACGTATTTCATGACAGTTTGAAAATTTCGAAATTTACAAGGATTTGTATGGAAAACCATTCAAGCGTGACTGGGTGGCAAAAGTTGTTTTTCCCATACAAATCTTTCTAATTTTTGGCCGCCGTTGCAATTGCTACTTTTGAGATATATGGCTGAAAATTTACAGGTTACCAAATTTTAATATGCACTTTCAGCTGGTGCTAACAAAATGTTCCAAAATCAAATTGTTTTCGTGTTTACAGAAAGTTGATCCCATGATCAACTGTTGCAAAGGGCCTATTGAACGAAGAACACTTAACTTTTCACCAACAATACAAATATTGTAGTACGTTTGCTAACTGTAAAAATGAACTGTCTCACCCTAAAAGTCAGAAAATGTGCGACCCCATTTAGCGGCACATTCCCATTAGGCTCTTATAATCAAGTAACCCCCCCACCCCCCGGCTTGCTTACCCGCCTCTGGAATAAAAGGCCCTGAATGGTAGGTAGACAGTCAGATACATTTTGGTTAGGACATTGGCTACACACTCCATGCAGCTTCCACAATAAAGCTCAGTGCGTGTTTTGCCTAATAAACCCAAATAAACATTTTTCATTACCAGTACAGGGAGTTATCCATTCAAGGCACGCTTGAATTAGTAGCTAACCTTTTTAAAACAACGTGTTAGCCCGTTTGCTTTATAAAACAGCGCGCATCGCTGATCCCAAGGGCGCATGGGGTGATTAAGAAGTTGAATAGCTTTCAATAATTGCGACGCCATTTACTTAGCGACAGGCAACAAATACAAAAACTATGTTAAGCATAAGGTAGCGCAAATGACATTACTATAAGTAAGTCTTAGCAGTGGACGATTAACTAATGACTGCGTTGAATGAATATAGTTTGACGACTCGGTCAGAGGCCTGCACGCGCACATGGCTGCAAAACATACAGCTGCTTTTTAGTAACGTTTGTTAGCCCTAAATTACAAGACGCCGTTTTCGAGAAAATTCTTTCTTTTTTAACTTACCTAGCCTGAATAAGCGCTAAGATACATCTTTATCCCTGAGGCCAACAGTCAAACACTTGCCTTTTCGCTTCGGTGCTGAAATCTACAGCACGAGTGTCATATGTCAAGTGCTGGCGCGCGAGAGAGAGTTGCGTGGACTGGACTTGGGTAAGTGGAAAAAGAATCGAAACTAGTGTCGTCACGCAACACTCCTACCCATTTGTGGGGAGGTTGCGTGACCACACTAAAAACGGCTGTGTAGCAGACTAATCTTCACACGCATGTCACTAATTTTCGAAATAATTTGAAAGTCTGTTTCTTACAATTTAAAAATCCCCTTCCTCGAGTCGCTTTGACGTGTTGGACCACACTCTCATTGCCCCACACCACATTTTGCACTGGTGGGACTGGACTCACTTCCTATCAAAAGGCTATCATAACAGCATAACATGCCCCGTGATTGATCTCGGAACGTTAGACTGCTTGCAGTCCGCCTTTTCTCTTAAAATCCATCTAGTTCTTAACTAGCGCGATGCTAGCGCGATTGCAAACCACGACGTTCTGTTACAGTAAGGGACTAGGACCAGATGAGAAAAGACTTACACTTACGCCCTCGTTTATCGCGGCTCGCGTGCTTGTGTTTCTCTTGCAATAACTTTGTAAAGAAAAATAAAAGACTGCTCGCAGTCTACGGAACGTAGAACTTGATAAATTATAAGAAACTACAACAAACGGTTGACTAAGTACCGGATTGATAGTGGGGTTCCATTTTCAAAAGAGGGACTAGAAAGGGGTCGCACATTTTCCAATTTTTGTGGTAAGAAAGTTCTTCACATTTATTTAAGGTCAGCAAACGTACCGGAATGTATGTACTGTACGTGAAAAGTAAAGTGTTCTTCATTCAATTTAAAAAATGGGTCAATTCATTTCAGGATCTATGCCGTGTGGCACGAAATTTTTGCGGGAGCTTCTTTTTGGGGATTGGCTTTTTTTTGTGTTTTGCGATTAGGACAGATCGTTTTTTTCTTGCTGGGAATTAATCAGTTGCGATTTTCTGAAATTTCCCAGTACTACGGTGAGCGTATCCTACCTAAAACCAGTATTTCATTGTATAGTCAACTCCCTCTAAGACGGACACCTTTGGGAAGTAAGTGTCCGTCCTAGAGAGATGTCCGTCTTTTCGAGAGTCAAATAAAGGAAGTAAAGAAAGGCAGGGACCAACTCTAGGTGTCCGTTTTACAGAGGTGTCCGTCTTATAGAGAGTCAAATAATGGGAGCAAAGAAAGGCAGGGACCAACTCTAGGTGTCTGTTTTACAGAGGTGTCCATCTTATAGAGAGTCAAATAATGGCAGCAAAGAAAGGCAGGGACCAACTCTAGGTGTCCGTTTTACAGAGGTGTCCGTCTTATAGAGGTGTCCGTTAAGAGAGAGTCTACTGTATACCGCTTTGTTTCTGAACGAAAGACACAAGTTGTAATTGAACAGACACGATTTCTTAATACTGTATTTTTGTACAGTGAATTTAATGCATCACCAGGGCTACTGCGGGCTACTGCAGGGCATTTGCCCTCCTTGTCAGTTCCGGAGGTGGGGCATTTGCAAATTTTGAGCTGCCCGGGGGCCGAGGGCCAGGCATTTGCCAACCCCGAACTTTTGACACGCACTCGTTTCCGGTATCAGAATATAACTACACAGAGGATTTTACTGGAAAAACATGCAGATTGGCTCACCTCTCAAAGACAGGAAAAAATTGAAGAGGTTTGTAAAGGCATGTTCTCGATTTTATGCATGCATTTCTTCATGCATTGCTTATTAAGCCAGAATTACATAGCTAAATCGGGAGCTATCGACGTGAATCAACGTGTTTTTGGTTATTGAATCAAATTGCTGTGGATATTATTTGAAGAACATCCTTTCATAGTTATCAAACTAATCATAACAGTTAACTTTACAGCGCACTATTAATTTTAATGTCAATAATTTTATAACAATACTAAAACCATAAACTGGTGTCGTCACGGTGTGAAGTCTTAATAAAACAAAAACATCGCTCATTAAAATGCTTAAAATGGCACTACTCGACTGTGTGATCAATGAAAAATGTTGCAGTCTTGACGGAGGACGGGGCATTTGCCCTCTTTTTTCATCCCCACCGCGGGGGATTTGACAGCTCAAGAGTCCCCACCCCCGGGAATTTGCCATCCAAGGCAAAAAAAATGCTGATGCCCGGGGGTCAGCCCGGGGGGGACTGGTCGCAGCTGGAATTGACTGATCCATAATTTTGACTAAGATTACATTTTGCCCAAAAGCCGTGACTGATACGGATGAGGCTCTGAGAGGCCAGCGGCAGATGCCCATCAAAAATTAACCCAAGTATCCCCCTCGGTCCTCGGGCGGAATCCACACTCACAGGAAATGACGTAAGAAAATTCGAAATCGATTGATACGCGCGAAACGAGCGCTCGACTGCTAGAAATTGGAAGACGTAAAAGGGCGTCAAGAATGCTTTCAGGTGAGTCTATTTTCGCCTTCCTTAATACTATGACCGTTCCAGCTGAGCTTCTCTTGGTTATGTACTGATCTACACCGGGTCAATAAAGCAAAAACTAAAAGGCTTGCAAAGGTCTGTCAAAGGCCTCCTCCAAATAGCGGCAGAGACATGGAATACTTAATAGTTATCTCACGCTGCATTAAAAACGACATCATACTTCAAGTTTGCGTTTGAAAAAGAAAGTACGGTAGAAATATTTACATTTTTGATGAGGTTTGAGTAGGGTCGAGTAGTGAGACTGGCGGACTCACCGATAAGTGATTTGTGCTTCACAGCGCACGCATGGCGCGTTCTTCTCCGTTTGGTCGATCGATGTAAGCAAGAGAACGCAAAAATTTTGTTTCAAATCCTACCATGATCCGTTTGGACCACTGGAATGCTACTTACATCTTGATATTATATTTCCGAAATTTCAGATTTCTTGATACTCTATTTCTCATGGCCATTTATTCTATCGGACACGACCGCCAAGGGAACTGGAATTACAGACCTCTGTCATTTCCTAAGCTCCTCGCTTAAATGCAACATGCATCATTGCATGTGTCTAACTGGGAAAAAGTACTACGGCTACATTTAAAACCCAAACTTTCGTGCATCTTTATTAAATCAGTTAAATGATGTTAAATGTTTATTCTTCAAATGTTCCGTAAGGAGTTCCATTCAACACAGCTCACTTCAAGCGCTGTAAACACCACTATCATGAATTCCATGTAAAATTGAAGGGAAAACGTTTGGATTTTTATACCTCGACTCTCACAACACAGTGTTTTGGTTGCCTGTCCGCCATGACAAAAAATTAAGGGATCAGTAGAAAAAGGAAAGACTTCGCTTTGAAATGCCACATTTCAAAACATAGTCGGGGCTGTGACGTTGCGTGACACAGGTCCAACACGGGGGTAACTTAGCAAAATGCCAAAATCATGGCGTTTAATATTGGCCAAGCTTTTCAACTCCATTATCATGTCTATTCAGGCAATATGTGACTGTTGCAGACGAGTTCAAGAGCTCTGTTCGAGGGCAGTGGGATATATAAATAATTTATTGGTGGAATGGTTTGTTTGGTGGAAATTATTAGCGGGGATCTTAGAATCAGTATCCCGGCCAGCGGGGCTCAGGCTAGCCTCATGTACCGTATTCCTTGGAATAATAGCCGTCCCTTGATTAATCGCCTTCCTCGAATAATCGTCTTCCCCCCCGCCCCTCTAGCCATTTTCTCTTCCTTTCATCCCCTCCCTGTCAAGTTGAAGTGCAATGTGATCCAGCAAAACTGAGCAGTGACCAGTCATCAAATTAATCAAGGAACTAAATTTGGAGCACTTAAAAAGCCCATGTTCAATTACTTTTTGATTTAATGGGAAAATAAAACAAAATGTTTAGGGCACGACTGAGTCCAGTGAGCAAAATTTGAAATAACCGCCTCCCTGTACAGCCCCCGAAATGATCCCCAACCCTGAATTTTGGGGGCTGTACATCCCTCGAATAATCGCCCCCTTTTTGTGCGAAAAAAGAAGCCTGAATTGCCCCCGGTTATTATTCGAGGTAATACGGTAATCATGAAGTTGGTTGATTCCCCATTTCAACAGTTCGTTTGTCTTGCATGCCATTTTCAGGTGTTCAATATCTCATGATAACTGATTACTTTTAGGGCTGGGTTGGTGTTGCTTGTGATCTGAAATAAAAGATATTTAAGTTGTGTTGCATTTTCGTTAGAAGATGAGAGCAGTCACTGTCAGTTTGAATATTTTTCCTCTTCTTTGGACTATTTTTCGGCTAATTAGCATAAGGATGGCTTAAAGTGAGTTTTGCAACATAAAAGGCATATTTTCCGACTAATAGGACGTAATCAAAAAGCTTTTTTTTGTTTTTCACGCATGCGCACAGGCCAAAATTTGGACTTCTGTTGCGAATCTATTCTGATCTATCTCGCTCGCTCTTCTTTTGTCCTTTGCCTTTCTTCATTATTAGTAGTTTTGTTGCCCACTTTATCGTCTTTCTTTTGGATGGAATTTTGTCTGGCCAACTGTTTCAGGAAAGGGACAAATATAATCTTCAAAGAGTAGTAGGTAAACAGCGAAATTGGCGGTGTTTTTTCCCCCAAAAGTTACCTTTTTGTGAGTCTAACTCTGCTAGGATTGGTCAGAATATCCAAAAGAAGATATCGCTGGAAAGTTCTATCTTTGGTGACGTTGTTGCTCACCAATTTGTTGACTTACACTGAAAGCTTAATGGGTCCAGGAAGGAAGATATGCATCGTTCCACGTGGAAAGAAAACGACCAAAGCAGTCGTCGAAGGGCTAAAAGGTTTAGAAATTTCTTGTTCAGGATTTAACTGCAGAAAACGTAGCCTATGTCCCATTCACATCAATTAGACATGTTAATTAAACTTGTAGGTTTAAAAAATATGAAAAAAGTAACAGAAAACTGGAAGACAGGCTTTTACACAGAATTCAAAGGAACTTCAACACGTTACGTTAAGCAGTCTCCTTGCCTTGAAATCCTACGAACTGGTCGCCATTACAGAAACATTCTTAGACTCAACGATAAACAGCTCAGAAATATTCTCTGATTCATTCAACGTACAGAGGAGAGATCGTTCAAGACATGGTGGTGGAGTTCTCTTGGCTGTTCACCAGGGTTTGTGCTGCATTAGAAGAACAGATTTCGAAACAGATTGTGAAATTTTATGGTGCGAGATAATTGTTATGAAACCTTATTCAAGAGTCCTGGTAGGGGTATTTTACAGACCTCCTTCGAGCGACATCGACTACTTGAAAGAGTTGGAAAGATCTTTATCGCTTATCGAACGTACTGGTAATAATCTAAGTATCCTTTTATTGGGTGACTTCAACCTTCCCCAAATTGTCTGGTCCACCCCATCACCTACGTGTCCTGACAGTTTGTCGTCTACTTTCTGCGCTATCATTGCGGATTACTTTCTTCACCAGTTGGTACTTCAACCTACCCGCGAACAAAATATTCTCGATTTGGTTTTCATCACAGCCCCGGAGCTGGTAAAGGATCTGGAAATTTGTCAACCTGTTGGGGGATCTGATCATTGTACCATTGAATTCAAACTAAAATTAAAGTTTCA